>JABTTQ020000884.1:0-331107 GCA_016081115.2 Rehmannia glutinosa | reverse complement strand
ACAAACTTTCCCCTATCGGCAAGAGACCGAGGAGTCCTGGCACTAAGAAAGGAACCCGTGCCTTTATGAATTGGAAGAGCCAAACTGCAGTGGGAACCAGACCAGCTGCCACCAAGCGAGACTACACAAGCACTGAGCTTCTGAGGAAGACACTGAATGTACTCACCTAAAAGCAAGCGCTTGGTGGTCAACATATTAAGAGGAGTAGCCTCCAGAGATTGAATATGCTCTAGAAGACTGCCGATGATGATCAACAGAAGATAAGAAGACCCAACTGTAGGGAGAAACAAATAAGGAAGTTGGTTCTCGGGAATGCATCTCGTCTAATGTGCATTAAATGAAGACAATTTATGGAAATCCTCCGCCTTATCAACGAGGAAGAGAAGGAGAAAACGGCGAGCAAGCAAGAGCCTTGGAGAAATCCAAGATTTGTCGTGAGTGGGACGTATGAGCATATACATGAGTCTACGATAGTGACGAATATATGGATCCAAATTCTTTGCGGTGGAGAAGTAAAAATGCGGACAGGCTTTGCAAGAATCCCGAGCCATGCATGAAATGAGCCTTCTAGAGAGTCCAAGAGTCCTTAAAAATCTCTCCCGAGACCGATCCTTTGGGAGTGGCACAACTAATTGCGACGGACATTGCCGCAACCACGCCCCGCTCACTCAACTAATGGCTCGCAGGAATTGGCAATGAAGCCGGGACTTTGGGCCCCCAAGCCAAGCCAACCCCTGAAGAAGGTATTAACACACCTGCCCTACTACCGTACACTCGAGAAAACTAAAGCCGCGTCTCGGGAGAGAAGAGTGATCCCACTCTTTCACTCAAAATTGGTGCGCGCCCGGTGGGGGAAACTCTCTCCACCATAGCAAGGTCGGAGGAAGTTGTAGGAGAAAAAATATTGCGGTTTGGAGGCAAAGGAGAGAAAATCACGGAACAACGAGTGCCATTAACAATGCTCGACAAATTGAGTGCTCAAATTTGAGATGTCCATCAACTTTGCTGCCAATGAAGTCAGCATTGCCGTAGCTAAGGCAAAGGATGGAGAGACCGGGAGTTGAGACTGCGGGTCTTGAAATTGCAATCCAAGGAGTTGAGACTCCGATGGATACTACGATCCAAGACCCCAAGACAGTGCGTCTCGTCGGAAGGGATAAAGTAGAAGACCCTAACATAGTTGAGGCGTCGAAGGAATGTAGAAGGCCTGCAGAGTTGAGACCGTTGGGGGTAATGAAGGCCTAAGGAGGTTGAGACTTCCTGGTAAGAAGCTGATCAAAAGAACATTCCTCAACTCAAAGGTGTTGCTTTGCGGGAGAGGAGATCGGCCGCCTTCACGATTCCTAGGAACACATTGATACTTCATTTTTGGGATCGGATGATGAAGGCGAGTCCACACATCATGAAAATCCAATGATGGACACAACCGAGGATGTTCTCAACACTTAGAGCCAAGTTAGTGAGAACACGACTGCGTATGAGGTTCAATTTTGATGATGAGCCAACTCCTAAGGCCTCATCATCTTCCGATGACGCCGATGATACAAATTGAGGACCAGTTATTCATTTAGAAAAACACACGAGACCGATTTAAGCTGCTAAGACAAATGAGGGCTCGGTCACCGAGTAAACAATCTTAAATGCTCCAAATAAAATCGAATCAACTGTGCGAGGCTCCCAAAGTCTGCAAAAGAAGAATTTCTGGCTCAATCACGAGCTTTCACAAATTGCACCAACGATTCTTGATAATGCTGCCGTAGCTGAGGCACAAAGAGCTGAATCATCACAGGCACCGCAAAGTCAAGACATACCATTTCTGCGCGATGGTGTTTTTGAAGATATGTTCCCATTCTCTAAAAATTTGCCCGACATGGAGGATGAATCTGCTGCATACTTAAAGAAATATACCGTGCAGGAAGAGCCCGTGATTCCCATAGATACAATTGTGTCAGTAGACTTCAATTTTGATGCAGAGTGGCCGGCAGCTGAGTCCAACCCGACAGCTGAGTTTCGTGAAGCCTTCAAGAAGATCTGCGAAGAGATTGAGAAGATGGAACGTCACCAGGCCTCTCTAGATTTGAGATTGGACAATCGAGATGCTACCCTCACAGCCGATTTGAGAGGGATTATAGTGCAAATAAGGGAATGGGTTGCACATCAGACATCCATGAGATCGGAGCAGGTCCGTTACTTAAAAGCTTTCTTTGAAAAAATGCTTGTTTGGAGTGCGGACAACTCAATGTATCAGCAGAAGATGAAGGAATATATAATGAGGATAGAAACTTCCCACAAGTCGGATATGGAGCTGCTACAACATTATCACAAGACTGAGATTGCGCGACTCAAGAATAATATGAATGAAAAATTCAGCCTTCTCATGGCTGAAATGAAGATTGTGACAACCGAGTCGAAGGCTACTCGCTCAGAGTTTAGAAAGGCGTATAATGCAGCAGACTCCAAGCAAAACTCGACCAAAAGCCGACTGGATTTCATCCTCAGTGGGTTATTCCTGGGGATACCTCTCTCTTTTGGTGATGATGCCAAAAAGGGGGAAGAGGAGACCCTTAAGGGATTGAAAGAAGAAGTGAAGAAAGGAGGTGACAAAGCTGAGGGGGAAGGAAGTTCCAAAAATCTTCCTTTAAAAATGATGTATGCTGAAACCCCACAGCTTGGTGAAGTCACTACCTCCATTCACATCAAGCTACCTGTGAACCTACCTATTGAGAAAGCTGTTGTGGCCATGGTAGATATAAGAAAGGCCACTGAAGCTGCATTTGAGGAGGTAGCTGAGAAACAAGAAGCTCGCGTTTAGGAGATAATGAAGCAATATGGTGGTCCTCCAAATAGGAAAGGACTACGCTGCGATCAAACCCCCGAGAGAAATTGCAATGCCTGATGATGGATCTGAGCCCAGATCAATGGAGGAATTCAAAACTCTAGAATCAGAAAGCTATTTTCAAGGAATGACTCTGCCACAAGCCTGGGACTCGTATTGGGAGAAGGGATTGGAGTTATATCAATCGATTGATAAGCGGCGGACTTCTAGCGGTCACTCATTACCGAAAGTCTAAGGCTCTAATACAGTACACTCAGAGGAAGGGGAGCTGAGTCAGGAAGGGGAAGAAGTGGTGGTGGAAGAGGCTCTCAACCTCGACCAAAACCAAAAGATGTTGCATACGTGGATCCAGAAAAGAAGGGTATTATATATTGAATTCGATCATCTTGCCAACCTGGAAGTTTCCATAAAGAACACTAAAGCTCTTAGACGGCAAGAAGCCGAGAATGAGAGAACTATCATGAATGGGAAGAGAGGAAGCGGATGGATGACCCTGGCTTTGCAAGGCAAGCGTATAAGAAAAAGAAAAGGAAGAAGAGGAAAGAAAGAGGAAGAGAGTTGATGATGACAGGAGAAGGGCTGAAGAAGAGAGAGGAAGGAAGAAGCAAAGGCGTTGAAGTATGCTGTGAACCCCTTCGTGTATTCTATTGTAAATACATAAATGTAAGTCTTTTGTAATAAGCTCGGTGAATTTCCCCAATTTTCACTCTGTATGTATCTTAGCTTAGATGTACATTGTATCATCATGTTTATATATAAAGCTCGATACATGTTGTAAACATCTTTGTAAAGGACAATAATGTTATGATTAATAAAATGATGATTTAAAGCATACATTCTTTGCTACTGCACTGCTTGTATGTTTGTTGTTTACTTATTTTAAATGTTTTAAGTTTTGGCATCATCAAAAAAGGGGAAATTGTTAGGAAATTTATTTGATAGATTTTGATGATACCATGTAAAGCTTAAACTAGAAAGTTGGCACCCCATTTTCCTTGTAATTTGTATTGTAATAGATAGGGCTGAAAAAGTTGAGTCAAGTCAGCTATGTCAAAGATTACAAGAAGTCAACTGGAAACTAAATGAAGACTCATTGTTTGTCGGCCACCGAGTAAGGCCATGAAGGAAGTCAAGGACTCGATCAAGGAGAGTCACCGAGGAACAACTGTGAGAAGTGTCGATCAAGTCAACTTAAGAAGCCAAGTCTAACAATTGAAGTGATAGTTGAGTCGAGTCCATGATTGGAGTAGACTCAAGTCACCTGGGTAAAGGCAATGATCAAGTCAAACTGACTTAGATCCGTTGATTAAAGTCAAGAATATTACTCCATTTAGTAATATGACAAGCCTGCCAGTCTAAAAGTATTTGGCCTTGAGATTGTGCAAAAGGAATAAGCCAATGGGAAACATCGCACTCTTGTGTGTTAAGTTGGTATTTTACCAACTTATTTGATATTTTAGAGTAGAATTTGGTTTTATTTTGGGTGTTTTTAGAGTCGTTAGAGTCCTATTTATTTCAATTAGAGTCGATGTAGAGTCAATACGGATTTGGTAGCCGAGAGATGAAGAAAACGGTGAAAAACGGCTTGAAGAAAGAAGAAATCGCATATAAAGAAGGAAAATCGCACTTTGGCCAGGACGGGCGGCGGCTGCAGCGCCCGCGCCGCTGCGACAGTCTTTGGACGGACGGAGGTGTGTGGATGCCGCAGCGCCGGCGGAATGTTTTCGCAGACGTTGATAGCGCAGCCGCCGTGCGATAAATGGTGATTGAGTTGGCGGGCGCCAGCGCCGTGCGATAAATGGTGATTGAGTTGGCGGCGCCCATGCCCTTTGCGAGAAATGGCAGAAATTGTTGGCGCCCTTGCTCCAGGGGCGAAAAACTATGTTCACCTACCCCCTTCTTGGACTTTTGTGTACTATAAATACCATCCTTGGGGCTTGAAATTAGGGCATCTTGGAACCCTTGGGAAGACAATAAAAACAGCTACAAGACAAGGAAGAAGAATTTGAGCATTTTGAGAAGAATTTGGAGAAGAAGATTGGAGGCTTCTATCATCTAGAAATAGAGAAGATTCCTCAACTCTTGTTCTTATTTTATTGATTTCTTCATATCTTGTAAGATGTATTGTTGTATTTTCATGGATTCATTTTCTTTAATCATGAGCTAAACACTATAATTCTAGAGGATTGATGTAATCTATGTTTGAACTTATGTTTTGAGATATTGAATCTAAAATCATTGGCACTTGAGAAAGGGAATGATTATTGTAGAAATCTTGACTTATAAATTGATAATTGATGATTGATAAACCATATTGACAACATAAGGGATAACTAGATTCATCATACCTCTAGAATTCATTTAATCATTTGGATAAACTCATTGATATTTTCATAGTCTTAATTTATTTTTAGTATTTTTAGTATAATCAACTCCATCAATTATTGAATTTCTAAATAAAGTTAGACTACTATAATATAGTACTTAGCGATAATTTGATAATTATTCCCTGTGGATTCGACAACCTTACTTCTCTATATTAAAACTTGACACCGTAGACTTGCGGTTAGAATAATCTCTAACAAGTTTTTGGCGCCGTTCTTTGGAAATAATTCATCTTATTTGCGCTAATATTATTACTTAGTAGTTTTACTTTAATTTAGCTTGTTTTTTTTTTGTTACAATAGGGTCATTGACATTTTTGTGTTTTTTTTGTTGATGCGAAAAAATAAAAGTGCTAATTTAATCTTATTTGATCCAGAAATTGAAAGAACGCTTGAAAGATTAGAGCCGCACGAAGAATAGAATTCGCAAAATGGCGGTATCGGTGATGATGAAGACCACATACCAATTGTTGCACCACCGAGAAAGGGCCATTCGGGACTATTTTCGACCAACCACGAATCAAAATTATTCGGGCATTGTTCGCCAACCTATCAATGCGAATAATTTTGAATTGAAGCCGCCCTAATAAACATGGTGCAACAGAATCGGAGTTTGGGGGAAGTCCGTAGATGACCCGAACGCTCATTTGGCTATTTTTCTCGAGATATGTGACACTATCAAAATGAATGGGTTCCCGATGAAGCTATTCGGTTGAGGTTATTTCCATTTTCACTTCGAGATAAAGCTAGACAATGGCTTCAAACCTTCCCACCGGAAGTATCACTAGTTGGAATGATCTCACTTGAAAAATTCATGGCAAAATTCTTTCCACCCAAAGAAGACACTTCAACTTAAAAGTGAGATTGCTCAATTTCATCAACTCGACTTTGAGCCACTCTACGAAGCTTGGGAGCGATTCAAAGAATTATTGAGGAGGTGTCCACAACATGGGTACGCAGATTGGCAAAAAGTTCAAGATTTTTTTACAATGGTATGAATGGGCATTCAAGAACTATTATAGATGCTCTTTGCGGGGGAGGTACATTAATGGATAAAACTCCAAGTGAAGCCATGCTTTTACTCTAAGAAATGGCTGCCAATAGTTATCAATGGCCGTCTGAAAGATCTACGGCAAGAAAAGTTGCCGGTGTTCTTGAACTTGATACTATGTCCGCATTGGCCTCTCAAATTTCCGCCTTGTCAAAGCAAATTGCTACACTAAGTTCGTGTGAAAACAACAATCGGAGGCGATCATGGAGATAAGTCAAGAAATTGTGAATCCTGAACAAGCGAATTATGTGAATAATCGGGGTTTCAACAATAAAGGGAATCAATTGCCGACACATTATCATCCCAGGGACTTCGCAATCATGAAAACTTCTCGTATAGCAATACGAAAATGTGTTGCAACCACCGCCGGGGATATCGAATCAAGCAAGTACGAGCACACATGTGGGAGAACAAAAGCCATCTTTGGAGGAATTACTTAGTTCATTCCTTGTAGAATCAAGAGCAAGGATGAACAAAGACGATTCTAACATAGAAAATCTGGGTTCAAGGGTTACAACAATTGAAAGTCATCTCAAATCTTTGGGGACACATGTGGGTCAATTGGCCACGACTATTAATTCACAAAGAAAGTTGATACGTTTCCAAGTAACACCGAGGTGAACCCACGGAACATTGCAAGGCCATTAAGTTGAGAAGTGGGACGGAATATGATGAACCAAAGATGCCTGCTCATGCCACCAAAGAACCGTAAGCAAGCTCAAACACTCCAAAATGAAGAGGGCATTGATAAGCAATCGAAAAAGGCAAAAATTGAGGTAAAACCAATTTCCACTGATAATGTGTTACCAAATGCTCTTCCTTTTCCACAGAGATTTCGAAGAAAAAGTTGACGCTCAATTTTCCAAGTTTTTGGAAATATTCAAGAAAATTCACATCAACATCCCTTTGGCCCGATGCACTCGAGCAAATGCCAAACTATGCAAAATTCATGAAGGATGTGATGTCGAGAAAGAGAAGGTTGGAGGCATATGAGACGGTCAATCTCACGGAAGAGTGTAGCGCCATTTTGCAAAGAAAGCTACCACAAAAATTAAGAGATCCGGGAGTTTCACTATCCCTTGCACTATTGGTGATTCTTATTTTAATAAAGCTCTTTGTGATTTAGGTGCTAGCATTAATCTTATGCCGTTGTTTGTTTTCGAAACTTGGCCTTGGAGAAATAACGCCATCCACCATCACATTGCAATTAGCCGATAGATCACTCACCTACCCAAGAGGAGTGATTGAAGATGTGTTGATCAAAGTGGATAAATTCATATTTCCAATGGACTTTGTGGTGTTGGATATGGAGGAAGATCATGAAATGCCATTGATTCTTGGGAGACCTTTTCTAGAACGGGACGAACTTTAATTGACGTGCAACGAGGAGATTTAACATTACGGGTAAATGATGATGAGGTACTATTTAACATTTATAAAGCAATGAAATTTCAAGAGAACCTCACACATGTCATTTTATTGATAAAATCGAACAATGTGATCAAACGGAAGTTATAAAACAAGATTTAAAAGATCCGTTAGAACATTGTTTGATTAATTCAATAATGAAATGTGATGAGGAAGATAGTGATGATATTGATTTGCTTGAGTTTATTCTTTCCCTTGAGGCTAAAGAAATTGTAAAAGAAAAACAAAAGGAAGCATTAGAAAATGCCAATATTGAAAATATTCCAAAAGGTACTTTAGAACTAAAGGAACTTCCGGAACATCTTCAATATGCATTTTTGGGAAAAGATAAAACTTACCCGGTAATTGTTTCTGCTTCATTATCTTCATCCGAATTGGATAAGTTGTTGCGTGTGCTTCGTGAACATAAGTCGGCCTTGGGTTGGTATATTTCTGATTTGAAAGGTATAAGTCCTTCCATTGTAATGCACAAAATTTTAATGGAAGAATCTTATAAACCATCTATTGAACACCAAAGACGACTTAATCCCACAATGAAAGAAGTCGTGAGAAATGAGGTTTTAAAGTGGCTAAAGGCATGTATTATTTATGCCATTTCGATAGTTCATGGGTGAGTCCTATGCAGGTTGTCCCTAAAAAGGGAGGTATGACAGCTTGTGAAAAATGATAACAATGAATTAATTTCTACACGAATCATCACAGATGGCGAGTATGTATTGACTATAGAAAATTGAATAAAGCTACTCGTAAGGATCATTTTCCCCCCTTTATTGATCAAATGTTGACAAAGGTTGGCAGTTACGAATATTATTGTTTTCTTAATGGCTATTCAGATACAATCAAATCGCCATTGCCCCCGAAGATCAAGAAAATACTACTTTTACATGTCCATATGGTACTTTTGCATTTCGCAGATGCCATTTGGATTATGTAATGCACCGCTACTTTTCGTGAGGTGTATGATGGCGATTTTTCATGGTATGGTTGAGGAAATCATGGAAATTTTTATGGACGATTTTTCTGCTTTTTGGTACTTCTTTTGACCATTGTTTGCATAACTTATCTATGGTTTTGCAACGTTGTGAGGAAACTAATCTTGTACTCAATTGGGAAAAATGTCACTTTATGGTCAAAGAAGGGATTGTACTTGGACATCGTATTTCTTGTACATGTTTGGAAGTTGACAGGCGAAGGTGTGGCTATTGAAAAGCTACCCCCATCTTCAAATGTAAAAGGCATAAGAAGCTTTTTAGGGCATGCGAGGATTTTATAGGAGATTCATAAAAGATTTTTCAAAAATTGTCAAACCACTTTGTAATCTCCTTGAAAAAGATGCTATCTTTTGCTTTGATGAGTTGTGTTTGCGTGCATTTGAACAGATAAAAAAGGCACTCATTTCAAATTCTCCGATTATGATAGTGCCGGATTGGACTCAACCATTTGAGCTCATGTGCGATGCAAGTGATTATGCAAAGTGGGTGCCGTTCTTGGTCAAAGGCGAGACAAAATTTTTAAAGCTATTACTACGCAAGCGGGACCATGGACAACGCCCAACAAAACTACACCACCACGAAAAAAGAGATGTTGGCGGTAGTTTTTGCATTTGATAAATTCCGAGCTTACTTGGTGGGTACAAAGGTGATTGTTTATACGGATCATGCGGCAATCCGATATCTTTTCTCCAAAAAGGATGCAAAACCTCGGTTAATTCGATGGATTTTGCTCTTGCAAGAATTTGATATTGAGATTAGGGATAAAAAGGAAGTGAAAATGTGGTTGCCGACCATCTATCCCGCTTGAGCAACCTCACGAGGTGATTGAGAGTCCAATAAAAGAATCGTTTCCTCGATGAACAAATTATGCGTGCCGAGACATCATTACCTTGGTACGCAGATTTTGTTAATTACCTCATGGAGGAGTTTTGCCACCGGACTTGACTACACACCAAAAGAAAAAAATTCCTACATGATGTTAAGTCTTATTTGTGGGATGATCCGTTATTGTTCAAGAGATGCGCGGATTCTATCATTCGCCATTGTGTTCCTAAGGAAGAAATTGGAGAAATTCTTCAACATTGTCATTCATCATCTTATGGGGACATTTCGGGCCAACCCGAACCGCTTGCAAAGGTACTACAATCTGGTTTTTATTGGCCAACATTATTCAAGTATTGTTATGTCTTTGTGAAAACTTGTGATCGATGCCAAAGGGTTGGTAATATTTCACGCGTCATGAGCTTCCTTTGACAAACATAATGGAGGTGGAATTGTTTGATGTATGGGGTATTGACTTTATAGGGCCATTTCCGCGTCCCATGGAAATTTGTACATTTTGCTTGCGGTTGATTACGTCTCCAAGTGGGTTGAGGCGATTGCTACACCAACGAATGATGCTAAGGTAGTACTCAAATTCTTGCACAAGCATATTTTCACTCGGTTCGGTACTCCTCGAGCTATTGTAAGTGATGAAGGTACGCATTTTTGTAATAAATTATTTAACAACCTTCTTGCTAAATTTGGTGTGCGTCATAAGATTGCGCTTGGTTACCATCCTCAATCTAATGGTCAAGCCGAAATTTCCAATCGTGAAGTGAAACAAATTCTTGAAAAACGGTGAGTTTTAATCGAAGGATTGGGCACAAAAGCTCGATGATGCTTTGTGGGCTTATCGCACGACGCTTATAAAACACCCATTGGTATGTCACCATATCGATTGGTGTTTGCAAAGCGTGTCATTTGCGATTGAACTTGAGCATCGAGCTTATTGGGCAATTAAGAAATTGAATTTTAACTTGAAAGAGGTCGGTGAAAACCGATTACTTCAATTAAACAAAATGGAAGAATTCACAAGAATCATATGAAAATGCCAAAATGTATAAGGAAAAAACGAAAAATGGCATGATCAAATGATTTTGCGACGTGAATTCTTACCCGCCAACAAGTGTTATTGTTCAACTCTCGATTGAAACTCTTTCCAGGTAAACTCAAATCACGATGGTCGACCGTTTGTGGTTGAACGTGTGTTTCCATATGGTGCCGCCGAGTTAAGAGGAACGATGGGAATTCCTTCCAAGTGAATGGACAACGATTGAAACATTATTTTGGGAACGAAGCAAGGAAGGTTTTAAATCTTCCACTTGGTGATGAAATTTCTTGAGTCCGAATAGTTGAGTCCGGCTAACGACTATAAATTTAGCGCTTCTTAGGAGGCAACCCAAGTGATTTTCGTGTGATCGAATTTTTGTGTGATTTTATTATTATTTTTTTTAAGTTTGGTATGTATTTATTTGAATTTTGGTGTGATTTTTGTGTGAATTAATTCGTGTGTGATTTTAAATTTTGCGTTTGATTGTGATTTAAAAAAAAAAAATTGCTGCAAAAGAGGAAATGAGTAAATAAGCAATACCCGAGACAGGCGCGCGTGAGAAGAATCGAGTGTGCGGGCTGCAATCGTCCCCCTGGCCTTCCTCCCTAAGCTAAGCAGCGCCCGATCGATGAGAGGAAATTTATAAGGTCATTTTGACCTTATTTTCTTTACAAACAAAACACACACCTCACGCCTTTTCTTATTTTCTTCTACAAAAATCCCACCTAGCATTCACTTATACACCATTCAAGTTGGCAATTGAGCAACTTAATCATCATCTTCATCTTTTTCATCAATTGGGTAAGTGAGCTTCAATTGTACACCAATTTTCTTCAAATTTTCAAGCTTAGGTTAAAAATATGAGAATTTTCAATATCATTATAATTTCAAATTCTTGATCATTTATTGATAAATTGTGATGATATATGAATAATGTTGTGCTTGAATTTATTGGTGTTGAAAAATGGGCATGAATTGAATTTCAAATTTGGTGTTCATCTCTTCTTTGCATATATGCCTACAAGGTGTTTGTTAAAATGTCTCAATGAAAAATATTACACCTAGGCATTTGATTCTTGTCATCATTGTGTACTAAAGGTTATTTGATCATGAATTGATGACAAAGATGCATAATTCTTGAGTTGTTGCAAAATTCTTAACCCCTAACTCATTGTGTTTCTATGTGTTATGTTGCTTGTGTCATTTTTCGTGTGATTTTCAAATCAATTACAATGCCAAGAACAAAGAATGCAAGCAAGGGCAAAAGGTGGCGAGTACCTCCGAGGAATATGATACTAGTCGTTTCGTAGCTTAGAGGCACAAAATCTTTTTATGAGAAATTAAGCACAAAGAGCATAACCGCTGAACGGGGTTACAACCGGGCCGAATGATGGTGAACTTGCACAAATGATACATCGGAAGCAATGGAAAAACTTTGTGCACAACCTAGACCATTCGCACCGAATATAGTCGAGAGTTTTATGCAAATGCAAAGACCAAAAATGGCTATAACTCGTAGGTTTTCGTGCGTTGAGTAAACAAGGTATACACTCATTCAATAGCGATAAGAGAATATTATGGACTCCCGAGGTGGATCACTCACCGTGACGTTGAATTTATCTCGCAACCACCAAGTATGGAGGAGATTTGTAATACCTTATGCCGCCTGGAATCGTGGTACGTCATATAAAAATTGTGGGAGGTGCTACTACTTTTCCGCACACGAGTCTTAGTCGATATGGGCGAGCTTGGTACCACTTCATATGCAACAAGTTGATACCAACCAAGCATGTCAAAGTGATGTAACTAAGAACGAGCTCATCTTCTATATGCCATAGTTCTTGACATACACCGACCCAAATGGTAATTATTGCAACGTCCCTTCATAACAAAATGCTATACCCCAAAACAGGGGGACTAATCTTACCGAGTTTAATTTGTGGGTTATGTAAAGAGGAGGGTGTTACATGGGATAGCTCCGAGCCATTGGAAAATCCTAAGGGACCCATAGATTCGGCTACTATTGCTTCTTATGACGAGTGGGCGGCGGTGTGCCTAATCCGAAGGGTGCGGGATATATCCTTGATCCCGACTTTGCCCTACCAGCTATTGAGCATGACACTCATGCCCAACCACGAGAATATAGACACTCCATCCTGTTCGGCAAGACACTCTCTTCTAGACGCTCACATCACGATAACAACCCTTCGAGACGCACTAGTTCGCGAAGTACGAGAATTGAGAAGGGCTTTTGTAGGCCGAGCAACGTCACAGAGCGGCACGAGAAGAATATGAGAATGAGCACAACCGAGTACTTGCCCGGTTATATAACCGTGACACACCAGCAGTTCAGCTTCCCAATACCACCACCACCGGGTCCTATTGCTCATTTTTCACCACACGACTCCGATGAGGAGTCCTAGGCGCTCCTATCGGAAAGTTTTCTCACTCTCCATTGAGGACAATGTTCAATTTAAGTTTGGGGGTGTAATCAGTATTTGTGTCTTTGTGTATTTGTGTCTTTTGAGTCGTGTCAAAAAAAAAAAAAAAATTTGAGTTGAGTCGAGTCGGGTAGTGTTGAACTATAGAACTACATGATTAAGTAGATTTGTTGATCACGAGTTGAACACATGAAAGCATGTTTTTAAGTAGTGATCTATATTTTGCTTCATTGATTTCATATTCATGCATAATTCTTAGCTTATTTGAAAATGATTAATGAAGTCGAGTGTTGCTTGTATGATCCCACCGGATTCTTCTTAACTTGTTTGATCACTAATTGAGGCGAAATCCTAGGTGAAATAACATAAGGAAATGATTTAGGCCATCTTTGAATAAAAGCTAGAGCCAAAATGACTACCTTTGTACGATATAATTTCACTAGTGTCCCCTTTTGAGCCTATTAAACCTGTTCTTTGGCAACCCATGTTTTTACCTTGAGCTTACATGTGAAAATCCTAATTACCCATCACTCATACACACAAAATGATTGAAGGTTGAGGAGGATGTGATAAGTAAGGTAGATGTTCACTCGCATGAAATTGCCGAGAATAAGAAAATATGAAACCCCATTTGTTAAAATATGCAAAAGATTAAGTTTGGGGGTTTCGAGAAAAAAAAATTGTTGAGAATGGAGGCTCGTAAAGGGAGAATAATTGAAAATTCAACAAAGAGTGAAAGTAGCCATTTTGTTTGGCAATTGGTGATTTGAAGAGGTAATTGTGTGTTTGAGTGAGTTGAGCCACTTAATCCTAAATTTTCCTACCCGACCTTAAGCCACATTACAAGCTTTGGAAGTCCTATTGATCCATGTGTTATATTAGCCTACATTAGTGGAGATTAGTGGGAATAACAAGCCTATGGAATCCGGTAGTCATGATCTTTTGATACTTAGAAGTGGATCATCTTGATAACGTTTGATTGCGTAAATCAATTTGAATAATGTAAACGGAATTTTCATGAATATTCAACACTTTTGATCACAATGTTAAAATGCATGCTTGATTGATAGTGAAATGAGTTTTTAGACAAATTTTATTGGTTTATGGAGTTTTGTAGTTACTTGTGTTGTTGTATTGTTTGTCTTTCATTTTGGAGTTATAATTGTTTGAGGACAAACAATAGCTTAAGTTTGGGGGTATTTGTTAAGTTGGTATTTTACCAACTTATTTGATATTTTAGAGTATAATTTAGTTTTATTTTGGGTGTTTTTAGAGTCGTTAGAGTCCTATTTATTTCAATTAGAGTCGATGTAGAGTCAATACGGATTTGGTAGCCGAGAGATGAAGAAAACGGTGAAAAACGGCTTGAAGAAAGAAGAAATCGCGTATAAAGAAGGAAAATCGCACTTTGGCCAGGACGGGCGGGCGCTACGCCGCCCCCTGGCGCCCCAGAGCCCGCGATAGAGAGAGTCTTTGGACGACGGAGGCGTGTGGGCGCGCAAGACCCAACGCCCGCGCTACAGCGCCCGTGCGGAATGTTTTCACAGACGTTGATGGCGCCGCAGCGCCCGCATGCATGCGCCAGCCGTCAAGCGATAAATGGTGATTGAGTTGGCGGGCGCAAAGCTTTTGCGAGAAATGGCAGAAATTGTTGGCGCGCGCCATGCGCGGGCGCCGCAAAAAGACGGAAAAAACTATGTTCACCTACCCCCTTCTTGGACTTTTGTGTACTATAAATACCATCCTTGGGGCTTGAAATTAGGGCATCTTGGAACCCTTGGGAAGACAATAAAAACAGCTACAAGACAAGGAAGAAGAATTTGAGCATTTTGAGAAGAATTTGGAGAAGAAGATTGGAGGCTTCTATCATCTAGAAATAGAGAAGATCCCTCAACTCTTGTTCTTATTTTATTGATTTCTTCATATCTTGTAAGATGTATTGTTGTATTTTCATGGATTCATTTTCTTTAATCATGAGCTAAACACTATAATTCTAGAGGATTGATGTAATCTATGTTTGAACTTATGTTTTGAGATTGTGGTTTGTCAATCTATATCTATCAATTTATTTGTGCTATTTGGATCTATTGCTTCTAAATTACTTGATCAATAATTTAGATTGTTTGGTGTATTTGATTTGACACTTGAGAGAGTAATTGAATACATGACCTTGGAATAGCATAACCTAGATTTCATAGAATTGAGAGATTTGTGAATCCTTTGAAGTCATTTATCAAGATTCATAGCTTTTATTGAGATTTTGATTGGTGATTTTTATAGAGATATTGATTTCCCAATTGAATCTAAAATCATTGGCACTTGAGAAAGGGAATGATTATTGTAGAAATCTTGACTTATAAATTGATAATTGATGATTGATAAACCATATTGACAACATAAGGGATAACTAGATTCATCATACCTCTAGAATTCATTTAATCATTTGGATAAACTCATTGATATTTTCATAGTCTTAATTTATTTTTAGTATTTTTAGTATAATCAACTCCATCAATTATTGAATTTCTAAATAAAGTTAGACTACTATAATATAGTACTTAGCAATAATTTGATAATTATTCCTGTGGATTCGACAACCTTACTTCTCTATATTAAAACTTGACACCGTAGACTTGCGGTTAGAATAATCTCTAACATTGTGTCGACACCTGCAATCTGAATGCCATTTAATACGAGGAAATGTCAACATCACCAAGGCTGCGACCAAGAAAAGACAATCCAACGAACACAAAGTGACATTTGAAATTAGCCTATCTCTTCAACGAGCACAATTTCAAATGGGCACTATAAAAGGCCGAGGAAGCTATTGAGAAGTGGTTACTTTGATAACCTCGAACCACGAACGAACAAGCAATGCTCAAGCAAGCAACCCGCAAATATTCTCATAGCAATTCAAGCAATTCCACAAGCCTTAAACTTGAAGAAACTCGATCCAACACAAGTTGTGAAGGAGAGATAACTTCAACCAGCTTGAAGAGGGAACTTTTGAAGAATCAAAGGGGTCTACTTTCCAAGTTAGGATTGTAGAAAGGTTCAAGGTCGAACCGTTATCAAGTTTGTTGGAGGGCTTCATGATCAAATCCAAGAACTTGAGAAGTGAGTCAAGTAGCAAGACAAATTTGCCCTGTGAAGAAGCTCGAGTCGCAAGAGAAGCCACCGTGTGATCAAAGGCCGCCTCTCATCGATAACCGCTTGTAAACTGATCGTTGAATAGTGGATTCCTCCAGAGTTGGAGAAGACAAGATTAGAAGAATTACCCCATATTCGAACCTCTATAAAATATTTTTGTCATTTACTTTCAAAGAAATTTACATTCTGACATATTTACTTTATATCTGTTGTTAGTTTATATTTGATATCCAACTGATAAATAACCAAGTGCTAAAAATCAAATGTTAAAAACAAGCTTAAAACAAATCAAAGGGTGTTAAGTCTTCCATTTGTTAAAAACTAAATCAACCAAGTTAAGTATTTGGCTTAAGCGGTGAGTTATACTATCAACACTCTATCGTCATTAAGTGGGTAACTTAGCTGAATAGCCAACTTATGTAAGTCCAAGTGGCTACGATAATCTAGAGGGGGTGAATAGATTATGCCCATTTTCGCGATTATGCCCTCTTTTTCGAATGTAATAAGCCAAGACAAGAATGGAAGTGCGGGAAGTAAACAACACGCGTCGATTTATAGAGGTTCAACCCACCTAGGGCCTTTTTTATACCACCCCAGTATCTCCGGGATGGATTTCAAAAATAAAAAAAGATTTTATTAATTACCACAATTAATACAACATCACCTTACAACACCTCTTTGGAAATTACCATAATCTCCCTTGAAGATTACCACAATCTTCTACGTCACCTTGTGAAGATTACCACAATCTTCCACCTTGAAGAACACCAAATTCTTCAACACCTCAAAGAGCACCAAACTCTTCAATAAGAAGATTACCACAATCTTCTAACACCTAACACCTAAGATCACCCAAGTGTGTTCTTACCACAAGAACACTCACAAGGATATCTTGTGTTAAATGATGACCACAAATTCAAGATTACAACTCGATAATGAATAATACAATTTTGAGTGCAAGTGTAATCAAGAATTAAGCCTAGACCTCAAGATGTGAAAGTGTAAGATCTTAGACTATTACAATAAGAATATTGAAAATGAAAGAACAAATGTTTGCTTGAGTGTATCTTTTGTTGTGTTGTGTATAATGGTTGTCTTGTTGCTCCAAAACTTCCTCTATTTATAGGAGAGGTTTGATCAAGGATAGGCTCCTCTTGGGGAAAGAAAATCTACAGAAAAATACAATTAAAATCAAGAATATAACTGTTAGAAATCAATCCCACAAATTAAGGAAAATATGTATGCTATCAACGGCTAGAATTTTGCTGTCAAAACGATATGGCGACCGGTCACGTAGAAAGGAACGTTTGAAAAAATACTCAGAAATTACATAGGGCGACCGGTCCACATAGGGTTCGACCGGTCGACCCTATGTTAGACCGGTTGCCCTCTTATTTTTGCAATATAGAGTTTTGCAAACACAACAGATACCGGTCGACCTAGGGTGACCGGTCGACACCACCGGTCGGCCTCTAGGTCGACCGGTCGGCCTCCTCCTATTTTGTGTCCGTCCCGTTCTGTTTCTAAAAACAACTTGCATACGAGGATGCCCTATAAAGGCGACTTTGGCCTCAAAACAGAAGTGTTGTCCAATTTTTGTCGAAAATAAACTTCAAGAAATACTCCAAAAATAAGTAAAAATATTTTAAATCATTTGAGAGTATTTGGACAACATTTAGAAACATTATTTTGGTGTAAAAACACTTTAAAACAAAATCATCAAAATCATGATAAAAACATTTATCAAACAATCTCCCCCTTTTTGATGATTACAAACCAAAACAATTTTAAGAGATTTTAAGAGGTCGATTTTGAAAACAAAACGAATTTTCCAGTAAAAAATAACTAGCCATTTGAAGCGACAAATTTTCAAACAATAGCCACAAGAAAGGGAGTAAAGATGTTCAAGAACCATTTTGTAAAAGCTCCCCCTATCAACATGCACATCAAGATAAGTAACGAAGCAACCATACAAAAGCTAAAAGCTCAGCTTTTACAATGTAAACAAGAATATCATGAGCTTAGAAGCTCCCCCTGTCAAAAACAACCATTAGTCAAGAATCACAAGTCCAATATACATCCAATGTACTAGTTTATATCCACAACTTATAGCTTCTTTCGTGAGCTTATTTTAGCTTCTTTGAGCTAAAGAGCTTATTTCCTGTTTCTCCTCCTTTGGAATCATCAAAAAGAATGTTAGCACGATAAAAACATCATATTATCATATCAAAGTGCGCATTTGGACCGATTTATCGAGCTTTTCGAATAATGAAGCTTAAATTCCAAATAAAAAGGGAAAAATCTATCATTTGATTTGCAAAAGCTCATATGAATGGCAAAACATGATCTCTACAAATATATAAGACTTTTAAAATCAAGAGAGTCATGTAATTGATGAAGTTTTCTTTGAAACATATTATCAAACACTTGGTGGGCATCCAATAATAAAGAAGATGTATATAGCCCTTGTAAATGTGATCATGCCCAAAAGTCAATAAATGCATACAACAATCATATACCAACATGCTCATCAACATTAAGACAAGTTCTCAAGGGTTCAACCCAATTGAGACAAAGAAATTAATCTCTCCAACTAAGAAGATAAGCAATATATGTAGAAAGACATTACAAATGCCACCAAGCAAAATTAAAGAAGCACTTTTACCATCAAGTACTCCATCAACATCATACCATTTGAGCAAAATAACCGATCTAAACATCAATTATACATCAATGCCAACATGCACAAATTTAAGAAGTATTTTCACCATCAAATACTCCAACAATACCATAGTTAAATTTACCATATGCAATCACGTTGCTACTAGCACTCTTGCTAGTTCTTTCCCTTAGAAAAACAAACAACCAAATATCATTAGCAAAATAAGAGAAGTATTGTCAAGATAGTAAATTACAACTTTTAAAGAAAAGATATGAAGATAAAGCAAGATAAAATAACAAGGCGTCACTCTTCATCGGAAGAGAAGCAAGCGGTGGGGAGGAGGTCTTTTATGAACTTCTTCAATTTGCCAACGGATTTTTTGAGCTTCGAATTTTCTTGCCTAAGCTCCTCGTGACTAGCCCTAAGAGTATCATAGTTAATCCTTTGTTCATCAAGTCAGGGCTTGAAAATACTCACGAGATGCTTGATTTGTGTGGGCACCTGATTATCCTCCGGATTACCTTGACCTTCACCCGAGGCCAATCTATCGGCTTCCTCATCATCAAAGAAGTCATTAGGATTTTGGGATGACGAACCTTGGTGTGTTCCTCTTGCCATCTTTGTAGGGCGAATTGGCATATTTTTACGCATTCGATCATTTGTTGTATATTATCATTATCAAAGTCATCTTGAATAATCTCCGAATTAAATTCCAATGACGGCAAACCCGAATGCAAGAGAAGCTTGTAAATCCAATTCCCCATGGCAAACTTCTTGTTCCCTGCGTGATAGACTCAATGACACATTGAATTAAAATTGCACCAAAATTAAGCAATTCCCTTTTTGTGATTTTGTATGTCAAGAAAAAATCCATATTGCTCGGCAACTTCACGATTTTCCACAAATGCAATATGCTACAATTGTAGAAATAATGCGATGCTCAAGAGTCATAGCCAACAAAGAATACTCCGGCCAAAAACCCAAGTAAGTTTTAATCGTCTCTAAAGAGACACCAAAACCTCACCACTCCAATGAGTGCAACCAAAATAGTCTCAACCTCATTCCCTAACGTCGACAACCGACAAATATCATTAGGAGTCCACCTAAAGTGATGCCTCTTAACAAAGGAATTCATAGCCACGGGCTTTCCTTGAACATCATATTCAATCCATAGATTCGAATAGAAATGCAATATCAAATCATCATCATATATAACATACGGATGCTCCCATAAATACGACCATCCTTGATGATCAAAAAATCCTTTAATAGAAAGATATTCACCGGAAAAAGTACCAAACCGACACGTCTTAGTTTGGCCAATCGACTTATTACTAACTTCCAATTTTTCATAATAATTCTCCGCATGCTTATTAATGAAATTCAACAAATTTGCGGGACGGGGAGCTTGAGAAATATGAGGTTTCTTACTCTTGGACCATTTGACGTTGTCGAGTGTAATTGTTCCCTGTAGCTCGGCAATTTGGGCCCGGGTGAGTTGGGAATTTTGATTTTCGCTGTGTTCTTGAGTCACATTCCTTTTGGTAGCTCTAATTTCCCGTTGCTCGGCCTCTTCTTGGAGAGTATTTGAAGTTCCCTCTTCGGCTCTTCTACGCTTGGGGTTAGGATTACGACCGGTAGAATCTCTTGGAGGAGCCATGAATGTGAAATTCTTGTAAAATAGAAGAGATTAGCACAAATTTAAAGATTTGGTGAAGAAATAAGATTTCTAGAGAAAGGGCAAAAATTCACACACAAGGGTTTGAAGGGGGAAGAGTTGAATCTGTATTGCAGAATGGGGCAGACGGGTTTTAATCCCATACAATCAATAGGGCGACCGGTTAGGGTGTGTTCGACCGGTCTCTATACAGTGCGACCGGTCGACCCCTTATTTGACCGGTTCCCTGACTGTAATTTTCCAAAGTATTCCAAAATCTGATTTTTCACCCCAAAAGTTTTAAAAACGTGCACAATGCAAACATAGACTATATTCAAAATGCACGAGCTCGAGAGTATTATCAAAACAAAATATAATCATATATAAGACTCGGATAAAACAAGGTTTATCGAATAGTGCCTTTCAAAAAACAAAAAATCCTTTTAATGGCACTCATATGAGATACTTTGAAATAGCTTGAAAAACGAGCATATAGACATACGGCATGAAGAATATCGAGTCTAAGAGAGTAAGAATAACACAAGTGAACGTACCTCGATAGTGTATGCCACTCTTGACAAATTATAAGTAGATAACCATTGTTGAAGATATATATATATATATATATATATCCTACACAACTTTTAAACAAATCTTGCACAAAATATAATGATACAAGTGTAGGCTAAAGCAAGGAGATGTAACAAGTATGCTTATGCTATATGGATCCATAAGAGATAATAAAACACATAAGACTAGTAAATGCACAAGAGTTTAGAAAAACATCATACAAGGTCTCCTTTTCAAAAGAGTTAAAAAATTAAGAGTATATTTTGAAGACCTCAAATTTTTTAAAAAAATATTTGAAAAATCATTTTGACAATAAAGGCAAAAATACAAGTACACATAGTAACAAACAAAATATGCGTATTTAAATGAGAAGATACAATTTACCAATTACGCCATTTCCACGGGTTGTGTTTTTCCCATTGTTGACGATATGTTTCTCTTGAAACTCATTTTGTTGATGATGACTTCTCCAATTGCTCCATTTCCAAGGTTTGTAACCTTCCCTTTGTTGATAATATTTCCTCTTGGAAATTCATTGTGGTGATGTCTTCTCCTTTGATCAAATGAAACGAGCATTTGATGTCTTCTTGGTGGTATGGCTTTTCTTTGATTATTATTCCACCGAGTACCTAATATGACATTGTTTTGTGGTACCCTCAAGTGTTTGGGTCCTTTGAGATTAGCATTGAGACTTTTAGGTCTCCAATATTAATTTGAGCTATTTCTAGCCCGACAATAATTTGCCGTGTGACCCTTTTTACCACAATAGAAGCATGTAATAATTCTAGAAGTATAATGACCAACATGCTTAGTGACTTGGTTCTTTTTCTCAACATCAATAACTTTGGGCTTATAGCCAAGTCCTAGCTTCAAATGATCACAACTATGAACATCAAGAATTTTGGTCATTTTATCGGTACTCAAGTTGAATATTAACACATCCTTTTTCATACACTCAATATCCTTAACAAGAGTACTATTTTCTTTTTCAAGGTTTTTAACCTTATCAAGTGTGGTAGTGTGAGCACAAGAAAGTGATTCATATGAAGTAAGTAAACTATCCTTTTCATTTTTCAAAGTATTGAATTCCTTTTTCAAATTTTTGTATTTAAAGAGCAAGCTTTGGAATTCATTTGAAGATCATCAAAATCATTTTGCAAATCATCATGTAATTCTTTACTAAAAGAGGTAGAAGAGTTGGAGCGTACCTCATTGTCTTCATTGATGCCCATTAAGCATTGCTCGGCTTCTTCATCGTCGAAAGTTGTAAGAAGCTCATCCCATGTTGTTGGATTTGATGTTGTATCTGATTGAGAGGTAGATGCTTTTGAATGGATCCTTTCATTTGCATATACACCATAGATAGCTTCTAATTTTCCCACGCTTCATGTGCCGATTGTATTCCTTGAATATGACCGTATTCCGTAGATGTAAGTGAATAATGAAGAATATTTAGAGCTTTACCATTTATGGAGAAAATTTTCTTGTCTTCATCATTGAGCTCCTTGAGGACTTTGGAGGTGTGAGGTCCGTCTTTCATCGGGATGGATTCTCCATTAATAACCATGTTCCAAATATCGAACCCGCAACTTTGTAGATAACATTCTATTATTTCTTTCCAAAATGCATAGTTTTTGGAATCAAATAGTAGTGGCTTGTTGGTGGAGGCACCGGTGGTGAGGTAGACTTCGTTCGTAGCCAATGATCATTCCTCTTTACTCGTGATGTGGAACGAGCTTGCCAAAGAGTTTGGCTCTGATACCACTTGTAAGTCCAAGTGGCTACGATAATCTAGAGGTGGGGGTGAATAGATTATGCCCGTTTTCAGCGATTATGCCCTCTTTTTCAAATTTAATAAGCCAAGACAAGAATGGAAGTGCGGAAGTAAACAACACGCGTCGATTTATAGATGTTCAACCCACCTAGGGGCTAATCCTCTACCACCCCAAAGATCTCCGGATAGATTTTAAAAAGAAAAAAAGGTTTTATTAATTACCACAATTAATACAACATCACCTTACAACACCTCTTTGGAGATTACCACAATCTCCTTGAAGATTACCACAATATTCTACGGCACCTTGTGAAGATTACCACAATCTTCCACCTTGAAGAACACCAAATTCTTCAACACCTCAAAGAGAACCAAACTCTTCAATAAGAAGATTACCACAATCTTCTAACACCTAACACCTAAGATCATCCAAGTGTGTTCTTACTACAAGAACACTCACAAGGATATCTTGTGTTGAATGATGACCACAAATTCAAAATTACAACTCGATAGTGAATAATACAATTTTGAGTGCAAGTGTAATCAAGAATTAAGCCTAGACCTCAAGATGTGAAAGTGTAAGACCTTAGGCTATTACAACAAGAATATTGAAAATGAAAGAACAAGTGTTTGCTTGAGTGTATCTCTTGTTGTGTTGTGTATAATGGTTGTCTTGTTGCTCCAAAACTTCCTCTATTTATAGGAGAGGTTTGATCAAGGATAGGCTCCTCTTGGGGAAAGAAAATCTACAGAAAATACAATTAAAATCAAGAATATAGCTATTAGAAATCAATCCCACAAATTAAGAAAAATATATCTGCTGTCAACGGCTAGAATTTTGTTGTCAAAACGATATGGCGACCAGTCACGTAGAAATGAACGTTTGAAAAAATACTCAGAAATTACATAGGGCTACTCTTTCCATAAAGGGTTCGAATGGTCGACCCTATGTTAGACCTAAGTTGCCCTCTTTTTTTGCAATACGAGGTTTTGCAAACACAAGAAAATTTGGCCGACCTAGGGCGGCCGACGCCACCGGCCGGTCTCTAGGTCGACGGTCGGCCTCCTCCTATTTTGTTTCCGTCCCGCTCGCTTTCTAAAACAACTTCGGACACGTGATGCCCTATTGGCGACCGGTTGACCTCAAAACATGTTGTCCAATTTTTGTCGAAAATAAACTTCAAAAATTACTCCGAAAAATAAATAAAAATATTTTAAATCATTCGGGAGTACTTGGACAACATTCGAAACATTATTTTGGTGTAAAAACACTTTAAAACAAAATCATCAAAATCATGATAAAAACATTTATCAAACAACTTAGTCATCCCTCAAGGACACATCTGTTTTGAGTCAACTCTGTTGAATATTTTAAAAGGACTAAAATAAAAAATTTGGTAAGGTTTATTCAAGCCCCCTTCTAAACCTTACACCACACCCCTGGGACCTACACTACCGTTTATCACTTCATCTCTCGAGTGCCAAGTGATTCTGGTTTCAATCCCGATTTCAATATCTCTATAACAATCATAAATTAAACCCTAATGTTCTCGATGAATATTCTATCGCAGGCTTCAAAAGATTCATGAACTTCTCGGTACTATGAAACCCTAGGTTATGCTATTCTATGGCCATGCATTCAATTACCTCTCTCGAGTGTCAAATCAAACACGCCAAATAATCTAAATTATTGATCAGATAATTCAGATGCAATATCAATCTAAATAACATAAATAGATTTAATAACATGCGAATCAAATAAACCAAAAATCAAAACATAGGTTCAAACGTAAGTTACATAAAGCCCTTAGAAAAATAGGTTTAGCTCATGATGGATGTACAAAAACTCATGAAAAAGTAAGTATACATCTCAAGGGTTCAACAAAGGTAGTGGAAAAATAATTCAGAAGAATCAAGGAAAAAATCCTCTCTGTTTTCAGAAGATAGATGCCTTTAAATCTCGTCCCGAACTCTTTCTCCTTGCTCAAAGTCGTCCCGTGTGCTCAATAGAATGTCCAACCTTTGTCCCCTACGCCATTGGTTGTATTTATAGCCCCAAAACCGTCAAAAGCCCAAAAATAAAAATTATAAAAAGTTTGTCGCATTTGTCGCGTGACTGCGTGTGCTCCTGCCCGGGCGCTGCAGCATTGCGCCACATGCTCTTTGTCCGATTTCGACCCCCCGTGCTGTAGTGTGGGGGAGGTAGCGTTGTGGCGCTGCGACGCTGTGTGGTCTTTTCTCCGTTTTTCTCTTCTTCAAACGTGATTTCTTCCTTCTAAACATGTTTTTCATCATTTTCAATCATTTTCGTCTACCATAACATGTATCGACTCCCTAATGACACCTAATGAAATAAAATGGACTCAAACGACTCTAAAACACCAAAAAACAACGCAAAATCCTAGTCTAGAATACTCAATTCATTTGTATAAAACCAACTTAACAATCCTCGGAATAAAGATCTCTAGAACTTCAAATGGACTGGCACTTGATCGATCGCATTATGTGGACAAGATTCAAGAAAAAATTAGTAAGGATGACACATCATTAGCTAGAACTCCTATAGACATGAGTCAACATCTGTCGAAGAATAGAGGTGAGGTTGTGTCTCAATTAGAATACTCATGAGTCATAGGAAGTCTGATGTACTTAATGAGTTGTACAAGACCTACATTGCTTATGCGGTGAGTAAATTGAGCGTGATCGCGAGTAATGCAAACGCATGACCACCGAAAGGTATAGTGAAAATACCAAAGTATTTAAGATACACTCATGATTTTGGACTATACTATGCAAGATATCCTATTATTATTGAAGGATATAGCGATGCTAATTGGTATATGATATTAAAAACTTTAAGTCTACAAGTGGATTTGTATTGACTTTAGGAGGTGCATCCATATCGTGAATATCTTCTAAGCAGACGGTTATAGCTAGATCTACAATGGAGTCTGAGTTAATAGCTTTAGACAAATGTGGAAAAAGAAGGCTTTAATGGCTCAAAACTTCTTAGAAGATATTCCAAGATGACCAAAACATGTGCTAGCAATTTGTATACAATGTGATAGCCAATTAGCGATTGGTAGAGCACATAGCAATATGTATATTGGTAAGTCTAGACACATACGTCGTAGATTCAATACCATTAAACAACTACTCTCAATCGGTGTTATCTCTATTGACTATGTGAAGTCGAGGATAATTTAGCGGATCGTAACCAAAGGATTAAATCGAGAGTTAGTTGCAAAACCATCAAGAGGAATGAGACTTAAGCCTCAAGAAAAAGAGTTGATGCAATGGAAATCCAACCTATTTAGTTGATTAGAGATCCTAAGATCTAGGTTCAATGAACAAACTAATTGTATAAAGACTCTAGAATCACTCGTGGGGAATTTTCCCTTATCTTTTCCTTAACAAGAAGCCCGTGGAAAAAAGGCTAAACATTTGGCTTTTTATGATTATTGCACCAATAACTGGTAACATAGCTACTCTTAAAAAAGAATCACCTATGTGAGAGAGAAGTGGGGCCACATTGAAGAGAATTGTGTGAGGCTCAATTTTTGGAACCTCTTGCAGAACCAGACATATGCTCATGGCCATGAATGAACATAACAATGAGAACTGAAGTATGTTATGAAGGATCTTGTGTGAGGTATATAATCCTTTACACAAAAGGCATAACAGTTCAAAGATATCGTGTCTACTGATCAGCTAGTAAACTAAATATACTTTCATAAGAGAAGGTCCAAAGGGTAACATCTACCTATCCTATGTAAGGTTCATCTGTTGGAATTTATTATCAAATCTTTTTTATCCTCCAAATTTCCTTCATGTGGGGGATTGTTGGAAAAGTGAAGGATATTGCATCTTTGGGTGCGATTTTCTTGGGACCTTGATTATCTAATGACAAAAGTAAAAGTGGATTCTTGTTCTACTCCATGAGAACACTGAAATCAAATATTTGTTTGTCCAAAATGGTGTTTGGATGAAGGAGAAATTAAAGCTTAAAATTGAGTATTTGGAATTAATTTAAAAGAAGAAACCATGTGAGTTTGTCTTCTTTGAAAGGTGGGTTTTGTCCCACATAGGAAAACAAAGGATTTTGTTAGGAAATTTATTAATAGATTTTGATGATACCATGTAAAACTTAGAATAGGAAGTTGGCACCCCATTTTCCTTGTATTTCTATTTTGTAATAGATAGGACTGCATGAGCTGAGTGAAATCAACTATGTTGAAGAATGCAAGAAGTCAACTGAAGACTAAAGTGAAGACCCATCTATGTGTCAACTGACTGTAGTCAAGATGGAAGGCACAAACTCGACTGAAGGAGATACAGCTGATGGACAGCTGTGTAAAGATTGAAGAAGTGACATTCAAGTCAGTCAAGAGCCAAGTCTACCAGTTGAACTGACAGTTGAGTCATTCCTAAAAGATTGGAGTTGACTCAAGTCAAAGGGGTAAAGGCAGCTGTCAAGTCAAGTCGACTGATATTAATCCGTTGCACGGAAGTCAAGGATATTACTTAAAATAGTAATACATCCATGCTGCCATGTCTTAAAGTGCTCGTCCCAGAAGCGTGCAATAGGAATAAACCAACGGAAAGCACTGAAGCTTGTGTCAGGTCCTGAAAAGCTGCAGGATCATTTAATACGAGGAAATGTCACCATCACAAGCTGCAAGTCAAGAAAAGACAAGCCAACAAACAAGAAGTGTCATTTGAAAAGAGCATATCTCTTCAACGGGCAAATTTTCAAATGAGCACTATAAAAGGTTGAGGAAGCATTTGAGAAAAGGTTAACCGTTCTAACAAGCAATTCAAGCAAGCAAAACCTGCAAACATTATCTCAAGCTTACTAAGATATTCCTCAAGCCAAAATTCAAAGGAACTCGATCCAACACACTCAGTGAAGGAAAGAATACTTCAACCAGTCGAAGAGAAAAAAGTTTTAAGAACTTAAGGGGTCTATCTCCAAGATTGAAGGATTTGTAGTAAGGTTCAAGGTCGAACCAGAAGATTCGAGCTTGTTGGAAGGCTGTGTGATCAATTCCAAGGGTTCGAAGGGAGCTGAAGTAGCAAGGCAACTGTCTTGTGAATAAGCTGAGTCGCAGAAGAAGCCAGCTATGTGATCAAGGCTATCTCGGACTGAGAACTACTTTGTAACCTGATCTGTTACTTAGTGGATTTCTCCAGGAGTTGGAGAAGAGTGGATTAGAGAAATTACCCCATCCCCGAACCACTATAAAATTTGCTTGTGTCATTTACTTACAGCATTTTATTTTCCTGCTTATATTTATATCTGCTGTTTAAGTTATATTGCTAGCCCAACTGATAATAACTTTGCTAACAACAAGTGTTAAAAATAAGTTTAAAATTATCAAGGGTGTTAAGTCTTATCTTTGATTGAAAACCAAATCACAAAAATTAAGTGTTAGGCGGCCAAATGAGTTATACTATCAACGGCTCGAGTCCTGCTGAGTGGGTAACTTTGTTTGAAGTAAGCCAACCTAGCTGTCCCCCAGGACTTAGCCGATTTGAGTCAACTCTATTAAAATATTTTAAAGGAATAAATTCTAAAAGTTGGTAAGGTTTATTCAACCCCTTCCCCTTCTAAACCTTACAACACACCCCCTTGGGACCTACAAGTGGTATTAGAGCGGTTGGTGCATTGAGCCTTCCGCACCGTTCTTGAACTAGATCTCAATCTTTTTCAAAAGATATAACACTTGTGTTTTCAAAGCTTTCATTTTAAAAGCAAAGTTATTATCATGGAGGCCAATCTAACTCGTATTCCTATGTTTCTTGTGGAAGAGTTTGATGACCGGATTCGCATGCAAGCTCACCTATCACCTTTTACACGACGATGAAATGTGGCTAGTGATAGAAGATGGGCCCCTACAAATATTGAAGGTCAACACTGTTGTGAGAAGAGCACCTCCAGGAAGGAGAAGATGATGCGGCGAGAGCTGACCGGTATGGTTGAAAAACCTCACTTTGTGAATGGACAAATGAGGATAGGAAGAGATACAATCTTGACAATGTTGCCAAGGACATCCTCTATAAAACTTTGGACAAGATTATGTTCAATATAGTCAAATCATTCAAATCAACCAAAGAAATCTAGGATAAGCTAACCCGATGTGTGAAGGATCTCGAATGATAAAAAGAAAATAAACTAACGATTCTTTGTTCAAAAATTTGAAAATTTTAAAATGCTTGCAAGTGAAAGTCTTGATCACCGGATGCCGTTACAGAGATTACAAATGAGCTTTCACTCTTGGGAAGGAGTACACTCAAAGGAGATGTGCATGAAGATTTTAAAAGCCCTCCCCTGAATGGGAAATGAAGGTCATGGCCCTGAGACACTCTATGGACCTCTCAAAAACATCAAATCATGAGCTATTCTCGGATCTCAAAGCTTATGAGTTTGAGTGAGAAGAAAATGTAAGTCAAGCGCTACGATAATCTAGAGGGGGTGAATAGATTATCTCTATCTTTTCGATTTCGCCCTCTTTTTTCAATCGAATGCTCAAACAAAATAATAAAGGTGCGGAATGTAAACAACACACGTTGATTTAAAGAGGTTCAACCCACCTAGGGCCTAATCCTCTACCACCCCAGTATATCCGGGATGGATTTCAAAAAGAAAAAGAATTTTATTAATTACCAAAATTAATAGAAATTCAACTTACAACACCTTGAAGAGCACCACACTCTTCTTTCAACACCACCTTTGGAGATTACCACAATCTCCCTTTGAAGATTACGACAATCTTCCTTCAACGGCACTTTGTGAAGATTACCACAATCTTCAACCTTGAAGAATACCAAATTCTTCAACACCTCAATAAGAAGATCACCACAATCTTCTTGCACATATCACCTAGATCATCCAAGTGTGCTCTTACCACAAGAACACTCACAAGGATATCTTGTGTTTGAATGATAACCAAAAATCAAGATTACAACTCAATAATGAATATTACAATTTGAGTACGAAGTGTAATCAAGAATAGCCTAGACCTCAAAGATGTGAAAGTGATAAGCTAGGCAAATTTACAACAAGAATAATAACAATGAAGGACCAAGTATATGCTTGAAGTGTATCTTGTTGTGTTGTATTTCAATTGTTGTATAGGTTGCTCCAAAACTTCCTCTATTTATAGGAGATGATTGATCAAGCATAGGCTCCTCTTGGGAATTGAAAATCTACAGAAAAATACAATTAAAATCAAGAATATAGTTGTTAGAAATCAATCCCACAATTTAAGGAAATGTGTCTCTTTGTCAAACGGTCATATTTTTCTTTGTCAATACACATACAGGCGACCGGCCGCACGAAATAAGAGAAATAAGAACACTTTGAAAAAAATCAACAGGCGACCGGTCCGACATAGGCTTCGACCGGTCGACCCTGTCTCAACCGGTCCCCCTAACATAAAAACGAAGAGGTTTGTTCTTTTCAAAACAAAACATGCAGTGTACTTCGACCACCAAGCGGCCGGCGACGACTCGGCGACGCCTTGGCGACACTTTACCGACTGTTTTTACCTCCGTCTCATTTTTCTGTTTCTAAAAACATCTTCTTGGTATGGGTTGCCCTATAGGGCGACCGGTCGACCACGAGACATAAATGTTGTCCAATTTTTGTCGAAAATAAAACTCAAGAAATACTCCGAAAATTCAAGTAAAAACATTTTAATCCAATTGAGAGTATTTAGACAACATTTGAAAATCTTGTTATAGGAGTAAAAACCCATTGATATAAAATCATTAAAAGTGTTGTCCATTATTATCAAAAATAAACTAGAGGAAATACTCGAAAAATATTAAAACCATTTTAAATCATTTAGGAGTATTTGGACAACCTTTAAAAACATTGTTTTGGTGATAAAATAAAATCATCAAAATTAAGATAAAAACATGTATCAAACAATCTCCCCTTTTTGATGATTACAAACCAAAACAATTTTTACACCAACTAAGAGAGCGATTTTAGAAATGATTTTCCGGTAAAAACATTTGACCGTTTGGAAGCAACCAAAATTTCCAAAGATATTAAAGCAACCAAGTAGGGAGTAAATATTTTCAATAATAAGCACAAGCTCCCCTATCAACAAGCATATCAAGAATAATGTAAAAGCAATTTTCCATAAGCTAAAAGCTTTAGCTTTTACGATTTGTTCAACACTTATAAGCTCCCCTCACAAAACATCATTAAACAATTATATAAGTCCATCAAGCAACAATTGGACTAAAAAATCACAACTTATGGCTTTTATGAGCCATAGCTTATAGCTTTTGTGACAAGCTTTTATTAGCTCCTTTGAGCTAATGAGCCAATATCCTGTTTCTCCCCCTTTGGAATCATCAAAAAGAATGTTAGGATGATAAAAACATTATACAAATATATCAAAGTGCGCAAACGAGACGGTTTATCAACCATCGAGCAAATTATACATAAAGTCCAAGGAGAATGGGAGAATTGTAACATAAGAGATCCATATGCTCATTAGTTAGCTAAAAACATGATTTCAAAAAGATTTTAAGACATTTTGAAGCAAGAGAATCATGTAGAAGTTGAAAGTTTCATTGCGACATTTCAACAAACACCTTGTGTGCGTGAAAAATAAAAGAGGTTGCATATAGTCCTTGTAAAGGTTTCAAGCCAAAAATTTTCATATCATCAATCAACCTCATTCCAAAGCTCAAAAAGATCATATGCACCATATGCAACATTTGTACATCAAATAGTAGGCTCAACAAAAAGATTCTCAAGGGTTCAACCCAATTGAGATAATATAAGCTAAGAAGAATCAAGGCATTTACAAATGCCAAAAATTGAGCATCCATCAAGTAATATAAGTCATGCCTTAAACAATACATGTATGATATATCAAATGTCCCAACATATCCAACTAAGCATAATGATCAAAGTACCAAAAGAAGCATTTTTACCATCAAGTACTTCATACCAATTATCAAACAATGCTTAAATTAGAGTATTTTTACCATCAAATACTCCATCAAAATCTTGATCATCCACAAGTCATTATCAACTTGCAATTTTAACCCTTTTAAGAAAAACAAGCAAATATCATTAGTACAAATGAGTTTTACAAAAGTTCAACAAAATGCTAGAAAGTAAAGGGGTGGGGACATCATTCCTCATCCGAGGAGAAGCAAGTTCCGGAATAAGATCTTTGATAAATTTCTTCAATTTGCCGATAGACTTTTGCATTTTGGAGGTCTTTTGCTCCAAAGCCTCATATCTCGTCTCATGAAAAGCCCTCATCTCATCAAATTCGGCTTGAGTATACCTCCTGGCGGTTGAGCACCGGTATTACCCTCCGGATTGCTCGGTCCGCCCTCTTACTCTCTGCCAATCTTGCGGCCTCGGCGTCATCAAAGTAGTCATTAGGATCGGGGACTCTTGACCTCTTCCTCTAGCCATTTTGGTTGGTCGGATGTCCATATTCTTACGCATCGTGACCATTTGGGAGATGTTATCAATGTCGAAGTCATTTTGAAATACTTCCGAGTTACACTCCGACGAAGGTAGTCCCGATTGAATAAGAAGTTTACAAATCCAATTTCCCATAACTAACTTCTTATTACCTTGAGTGATGGACTCGATTAGACATTGAATAAGTATGTCACCAAAGTTAAGTGGTTCCCTCCTAGCAATCTTATAAGTCAAAAAGTAATCCATGTTGCTAGGCATCTTTCCTGACTTACCACAAATGCAATATGAGACAATGACCGACAAAATACGATGCTCTAGTGTCATTGCCAACAAAGAATACTTTGGCCATACTCCCAAATACGTCTTCACTTCTTTCATTGACACCCCCAACATTTCATCATTCCAAGTCCCACAAGAGAAATAATCCCAACCACCTTCTCTAACACGTAAAAGCCTAAGCAAATATCATTGGGAGTCCATCTAAAATGACGACCCCTTATAAGTGAATTTACTGCTATAGGCTTCCTTTCAACATCATATTCGACCCACATATTGGCATAAAAGAGTTGGATAATATCATCATCATACAAAACATAAGCATGTTCCCATAAATACATCTAACCTTGCTCCTCAAAAAATCCTCTTATAGTAGGATACTCATTTGTAAATGAACTAAAACGACACATTTTAGTCCGAGCAATAGATTTTTCTCCCATTCCCGAATCCTCATAATACCATTCCGCATATTTATTGATGAAATTAAGAACATTGTGGGAATTAGAGGCTTGAGTAACAAAGGATTTTTTACCTTTCGCCCAACGGCAATTTTGGAGCGAAATTGTTCCGCGTAGCTCGGTAATTTGGGCCCGAGAGAGAATGGGATTTTGAACATCATCACCTTCTTGAGCCATGTTTCTTTGAGCGGCTCGAATATCCCTTTGTTCGGCTTCCTCTTGCCGATTTCTCGACGAACTCTCTCCGCCCCTTCTACGCTTGGAGATGGGATTTCGACGTGGAATTCTTTGGGGGAGCCATATATGTAAGATTCTTGTGAAAATAAGAAGATTAGCAACAAGAATCGTGAAAAATGATGAAGAATTGAAGATTCTAGAGAAAAGGGGATGAAAAAATCGCTGCTAAGGGTTTGAGGGATTTTTGCGTCTGTTTTGAGAACTGAAGACAGAACGATAATATGTTGTAAAATAGGCACAGGCGACCGGCGAGTAGGCGACGGCCGACGGCGTGCGAGCGACCGTCGCCTGCTTGACCGTCCCGTAATTTTTCCTTTTCCCGAGTTTTCCAAAACTCTATTTTTCACCCCAAAAGTTTTAAAACTTTGCAAGAAGATAATTTTGGACTATATCCAACAAATATGGGTTTCGAAAAAACATATATACGATAAAATCGAGACTTAACACGTAGTGCCTTTTTAAAGAAAATATTTGCAAAATCATTTAGGGGCACTTAAGGGGTTAAAATAAAATATCTTGAAAGATATGTGCATAATATCGAGTTTAAAGAAAAATACGAGTAGGCGTGCCTCGATAATTTAAGAAACTTGATGACGTAATAGCCAATGAGTATGAGATATGTATCCTACACAATTCTTAGACAAAATTTGCATAGAAAATACTAGTGTAGGCAAGTAATAGGAAATATCAAAAAGAGCTTATGCTATAAGATTATATAAGAGATAATAAGCCACATAAGTCTAATTAAATGCTCAAAAGTTTTAGAAAATCATGCAAGGTCTTCTTTTAAAAATTTTGAAACTCACAAATATATAAAGGACCTACATTAAAAATAAATGCTTGAAGACTCATTTTGCAATTAAGACACAATTTAAAAACATGCATAGAATTAAAATAAAATGCATATATGAATGGGGAGATATGGTTTACCAATTATGCCATTTCCATGGGTTGTGTCTTTCCCATTGTTGATGATTTCTTCCCATTGAGAAGTCACTTTGTTGATGATGACTTCTTTGATCACTCCATTTCAAGGTTTGTTACCTTCCCATTGTTGATGATCTCTTCTTCTTTGAAAATTATCTTGATGATGTCTTTGCCATTTCCAAGGACTATGTTCTTCCCAATTTTGATTATATCCTCCTCTTGGAAATTTGCTTTGTTGAGAATAGTTTCTCTTTCTTTGATCAAATGAAACGGTCATTTGATGTCTTCTTAGCGGTATGAATTTTTTCCGATCATTATTTCACGGGTACCTAATATGACATTATTTTGTGGCACCCTCATGTGTTTGGGTCCTTTGGGATTAGTCTTGAGACTTTTAGGTCTCCAACAATAATTAGAGCTATTTCTAGCTCGACAAAAATTAGCCGTATGACCCTTTTTACCGCAATAGAAACATGTAATAATTCTAGGAGCATAATGACCAACATGCTTAGAGACTCGATTCTTTTTCATGTGATTGACACCCTTAGTCTTATGATCAAGTTCTAGTATCGAACAATCAACAATCTTGGTCATTTTATCGGTACTCAAGTTGGATTTAGATAAATCATTTTTCATGCAATCAATATTCTCAACAAGAGTACTATTTTCTTTTTCAAGGTTTCTAACCTTGTCAAGTGTGGTGGTGTGAGCACATGATAGTGATTCATAGGAAGTAAGTAAACTGTCCTTATCATTTTTCAAAATATTGAATTCCTTTTTCAAATTTTTGTATTTAACAAGTAAGCTTTGGAATTCATTTTGAAGTTCATCATAATCATTTTGCAAATCACTATAATCATTTTGAATAACAATATCATAGGAAGTAGAGGGTTTAAGACATACCTCATTTTCTTCATTGATGCCCATAAAACAATATTCAACTTCTTCATAATTGGAAGTTGTATGAGGCTTGTTCCTTAGATATGAACTTGTATGACCTTGAGAAGTAGATGCTTTTGTTTGACTTCTTTCATTTGCAAATACTCCATAGATGGCTTCTAATTTTTTCCATACTTCATGTGCCGATTTTATTCCTACAATATGTTCATATTCTAAATTAGTAAATGAACAATACAAAATATTGAGAGCTTTACCGTTTAAGGAGATGATTTTCTTCTCTTCATCATTGAGCTTTTTGAAGCCTTTTGAGGTGTGTGGTGTATCTTTCATCGGAATGGATTCTCCGTTCATGACGGTGTTCCAAATGTCGAACCCGCAACCTTGTAAGTAGCATTCCATTCTTTATTTCCAAAAATAAAATTTTTGGAATCAAATAGTGGTGGCTTGGTGGTGGAGGTGCCGGATAGATGAGCTTCGTTCGTAGAGCGACGATCGTTTCTCTTCACTCGCGATGTGAAACGAGCTTGCCAAAGAGTTTGGCTCACGATACCACTTGTAAGTCAAGCGGCTACGATAATCTAGAGGGGGTGAATAGATTATCTCCATCTTTTCGATTTCGCCCTCTTTTTTTATCGAATGCTCAAACAAAATAATAAAGGTGCGGAATGTAAACAACACACGTTGAAGAGCACCACACTCTTCTTTCAACACCACCTTTGGAGATTACCACAATCTCCCTTTGAAGATTACCACAATCTTCCTTCAACGGCACCTTGTGAAGATTACCACAATCTTCAACCTTGAAGAATACCAAATTCTTCAACACCTCAATAAGAAGATCACCACAATCTTCTTGCACCTATCACCTAGATCATCCAAGTGTGCTCTTACCACAAGAACACTCACAAGGATATCTTGTGTTTGAATGATAACCAAAAATCAAGATTACAACTCAATAATGAATATTACAATTTGAGTGCGAAGTGTAATCAAGAATAGCCTAGACCTCAAAGATGTGAAAGTGATAAGCTAGGCAAATTTACAACAAGAATAATAACAATGAAGGACCAAGTATATGCTTGAAGTGTATCTTGTTGTGTTGTATCTCAAATGTTGTATAGGTTGCTCCAAAACTTCCTCTATTTATAGGAGATGATTGATCAAGCATAGGCTCCTCTTGGGAATTGAAAATCTACAGAAAAATACAATTAAAATCAAGAATATAACTGTTAGAAATCAATCCCACAATTTAAGGAAATGTGTCTCCGTCAAACGGTTATATTTTTTTCATCAATACACAAAGATGCACCTGGCGCATTAAAATAAGAGAAATAAGAACACTTTGAAAAAAATCAACAGGCGACCGGCCGACATAGGCCGACCGGTTGACCCTGTCTCAACCGGTCCCCTAACATAAAAAACGAAGAGGTTTGTTCTGTTTCAAAACAAAACATGCGTGCGGATGGCCGACCATCAGGCGGCCGGCCGACCGACCGGCGACGCCTGTGGCGACGGTCGACCTGCCTGTTTTTACCTCCATCTCATTTTCTATTTCTAAAAACATCTTGATACGGGTTGCCCTATAGGGCGGCCGTCGACCACGAGACGCAAATGTTGTCCAATTTTTGTCGAAAATAAAACTCAAGAAATACTCCGAAAATTCAAGAAAAACATTTTAATCCAATTGAGAGTATTTAGACAACATTTGGAAATCTTGTTATAGGAGTAAAAACCCATTGATATAAAATCATTAAAAGTGTTGTCCATTATTATCAAAAATAAACTAGGGAAATACTCCAAAAATATTAAAACCATTTTAAATCATTTAGGAGTATTTGGACAACCTTTAAAAACATTGTTTTGGTGATAAAATAAAATCATCAAAATTAAGATAAAAACATGTATCAAAAAGAAAAGGGCAAGAGGAGACAATTTGTCTTTGGCAATTTGACCGATGGCTAGTGAAGGAAAAAGAGTGAGCCAAAGAAACCATTGACCAAGAGGAGATTACTCTCATGGTAAAGAGGTTTAACAAGTTCTTTAATGAGAACTTATAAAAGAAACAAGGGTGAAACTTCTAGAAGACATTCAAGACCTTCCAAAGCAATGGAGGACGGGCCACCCAAGAGAGTCAACATCAAAGAGCTGACTATCAGAGAGCTAAAAACCTGTGTTGGAATTGCGGACAACCAGGACACTTTGCTGTTGACTATTCCTATCCACCGGTCAACAAATACAGAAATGAAAAAGAAATAAGAGTCTTCTGGGAAAGAAGACAAGAAAAGAAGAAAGTCATGTTGGTTGCTTTGAGATCGCTGAGCCACCCAGTGTAAAGAACTGGACTCGGACGGCGAAGGCGACTACTCAAGTGACCATGAGGAAGAGGCTATGATCCGCCTCATGGCTAAAGAACAAGATCAAGAAGATGAGGTACACTCCAACTCATCTCATTCGATTCAAGTGATAGTGTTGTGACACACACAATTCATCACCCACAGATCTTTATGATTCATTAGGCAAAATGATGAAAGACTTTGAACACATCAAAAGCTCACACACAATTTTAAATGAGGAGAACAACCAACTTAAATGCCAAAACTCACAAATGGTGACTAAAGAGATGAGTACTCTAAGTCATATAGCTAATGAGAATACCAAGTCAAGGCCGAAAATCCCATGATCCACGCAGTTAGTCACATTGAAAAAGAGAAAAAGATCTTAAAAATGTGATTGCTTCATTTACAAATGCATCCAAACCATTAGATGAACTAATAATGAGCCAAAAAGAGTGTGGAGATAAGACAGGCATATGATTCAATTCCTTTGTGCATAGTCAAACTCCTAGAGTGATTTTGGAGAAAGGATCCTCAAGCAATGAGGGAATCCAAAAGCCCAAAACACCATATGTTGCACCAACACCCACACTAAAACACAATCACAACCATACTTCCTTGAATACAAAGGTAAAGGAAAGAATCCAAAGAGAGTGTGTCGAAAGGACAACTAAAAAGAAATTTAGACAAGTTCATCAAAAACTTCTAATGAAAAATACTCTATGAAAGCTAAACAGAGCTACCCAAAACCCTAGAGATTTCATCAAAGAAATTCATATGATGGGAATGGTAGAAACTATCCTAACCAAGCTGATTGGAATAACCAAGTGAAATATCAGCGAAGACCTATGGGATACAAGCCAAAATGGCAACGACCTCAACCTCGGCAAAGGTCATTCCTAAGGCAAAAGAGCTATCATCAGCACACTTATACACCCAGGCACAACACCCAGAAATTCCACTATTATCCTAAGAAAGCAATTGCTCAAACAAATGTACAGGCATACATACAAAAGAGACAACTTGTATGATCCTAAAACCCCCAAGCAATTTGCTAATGTGCACTATGATTATGGAACTGATAGATGACAGCCTCTTAGAGTCGGATCATCTGGCCATAGGTTGGTTGGAGCATTTATAACACTAACCCCCCAGGACCAGGAAAGTATGGGTACCTAAAAATTAATTTCCTTGATTGCAGGTTCAAGGAACAGCTGAGTGCCAAGGAACCTGGTACATGGATAGTGGCTGTTCCAAACATATGATAGGAAACAAGAAAAATCACAAAGTTCAAGGAAATCAAAGGTGCAAAAGTCATATTTAGAGGAAAACGAAGCTCCATGAGAGATCAAAAGTACAGGGTCCATAAAGAAGAATGGTCGGAGATCACGGATGTTGCATATGTTGAAGGTCTCAATTTGAATCTACTAAGCATCAGCCAACTCTGTGACAAAGGCTACAGTGTGGGATTCAATATGGGAGTTTTCCTGATCAAGGATTCTGAATCAAATGAGATTGTGCTACAAGGAACAAGGCATAAAAACATGTATGTAGTGGATTGGTAAATTGCTACACCAAGCACATGTCTCGCAAAGCAAAGAGTACAGTCGAATCAAGTTGGATGTGGCACAAGAAGCTGAGTCACCTGAATTTCAAGACAATCAATAAGCTTGCAAGAAGTCATCTTGTGGAAGGATTGCCTGACTCAGTGTACAAGAAAGAAAACATATGTGATGCATGCCCGATGGGAAAACAAATCAGGTCATCCTTCAAAGATAAGCCAAGTCCTTCTTCAACAAGGATACTGCATCTGCTACATATGGATTTATTTGGTCCTATTGAACCATCCATCATCGGTAGAAAGAAATACACCTTAGTGGTGGTGGATGATTACTCAAGATATACATGGACAATTTTCATGTGTAAAAAGAAGGAAACACTACAGAAATTGCCTCAGCTGATGAGAAGAGTTCAAAATGAGAAGAGCCAAACCATTATAAAGATAATGGCACAAGAAGCTGAGTCATCTGAATTTCAAGACAATCAACAAGCTTGCAAGGAGTCATCTTATGGAAGGATTTCGATCAATCGTGTACAAGAAAGAAAGTGTATGTGTGCATGCCGATGGGAAAGCAAATAAATTTTTCATTCAAGGACAAGCCAAGTCCTTCTTCAACAAGGATATTACATCCATTTGCATATGGATCTATTTGGTCCATTGAACCAACCATCATAAGTGGAAAGAAATACACCTTAGTGGTGGTAGATGATTATTCAAGATATACATTGATAATCTTCATGTGCAAAAAGAAGGAAACTTTGCGAAGTTACCTCGGTGATGAAAAGAGTTCAAAATGAAAAGAGCCAAACCATTACAAAGATAAGGTCGATAGAGGAACCGAGTTTGTCAATGGGATAATTACTCAAGATTGTGTTGAAAATGGTATTGCTCATGAGTTATTTGTAGCAAGAACTCCACAAAGAGAATGGAGTAGTTTGAAAGAAAGAAGGAGCAGGAAACAAGGAAGGAAGCAAGGACCATGTTAGTTTGTCGGATTGCTAAGAGATTTTGGGTCAAGCCATATATACAACATGCTATACTCAAAATAGATGCAAGACTCCCTATGAGATTTGGACGGGAGGAAACCAAATGTGGGATATTTTAAGATATGATGTAAGTGCTTCATCCACAACAATGGCAAAGACAACTTGAAAGCTTTTGATGCTAAAGATGATGAAGGTATCTTTTTGGGATACTCAAATGAAAGTAAAGCATATAGAGTGCTAAACAAGAGGACTATGGTCACGAAGAATCTATCCATGTGGTATTTGATGAGCCAAATGTAAATGGAGAAGACATAGATGAGTTAGGCGAGAAGCGGGATCACCCAACTATGCGAAAGAGTCCCTATGTTGATGCAAATGTGAGAGCACTCAATCTGAAGAAGATGAGATAGTCAATCTCAATCGCTAGCCGGAATGTCTCTTGGTGAATGATGATGAAGAAGGCATTCAAGACAACTTAGTCAAGGCGACTACCAATCCAATAGACTTACTCCAACTGGATGTGAGATGGCCGAGAGACCATCCACCGAGTTAATCATTGAAGATGTTAGAGATGGCATAAGAACCAGATCCAAATTTCAACATGAAGCTATGTTCACTTGTTTTATTTCCCAAATAGAGCCTAAAGATGTGTCTCATGCATTGGAAGACACGCATTGGATTCAAAGCTATGCAAGAGGAGTCAATCGGCCTGAAAGAAACAAAGTATGGGAATTAGTTCAGAGGCCTACTCACCCAAATGTCATTGGTACTAAGTGAGTATTCAAACAAGATGAATGAGGAAGGATCTCATGTCGTAAATAAAGCAAGATTGGTAGCCAAAGGGTATTGCCAAGATGTATAGATTTTGATGAAACCTTTGCTCATGTTGCCGTTTGAAGCAATAAGGATGTTTCTTGCTTATCTTCACACAAGAACTTCACTTGTATATCAAATGGATGTGAAGAGTGCATTTTTAAATGGACTTTTAGAAGAAGAAGTCTATGTTGAACAACCTCCGGGTTTTGAGCGAGAAAAAACTATTGGAGACAAAGTATACAAGCTCAAGAAGGCACTATATGGATTGCAACAAACACCAAGAGCATGGTATGAAACATTGTTTCAATTTCTATTTGACAATGAGTTTACCAAAGGAAAAGTTGATGAGAACACTCTTGAATTCAAGATAGAGATATACGCTTGTTCATATATATGTGGATGATATCATCTTTGGATCCACAAACAAAGAGCTATGTGATAAGTTCTCAAACCTCATGCAAGGGAAGTTTGAAATGAGTATGATGGGAGAGCTGACTTTCTTCTTAGGACTTCAAGTCAAGAAAATGAAGGATGAATCAAACCAAGTATACCACAGATTTAATGAAGAAATTTGGTATGGAAGTAAAATCAATAGTGAAAATTCCAATATACACTTCAATCAAGATGGATATGGATGCATATGGCAAAGCTGTTGATCAAACTAGATATAGAGCCATCATTGGATCATTGCTCTATTTAACAGCAACTAGACCAGACATCACCTTTGTTGTAGGTGTATGTGCTAGATTTCAATCTGCACCAAAAGAGAGTCACATGATTGCGGCTAAGAGAATCTAAGGTATTTGAAGGGATGCCAAGAAGTTGGCTTATGGTATCAAAGGATGGAGGATTCAAGCTGGTAGGCTACTAAGACTCAGACTATACTAGATGTAGAGTGGACAGGAAGAGTACATTAGCCACATGTCAAATGCTTGGAAATAGATTAGCTTCTTGGTTCAGCAAGAAGCAAAACTCAATAGCTACATCCACACGGTAGAGTACATAGGCTGCGAGCAAATCACAGTGCCCAAGTTCTCTGGATGAGACAACAATCGAGAGACTATGATATTGAAGAAAAAGAAATTCCAATTATGTGTGATAATACAAGTGCTATTGCAATTACTCGAATCTAGTGTTGCACTCAAGACCAAAACACATTGATGTCGGATACCATTTTATAAGGGATCATGTTGAAAAGAAAGACATCACTTTGGAATACATCTCAACCGATAGCGGTTAGGCGACATATTCACTAAACCTCTATGTGAATCAAGATTTGAAGAGCTTAAGAATGAGCTAGGATTAATTGAGCTGAGTTAGGAAACTCGAAAGACTCAATCAAGAAAACGAAGAAGAGAGAAATGAAAATTAGCAAGTTTTATTGTTCACCAAGATGAGAAATCAACAGTATCGAGTTAGGCGACAAAATGAGTGATCTTATGTGAAGAGAGGAGCGGTTAAGTCACTTTTGGATTATAGCCGAGCTATTTATGAGCTAAGTGACAAAACGCGATCATTTTTCGTGAGCGGAATATTTTGGACTTTACGTCGGCGTAATTATGGTGTCGATGACAAAAGTTGCACACGTTTAACCTATGATTGGATATAAATGTTGTTGCATTTAATGCGGGAAATTAATGCGATTTCAAAGGATGAATCCTGACCGTTGATTTTGATCAAGTTTTTCAAATTCCAAAAATCGTCCTTTGAAGTCCTATATAAACCAAAATCCAATTTCTCTCTCCTCACAAACACTCTCGTCTTGACAAGCAAAGCAAAGTTCTCTCTCTGTGCAAGTTTTAAAACCCTAGTTCTAAAAGGCAAGATTTTTCGTTTCATTTACCGGCTATTTTCTAAGAAAATGGATGCCTCATATGATTTTGTTAAAATGTTCAAAAAGATCCACTCGGGATCAACAATCGACTTGAAGGAATCTTTGAAAACAGTCTTGATAAGGCCCTGGTCAAGAAGATTCTCGGAAAAGCTTGAGAAGTCCTGGTCAAGGATTTTCTCACAATGGAGTACTCTCATACCTACTTGGAAGAAGTTTCCACGTTCTATGTCAACGTGGAAGTTCATGACGATGACATTCGATCATATGTCCACGGCAATGATATTAACATTACTCAGCTGCCGACCTTTGCCGAGCACCGCAAACTTCCATCCGAAGGGTTAAAGGAAATAGCCGAGAAAGATGTAAACTTAGTTGCTTTGCTTGGAAGGAAATCGCCAAGCTTCGAGTCAAACCAAGGCTATTTACACAACCAAGAAGCCTATGATCAAGGGATTACCATAAATTGATGGACATCGTGTCCAAGTGTGTCGATATGAAGTTCGACAGCTTTAATCAGCTGTCTTGAACTATGCTGGTGGTGATGGCTACAATTATGGAAGAAAAGAAAGTTAATTGTGCTGAGTTTGTTTTCAGTCGCATCTGTCAGAATGTGATCAACAAGACTATTACGAAAGATGGTCTGTTTGGTGGCTCGTTGGGATATGGCCTGGTGATTGGCCATCTCATGGAGGTGAAGGGGATTGCCCTGAGACATGGAAAGCCGTTTCATGTCAACAAGAAGATGTTCAAGGCCAATCTTTCTAGCACTCAGAGGCAAGCACATGCTCAAAGAGCTGACACCAGCGAGGGTGAATCAGCTGATCCTACTCCGGAAGACACAGCTGCAACCGCCCCAGCTCTCTCTCCTAAGCCAATTCAAAAGAAAAGAGATGTTGCAAATAAGCCCGACTACTGCCTCTGCACCAAGAAAGCACACTTGCCAACAAAGTGTTAGAAAAATGTTTTTATCAAGATTTTGATGATTTTGTTTAAATGAGTTTTTATACCAAAACAATATTTATAAATATTGTCCAAATACTCCTAAATGATTTAAAATATTTTTACTAATTTTTGGAGTATTTCTTAGAGTTTATTATTCGATAAAAATTGGACAATACTTTTGATGATTTTGTGTTAATTGGTTTTTACACCAAAACAATGTTTTAAATGTTGTCCAAATACTCCCAATTGATTTAAATTGTTTTTAATAATTTTAAGAGTATTTCTTGAAGTTTATTTTTGACAAAAATCGGACAACATTTCAATTTTGAGGTTGACCGATCGAACAAGAGGTCGGCCGGTACACGAGAACGCGAAAATGAAAATAGAGAACACTGAACACAAAAATGTGTAGGGGACCGGTCCACCTAGGGGCTGACCGGTCGGACCCCCTCGGACCATCGGACCCCCGCAACCTTATGCGGATCGCACTATTTTCTTCCAACGTTCGAAATTTTCTATCATGACGACGTCGCTATTTGTGTTATTTCAAAGCGATTCTAACCGTTGAACATCCATATCAAGATTTACTTTAACAATTTTTGTACATTATTTCTACATCTTGTGATCTTCTTTTTGTAGACAAAAGTGAAGGAGGAGCCTATGTTTGTGAAGACTCTCCTATAAATAGAGGATGATTTGAAGACAAAGAGTAGAACAACACAAGCAAATACACAACAAGAAATCAAAATTTCTAAGCTTTCATATTCAACACTCTTTGTTGTATTTATAGCCTAAGTATTTCACTTTCACATTCTTGAGGTCTAGGCTTGATTCTTGATTACACTTGCACTCAAATTGTCTTATTCATTATTGAGTTGTAATCTTGATTTTTTGGTCATCATTCAACACAAGATATCCTTGTGAGTGTTCTTGTGATAAGAACACACTTGGATGATCTAGGTGATAGGTGCAAGAAGTTCGTGGTGATCTTCTTATTGAAGAGCGTGGTGCTCTTCGAGGTGTTGAAGAATTTGGTGTTCTTCAAAGTTGAAGATTGCGGTAATCTTCACAAGTGCCGTTGAAGGAAGATTGTGGTAATCTTCAAGAGAGATTGTGGTAATCTCAAAGGTGGTGTTGAAGAAAAGTGTGGTACTCTTCAAGGTGATGTTGTAAGGTGTTGTATTAATTTTGGTAATTAATAAAACTTTTTTTCTTTTTGAAATCAATCCGGATATCTTTGGGGTGGTAGAGGATTAGGCCCTAGGTGGGTTGAACCTCTATAAATCGACGCGTGTTATTTACTTCCCCGTATCTTTATTATGGTATTGGCTTATTTGTTTCAAAAAGAGGCATAAATCGAAAGGATGGAGATAATCTATTCACCCCCTCTAGATTATAGTAGCCGCTGGACTTACACCAAGTCCTCTAAAGCTCTATCCCCCGGAGCCTGTTTGATACATGTTTTTATCTTAATTTTGATAATTTTATTTTATCACCAAAACAATGTCATTAAAGGTTGTCCAAATACTCCTAAATGATTTAAAATGGTTTTGATATTTTCCTGGAGTATTTCCTCAAGTTTATTTTCGATAATATTGGACAACACTTTTAATGACTTTATGTCAATGTGTTTTTACAAGGTTCCTAAATGTTGTCTAAACACTCCCGATTGGTTTAAAATGTTTTTACTAAATTTTCGAGTATTTCTTGAGTTTTATTTTCGACTAAAATTGGACAACATTTATGTCTCGTAATGACCGGTTTGCCCTACAGGGGCAACCCGCACTGAAGATGAGTTTGAAACAAAAAATGAGACAGTGAAAAAGCGGTCAGGTCGATCGATCGCTTCGGGGTCGACCGGTCCGGCTCGACCGGCCGCCCAGTCGACAGTGCACGAACGTTCTTCTGAAACAGAACTTTCTTTTCTCCCAAAACGCTTAGGGGGACCGGTTGAGACAAGGGTCGACGGTCGAGATACACGCCGACCGTTAAGCCCCGTTGTTTTTTCAAAGTGTTCTTAAATTTTCTTATTTAAATGTAAAGACCGGTCGCCTGCTTTGACAAACAAAAATATGACCGTTTGACAAAGACACACATTTCCTTAAATTGTGGGATTGATTTCTAACAGCTATATTCTTGATTTTAATTGTATTTTTCTCAGTAGATTTTCAATCCCCAAGAGGAGCCTATGCTTGATCAATCATCTCCTATAAATAGAGGAAGTTTTGGAGCAACCTAAACAACAATTGAGATACAACACAACAAGATACACTTCAAGCAAATACTTGGTCTTTCATTGTTATTATTCTTGTTGTAAATTTGCCTAGCTTATCACTTTCACATCCTTGAGGTCTAGGCTATTCTTGATTACACTTTGCACTCAAATTGTAATATTCATTATTGAGTTGTAATCTTTACTTTTGGTTATCATTCAACACAAGATATCCTTGTGAGTGTTCTTGTGGTAAGAACACACTTGGATGATCTAGGTGATAGGTGCAAGAAGATTGTGGTAATCTTCTTATTGAGGTGTTGAAGAATTTGGTATTCTTCAAGGTGGTTGAAGATTGTGGTAATCTTCACAAGGTGCCGTTGAAGGAAGATTGTGGTGATCTTCAAAGGAGATTGTGGTAATCTCCAAAGGTGTTGTTGAAGAAGAGTGTAGTGCTCTTCAAGGTGTTGTAAGTTGAATTTGTATTAATTTTGGTAATTAATAAAATTCTTTTTCTTTTTGAAATCCATCCCTGATATACTTGAGGTGGTAGAGGATTAGGCCCTAGGTGGGTTGAACCTCTATAAATCGATGTGTGTTGTTTACATTCCGCACCTTTATTATTGTGTTTGAGCTTCCTTGTAAAAAGAGGGCGAAATCGAAAAGATGGAGATAATCTATTCACCCCCTCTAGATTATCGTAGCCGCTTGACTTACAAGTGGTATCGAGCCAAACTCTTGGGAAGCTCGTTTCACGTCGCGAGTGAAGAGAAACGATCGTCGGCTACTGAACGAAGCTCATCTTTCCGGCACCTCCACCACCAAGCCACCTCGGTTTGATTCCAAAAATTTTATATTTTAGAAAGAAAGAATGGAATGTTATTTACAAGGTTGCGGGTTTGATATTTGGAACACCGTCATAAATGGAGAATCCATTCCGATGAAAGATACACCACACACCTCCGAAGGCTTCAAAGAGCTCAATGATGAAGAGAAGAAAATCATCTCCTTAAATGGTAAAGCTCTCAATATTTTGTATTGTTCATTTACTAATTTGGAATATGAACATATTGTAGGAATTCGATCGGCACATGAAGTATGGCAAATATTAGAAGCCATCTATGGAGTATTTGCAAATGAAAGGAGTCAAACAAAAGCATCTACTTCTCAAGGTCATACAAGCTCAAATCTAAGGAACAAGCCTTTTACAACTTCCAACTATGAAGAAGTTGAATATTGTTTTATGGGCATCGAAGAAGAAAACAAGGTATGTCTTAAACCCTCTACTTCCTATGATATTGTTATTCAAAATGATTATAGTGATTTACAAAATGATTATGATGAACTTCAAAATGAATTCCAAAGCTTACTTGTTAAATACAAAAATTTGAAAAAGGAATTTAATGTTTTAAAAAACGATAAGGATAGTTTATATACTTCCTATGAATCACTTTCATGTGCTCACACCACCACACTTGACAAGGTTAGAAACCTTGAAAAAGAAAATAGTGCTCTTGTTGAGAATATTAATTGCATGAAAAAGGATTTATCTAAATCCGACTTGAGTACCGATGAAATTGTTGATTGTTGTGATAATTCGAAACTAGAACTTGATCATAAGCCTAAGGGTGTCAATCACATGAAAAAGAATCAAGTCTCTAAGCACATTGGTCATTATGCTCCTAGAATTATTACATGCTTTTATTGCGGTAAAAAGGGTCATACGGCTAATTTTTGTCGAGCTAGAAATAGCTCTAATTATTGTTGGAGACCTAAAAATCTCAAGACTAATCCCAAAGGACCCAAACACATGAGGGTACCACAAAACAATGTCATATTAGGTACCCGGCGAAATAATGATAGAAGAAAATTTATACCGCCAAGAAGACATCAAATGACCGTTTCATTTGATCAAAGAAGGAGAAACCATTTTCAACAAAGTCAATTTCCAAGAAGAGGGTACAATCAAAAATGGGAAGAACACAATCCTTGGAAATGGCAAAGACATCATCAACAAGATGATTTTCAAAGAAGAAGAGACTATCAACAATGGGAAGGTAACAAACCTTGGAAATGGAGTAATCAAAGAAGTCATCATCAACAAAGTGACTTCTCAAGGGGAAGATATCATCAACAATGGGAAAGACACAACCCATGGAAACGGCATAATTGGTAAACCGTATCTCCCCATTGATATATGCATTTTATTTTAATTTTATGCATGTTTTTAATTGTGTCTTAATTGTAAAATTTATTTTCAAGTTTTTTTTGGTCTTCAATACATTTGTGAGTTTCAAAAAATTCTTAAAAGAAGACCTTACATGATATTTCTAAAACTCTTGTGCATTTAATTAGACCTATGAGATTTATTATCTCGTATGTATTTTTATAGCATAAGCATTTTTTTTTATATCTTATATCACTTGCCTACACTTGTGTTTTTGTGAAATTGTTTTAAGAATTGTGTAGGATATATATATATATATATCTACTCATTGGTTATTACTTCTTCTAGGAGATTCTTAAACCATCGAGGTATGTTCTCTCGTATTTATCTTAAGAGCTCGACATTATGCTTATGCACATATCTTTCAAGATATTTCATTTCAACCCCTTAAGTGCCCCTAAATGTTTTTGCAAATATTCATTTAAAAGGGCACTACTTGTTATGTCTCGATTTTCTCGAATATATGTTTTCCCGAAACCCATATTTGTTGGACTTGATCCAAAATTATCTTTTTGCAAAGTTTTAAAACTTTTGGGGTGAAAAATCGAATTTTGGAAAATTCTGGGGAAAGAAAAATTGCACTTGGGGCGGTCAAAGCGGGCGGGCGGCCGTGCCCGCACGCACGTCGACCGGTCGCACCCTACCTCGACCGGTCGCCCAGGGCAATTTCTCAACATAAAAACCGTCTGTCTTCTTCTTAAAACAGACGCAACAAATTTCCAAAACCCTTAACAGCGAAAATCTTCCCCCTTTCTCCTATAATCTTCAATTCTTCATCATTTTTCACGATTCTTGTTGCTAATCTTCTTATTTTCACAAGAATCTTACATATATGGCTCCCCCAAAGAATTCCACCGATCAAATCCCATCTCCAAGCGTAGGAGGGGCGGAGAGGGTTCGTCGAGAAATCGGCAAGAAGAAGCCGAACAAAGGGATATCCGAGCTGCCCAGAGAAACGTAGCTCAAGAAGGTGATGATGTTCAAAATCCCGTTCTCTCTCGGGCCCAAATTGCCGAGCTTCACGGAACAATTTCTCTCAAAATTGCCGTTGGGCGAAAGGTAAAAATCTTTTATTCCTCAAGCTCCTAATTCCCACAATGTTCTTAGTTTCATCAATAAGTATGCGGAATTGTACTATGAGGATTCGGGGATGGGAGGAAAATCGATTGCTTGGACTAAAATGTGTCGTTTTAGTTCATTTACAAATGAATATCCAACCATTAGAGGATTTTTGAGGAGCAAGGTTGGATGTATTTATGGGAGCATGCTTATGTTTTGTATGATGATGATATTATCCAACATTTTTATGCTAATATGTGGGTGGAATATGATGTTGAAAGGAAGCCGATAGCCAAATTCGCTTATACGGGTCGTCATTTTAGATGGACTCCCAATGATATTTGCCGGCTTTTACATGTTAGAGAAGGTGGTTGGGACTGTTTCTCTTGTGGGACTTGGAATGATGAAATGTTGGGGTGTCGATGAAAGAAGTTAAGACGTATTTGGGAGTATGGCCAAAGTATTCTTTATTGGCAATGACATTTGAGCATCGTATTTTATCGGTCATTGTCGCATATTGCATTTGTGGTAAGTCGGGAAAGATGCCTAGCAACATGGATTACTTTTTAACTTATAAGATTGCTAGGAGGGAACCACTTAACTTTGGCGCCATACTTATTCAATGTCTAATTGAGTCCATCACTCAAGGTAATAAGAAGTTGGTTATGGGAAATTGGATTTGTAAAATTCTTATTCAATCGGGACTACCTTCGTCGGAGTGTAACTCGGAGGTATTTCAAAATGACTTTGACATTGATAACATCTCCCAAATAGTCACGATGCGCAAGAATATGGACATCCGACCAACTAAAATGTCTAGAGGAAGAGGTCAAGATTCCCCGATCCAAATGACTACTTTGATGACGCCCGAGGCCGCAAGATTGGCGGAGGAAGGTGAAACGAGCAATCCGGGAGGGTAATCGGTGCTCAACCGCCTAGGAGGTATACCCAAGCCGAATTTGATGAGATGAGGGCTTTTCATGAAACAAGGTATGAGGCTTTGGAGCAAAAGACCTCCAAAATGCAAAAGTCTATCGACAAGTTGAAGAAATTCATCAAGGACTTTATTCCCTGGATCTTGCTTCTCCTCGGATGAGGAATGATGTTCCCCACCCCTTTACTTTCTAGCATTTTCATTCATGTTGCTTTGTATTTTTATGAACTTTTGTAAAACTCTTTTGTACTAATGATATTTGCTTGTTTTCTTAAAAGGGTTAAAATTGCAAGTTGATAATGACTTGTGGATGATCATGATTTTGATGGAGTATTTGATGGTAAAATACACTTATATGGCATTGTTTGATAATTGGTATGAAGTACTTGATGGTAAAAGTGCTTCTTTTAATGCTTTGATTATTATGCTTAGATGAATATCTTACATGTATTGTTTTAGGCATGACTTGTATTACTTGATGAATGCTCTAATTTTTGGCATTTGCAATGCCTTGATACTTTTTGGCTTATATTATCTTAATCGGGTTGAACCTTGAGAATCTCTTTGTTGAGCCTTTTATTTGATGAACAAATGTTGGGTATGTTGCATATGATCTTATTGAGCTTTGAAATGAGGATGATTGATGATGTTATGAAAATTTTTGGCTTGAAACATTTACAAGGGCGATATACAACCTCTTTTATTTTTCACGCACTCAAGGTGTTCGATGAAATGTCGCAATGAAATTTTTTTCAACTTCTACATGATTCTCTTGCTTCAAAATGTCTTTAAATCTTTTTGAAATCATGTTTTTTTTATGATACATTTCTCCAATTTTTGGAATTTTTAAGTTTAAGTTGCTCCACGGTTGATAAACCGTCCCTTTGGCGCACTTTGATATTTTTGTATGGTTTTTCACCATTCTAACATTCTTTTGATGATTCCAAAGGGGAGAAACAAGATATTGAATCATTATCTCAAAGAAGCTAATAAAAGCTTGTCATAAAAGCTATAAGCTATGGCTCATAAAAGCCATAAGATTGTGATTCGTTTTAGTCCAATTGTTGCTTGATGGACTTATATATTGTTTAATGATGTTTTGTGACAGGGGAGCTTATAAGCTCTTGCACATATTGTAAAAGCTAAAGCCTTTAGCTTATGGAAAATTGCTTTTACATTATTCTTGATATGCTTGTTGATAGGGGAGTTTGTGCTTATTATTGAAAATATTTACTCCTACTTGGTGCTTTAAAATTTTTGGAAATTTTGGTTGCTTCCAAACGGTCAAAAGTTTTTACCGGAAAATCCTTTCTAAAAGGCTCTCTTAGTTTGTATAAAAATTGTTTTGGTTTGTAATCATAAAAAAGGGGGAGATTGTTTGATACATATTTTTATCTTAATTTTGATGATTTTATTTTATCACCAAAACAATGTCTTTAAAGGTTGTCCAAATACTCCTAAATGATTTAAAATGGTTTTGATATTTTCCGGAGTATTTCCTCAAGTTTATTTTCGATAATATTGGACAACACTTTTAATGACTTTATGTCAATGTGTTTTTACAAGGTTCCTAAATGTTATCTAAATACTCCCGATTGGTTTAAAATATTTTTACTAAATTTTGGAGTATTTCTTGAGTTTTATTTTAACTAAAATTGGACAACATTTACGTCTCGTGGTCGACCGGCCGCCGCCTGCACGAAGATGAGTTTGAAACAAAAATGAGATGCGAAGTGAAAAACGGTCAGTCGATTTCGCTTGGTAAGTGCATCGGCGTCGGCCGTCGCCAGGGTCGACCGGTACAACGTTCTTCAAATGAACTTTTTTTCTCCCAAAACGCTTAGGGGGACCCGCTGAGACAGGGGTCGAGCGGTCGAGATACACGTCGACCGTCGCCCGTTGTTTTTCAAAGTGTTCTTAAATTTTCTTATTTCTCGGCGACCGTCGCCTCGTATTTGAAAAGAAAAATATGACCGTTTGACAAACAGGCGACACATTTCCTTAAATTGTGGGATTGATTTCTAACAGCTATATTCTTGATTTTAATTGTATTTTTCTGTATATTTTCAATCCCCAAGAGGAGCCTATGCTTGATCAATCATCTCCTATAAATAGAGGAAGTTTTGGAGCAACCTAAACAACAATTGACATACAACACAACAAGATACACTTCAAGCAAATACTTGGTCTTTCATTGTTATTATTCTTGTTGTAAATTTGCCTAGCTTATTACTTTCACATCCTTGAGGTCTAGGCTATTCTTGATTACACTTTGCACTCAAATTGTAATATTCATTATTGAGTTGTAATCTTGACTTTTGGTTATCATTCAACACAAGATATCCTTGTGAGTGTTCTTGTGGTAAGAACACACTTAGATGATCTAGGTGATAGGTGCAAGAAGATTGTGGTAATCTTCTTATTGAGGTGTTGAAGAATTTGGTATTCTTCAAGGTGGTTGAAGATTGTGTTAATCTTCACAAGGTGCCGTTGAAGGAAGATTGTGGTGATCTTCAAAGGAGATTGTGGTAATCTCCAAAGGTGTTGTTGAAAAAGAGTGTAGTGCTCTTCAATGTGTTGTAAGTTGAATTTGTATTAATTTTGGTAATTAATAAAATTCTTTTTCTTTTTTAAATCCATCCCTGGATATCTTTGGGGTGGTAGAGGATTAGCCCTAGGTGGGTTGAACTGTGTGTTTGTTTACATTCCGCACCTTTATTATTGTGTTTGAGCTTTCGATTTGTAAAAAGAGGGCGAAATCGAAAGATGGAGATAATCTATTCACCCCCTCTAGATTATCGTAGCCGCTGACTTACAGAGCCGAGTCAAAAGATGCACTGCTCGCTCATGCAACCGAGACCGAGAAGGATACATCCGCATCTTCCTCCGTCGTGAAGAAGAAATGCTCACTTTGTGCCTCAAAAGCTCATCGACCTTATGGCCGATCACTCAAATGGAATAACAAACAGTCTCAGTCGAGCAACCCCACCACTCATGACTCGGTTGGTGTGCCACCGAGTGAGGAAGCTCTCACCACCACAAACTAGGTCGAAGGATGTTGTGGGAGACCACCAATGAAGTTTGGAGGCGAAGGTGAAAATCAAAATGATCAGCAGAGTGAAGTTAATGACGCTCGGATGGTTCGGGCTCTCGGCACCAAATTTCATCTCGCACCGAAGGCGATAATGACGCCGAAGCGACTAAAGCACTGGACGGAAAAGGAGGCCATGGTAGTTGAGACTCCTGGCCGTGAAGGTGCAATCCTAGGAGTTGAGACACTCCAACGATGCCATCAAGACCCTAAGGCGACTCCGTCGCTAAAGGGATATCTCCCAAGACCCCTGTTATGGTTGAGACTACACACCGGGTTACCCAAGGCCCTCCAACGGTTGAGACTATTGAGGGTGTAAAAGGCCCAAAGGAGGTTCATACTTCCTTGGGTAAAGGAAATGAAAATGAGCCAACTCCTCTTGTGGAGGTTGCTGATGAAGAAGAAGAAATCAGTGCCCTTCATGATTCATAGGAACATGTTGATACCGAATTCCTGGAATCAGAAGATGAAATTGAGTCCACCCCCATTGATACATCCAATAAGGACCCAACCGATGAGGATGCTCGGCCACACGAGCGATCCTAGTGAAAAAGTCGCTCAATGAAATTCGTATTGGTTGATGGGCCACCCCAATGGCACCATCACACTCACGATGAAGTCGATAAGTCACCGAGGAATAGACAACTCAAAAGGAAGCAACAATTGATACCGAAGAAGTCGTTAAAATAGGCGAGATCGATCACCAAAGACATCAAAGCAACACGATTGCTCATGATGCCGATGAAACTAAAACAGCTGAGGCATATAAAGCTGGAGAAATATTAAAAGAGAAGGGAAAGGCTCCACAAACTCAAGATGTGGAGATACATATCTTCTGTGAAGATCTTTTCGCGGAATATTTTCCATTTGAAGCCCGTATTCCGTTCGAAGCCGAATCTGCTGCGGAACAAGCCCGTTATAATGTCCAAGTACCCCCAAAAGAACTTCGTGCTCCAGGTGAAACTGCAATCGTGCCTATTGGGTTCGACTTTGATGCAGTATGGCCAAAAGATCAGTCTGCTGAGACAACTGACTTTAGGAAAGCACTTAAAGCCATTTGTGCTGAGATCGAGAAAATGGAACATGGCTTTGCATCTTTGGACCAGAGGCTTGACAACAGGGATGCTACAATCAACGGAGACATCATAGGAACTATTTTGCGAATCACAGAATGGGTCGGACAAGTAAATGCATTGAGGAGAGAGCAGGTCACCTATTTCAAGTCCCTATTTGCTAAGATGGTGATCTGGAGCTCTGACAACCTCAATTTCCAGCAGAGGCTATGTGACCACATTTTTTGGATAGACGAATCTCACAAGTCGGACATGGAGTTGCTCAAGCTGTAGCATAAGAATAAGATTGCCAGATTGGAGACCAACATGAGTCAGTGATTCGAGTTCTCCAAACGAAATGAAACGATGGCGATTGAGTGTAAGGCTATGCGATGCGAGTTCCGAATAGCTTACTCCAAGTCACATGACAAACATGACTCTACAAACAACAGACTTGATTTTATCCTGGGTGGTATGTTCCCTGGCCTCACTCTACCCTTAGTGATGATGCCAAAAATGGGGAAGAGGAAGCCATGAGGGAGCTGAAAAAAGGGGTAGGGAGTGATAAGGAGGAAGATAAAGGGGAAGCAAGTAAGAGGGAAGGAAGCTCAGTGAAGAATCCCCACCTGAAAATTATGTTTGCTAAAACCCCTCAACAAGGAGAAGTCACAGCCTCATTTCTCAACAGACTACCTAGAGAGCCGACACTTGAAGAGAAAGCTGAAATGGCGATCAAGCAATCGAAAAAGCCAATGAAGTGAGTTTGAGAAGGTAGGAGAAGCACTATTGAAGATATGATGGCTCCTAGCAGGACTATTGAAGGATTCCCCAGAATCAAACCTCCAAGAGAAATCACGATGCCGATGTTGGATCTCGAGCCAAGATCTCTAGAGGAGTTTCAAATCGTAAATGCGAGAAGGTTATTTCAAGAACTTGACTCTCTACCGGGCGTGGGACTTGTCTTGGGAGAAGGGTCTCGATTTGTACAAATCGGTGATAAGCGAGAGTTCCAACAATCACTCGGCTAGAATCGGACACTAGTACAAAGACACTCCCGGAAGAGAACCGAGTCAACAAAAGGGAGGGAAGGTCCGGAAGTAGTGGAAGAGGCGAGAGCACTCCACCACGGCCAAGACCACAAGACATAAGGTACATTGATCCACATAAGAAGGGAATCAATTACTGGGTGCAATGACCATCTTGCCAATCTAGAAGTAAAGCGCAAGCATGAGGAGGCGAAAGAGAAGGCAAGAGACCGAGAATGAGAGAGTTACGCGCGAATGGAAAGAAAGTCAGGCGTAGGGATGACCCTGCCGCTAAGCGCAAAATGAGAAAGAAGAAGAAAGATGAAGAAGAAAAGAAGAGAAGATGAGCGAGAGGATGATAGAAGGAGAGAAGAAAATAAAGAAAGAAGAAGAAGAAGTAGCTAAGGCGTTGAAGACGATCAGTAACTCCTTCATGTATTTTACTTAACTATAAATACACAAAAAAGTATTTTGTAATTTCATAAAGCTCGATACCTATTGTAATAAGCTTTTCTCGATACATGTTGTAATTCAAATGTAGTATAGCTCGATATAGTGAATAGAGTATACCTTGTAAACAACTTTGTAAAAGACAAGAATGTTATGATCAATAAAATTGACATATTCAAATCATACATTCTTTGTTCTTGACCGCTTGTGTTTGTTCTTTGTAATTTTTATTTAAGTTTTCGCATCATCAAATAGGGAAAATTATTAGGAAATTTATTATTGGATTTTGATGATACCATGTAAAATTTAGAATAGGAAGTTGGCACCCCATTTTCCTTGTATTTCCATTTTGTAATAGATATGATCGCACGAGCCGAGTGAAGTCGGCTATGTTGAAGAATGCAAGAAGTCAATCAAGATCAAGTGAAGACCCGGTTGTGTGTCGATTGAGTGTAGTCAAGATGGAAGGCACAAACTCGATCAAGGAGATACAACTGAGGGACAGTGTGTAAAGGTTGAAGAAGTGACATCAAGTCGATCAAGAGCCAAGTCTACAGTTGAATCGACAGTTGAGTCATTCCTAAAAGATTGAGTTGACTCAAAGTCAAAGGGGTAAAGGCGCTTGTCAAGTCAAGTTGGTTGATATTTATCCGTTGCCGCGGAAGTCAAGGATATTACTTAAAATAGTAATACGTCCATGCGCCATGACTTAAAGTGCTCGTCCCCAAACGTGCAATAGGAATAAGCCAATGGGAAGCACTCGAGCTTGTGTCGAGTCCTGAAAAGCTGCAGCAGGATCATTTAATACGAGGAAATGTCGGATCACAAGCCGCAAGTCAAGAAAAGACAAGCCAACGAACAAGAAGTGTCATTTGAAAAGAGCTATTGTAAGTCCAAGCGGCTACGATAATCTAGAGGGGGTGAATAGATTATCTCCATCTTTTCGATTTCGCCCTCTTTTTAAAACCGAATGCTCAAGTACAATAATAAAGGTGCGGAATATAAACAACACACGTCGATTTAAAGAGGTTCAACCCACCTGGGCCTAATCCTCTACCACCCCAAGATATCCAGGATGGATTTGGAAAAAAAAGAATTTTATTAATTACCAAAATTAATACAAATTCAACTTACAACACCTTGAAGAGCACCACACTCTTCTTCAACACCACCTTTGGAGATTACCACAATCTCCCTTTGAAGATTACCACAATCTTCCTTCAACGGCACCTTGTGAAGATTACCACAATCTTCAACCTTGAAGAATACCAAATTCTTCAACACCTCAATAAGAAGATTACCACAATCTTCTTCACCTATCACCTAGATCATCCAAGTGTGCTCTTACCACAAGAACACTCACAAGGATATCTTGTGTTTGAATGATAACCAAAAATCAAGATTACAACTCAATAATGAATAATACAATTTGAGTGCGAAGTGTAATCAAGAAAAGCCTGACCTCAAGGATGTGAAAGTGATATAGCTAGGCAAATTACAACAAGAAATAAGACAATGAAAGACCAAGTGTTTGCTTGAAGTGTATCTTGTTGTGTTGTATCTCAATTGTTGTATTGGTTGCTCCAAAACTTCCTCTATTTATAGGAGATGATTGATCAAGCATAGGCTCCTCTTGGGGATTGAAAATCTACTGAGAAAAATACAATTAAAATCAAGAATATAGCTGTTAGAAATCAATCCCACAATTTAAGGAAATGTGTTTTTGTCTTTGTCAAACGGTCATATTTTTGATGTCAATACACAGGCGGCCGTCGCATTAAATAGACGTTGGAAAAATTACATAGCAAAATAACACAGGCGGCGACGGCCGACGTATACCTCGACCGTCGACCATCACCCCAATCGGTCCCCTTATTTCAAAAATGCAAGGTTTTAGTCTTGTTTTGAAGCAAACGAAACTTGCAGTGCACGACGGCCGATCATTGGCATCGGCCGAACGATCGGCGCCGACGCGGCCGTCGACACGCTTGTTTTTCCTTCCGTCTCATTTTCTGTTTCTAAAAACATCTTCAGTGCGGGTTGCCCTATAGGGCGACCGGTCGACCGACGAGACGAAATGTTGTCCAATTTTTGTCAAAAATAAAACTCAAGAAATACTCCGAAAATTTAGTAAAAACATTTTAAACCAATCGAGAGTATTTAGACAACATTTAGGAACCTTGTTAAGGAGTGAAAAATCCATTGAAATAAAATCATTAAAAGTGTTGTCCATTATTATCAAAAATAAACTAGAGGAAATACTCCGGAAAATATTAAAAACCATTTTAAATCATTTAGGAGTATTTGGACAACCTTTAAAAGCATTGTTTTGGTGACAAAATAAAATCATCAAAATTAAGATAAAAACATGTATCAAACAATCTCCCCTTTTTGATGATTACAAACCAAAACAATTTTTACACAAACTAAGAGAGCAATTTTCGAAAAGATTTTTTCCGGTAAAACATTTGACCGTTTGGAAGCAACCAAAATTTCCAAAGAATATTAAAGCAACCAAGTAGGGAGTAAATATTTTTCAATAATAAGCACAAGCTCCCCCTATCAACAAGCATATCAAGAATAATGTAAAAGCAATTATCCATAAGCTAAAAGCTTTAGCTTTTACAATTTGCTCAAGAGCTTATAAGCTCCCCCTGTCACAAAACATCATTAATCAATTATATAAGTCCATCAAGCAACAATTGGACTAAGAACAATTCACAACTTATGGCTTTTATGAGCCATAGCTTATAGCTTTTATAACAAGCTTTTATTAGCTTCTTTGAGCTAGTGAGCCAATATCCTGTTTTTCCCCCTTTGGAATCATCAAAAAGAATGTTAGGATGGTGAAAGCACCATACAATAATATCAAAGCGCCAAAGGAACGCGGTTTAAAAACCGTTGAGCAATTAAGGCATAATAATCCAAGGAAAATTGGAGAATTGAAACATAAAAGATCCATAAGCTCATTAGTATGCTAAAAACATGATTTCAAAAGATTTTACGACATTTGAAGCAAGAGAATCATGTAGAAGTTGGAAGTTTCATTGCGACATTACAATGAACACCTTGTGTGTGTGAAAAATAAAAGAGGTTGTATATAACCTTTGTAAATGGTTCAAGCCAAAAAAATTTTCATATCATCAATCAACCTCATTCCAAAAAATCATATGCAACAAATGCAACAATAGTTCATCAAGTAAGGAGCTCAAAGTAGATTCTCAAGGGTTCAACCCAATTGAGATAAGCTAAGAATGATCAAGGCATTACAAATGCCAACAATTAGAGCATCCATCAAGTAATAAGTCATGCTTTCAACAATACATGTATTAAATGTCCCAACATATCCAACTAAGCATAACAAAGCAATAAAATAAGCACTTTTACCATCAAGTACTTCATACCAATTATCAAACAATGCTTTAGAGTATTTTTACCATCAAATACTCCATCAAAGTCATGATCATCCACAAGTTATTATCAACTTGCAATTTTAACCCTTTTAAGAAAGACAAGCAAATATCATTAGCACAATTGAGTTTTACAAAAGTTCATAAAAGTACAAAGCAACTTGAATGAAAATGCTAGAAAGTAAAGGAGATGGGGATATCAATCTTCGTCCGAAGAGAAGCAAGTTCCGGGTATGAGGTCCTTGATGAATTTCTTCAATTTGCCAATTGACTTCTTCAAACTAGAATTTTCCTTTTTCACAACCCGGAGCTCTTTTCTAAGAGAGGCCACATCTCTAAATGTTTCTCTTTCCACTTTGGTCATTCTCTCTTTGAGATTTAGATCTTCAACATCCAACTCGTCTTCATCTCCTTCCTCATTTTCTTCCTCCCTAATTTCTTGTTCATTTCCCACATTTTCTTCTTCATTTTCCACATCATCTCCTTGTTCGTCAAACTCACCTCTTCCAATATTATCAACCTCATTGTCATTAAAGAAATCATCCCGAGGTTGTTGTTGATGTCGGGCACGCCCCCAGCGGCTTTGGTAGGAACCCGTGGTAAATGTCGTCGCATTCTTACCATTTGTAGAATGTTGGCATTATCAAAATCATTGTGACGAATTTCGGTATTCATTTCATTTTCCGGGTATCCCGATAAGTATAAGAGTCGGCAAATCAAATTTCCCAAGGTATATTTCTTCTTGGTAAGCTTTCTAGATTCCAACAAGCGATATACAAAAATTGCCCCATAATTTACTCTTTCTCCTTGAACAATCTTATAGGTGAGAAAGAGTTCGAGATTGCTTGGAAGTTTTACTTCCTTTCCACAAACACAATAGGAGCAAATGATAGATATAATCCGATAATTTGGAGGCATTGCCGTATGTCACTGGGATATACTCCTAAAAAGGTTTTCACATCATCTAGTGAAACACCGAAAACGTTATCATCCCAATGAGCGCAATCCACATTGACTACTCCATCATTTGGCACATTAAAGTGATTACAAATATCGGCCAATGTCCATGAAAAATGCCTACCATTAACAAATGTGTGAAGTTCCAAAGGATTATCTATCGTAGCATCAACAATCCACATATTTGCATAGAAAAGTTTTATAAGCTCGTCATCATAGTGCAAACACGGATTATCCCAAAGTGAAACCCATCCTTGAATTTCAAAATAGGCTCTAATATCTGGAAATTCATCATGAAAAGCTTGAAAACGAACCATACGAGTGCACGCAATTTTCTTATCATTCAATCCAATATTCTCATAATGTTCCTCCGCAAGTTTATTTAAGAATCGAAATCTATTAGCTCTAGAGGGAGGCTCGTAGAGGAGTGATAACTTACTAGAGTCCCAATGAATGCTCGATTTTGAAACCCCGGCTCTTAATTCGGCAATCTCCTCTTCCGTAAGCCGATTTTGATAGTCTCCTTGAAGAATATCATCTTGTTGTGGATTGGAAGAAGATTCACCCCTTTGCCTCCTTCTCCTCTTTTGAGGATTTCGTTCGGTAGAATTTCTTGGAGGTGCCATATGTGTAAGATTCTTGCAAAAAGAAGTGAATTAGCAAGAAAAATTTCAAGGATTGATGAAGAATTGAAGATTTTGAAGAAAAGGGGAAAAATGCGCTGAACAAGGGTTTGGGGATGTTTTTGAGTCTGTTTCACGAACTGAAGACAGAGTGTTTTAAAGTGCAAAAATTAGCCTGGGCGACCGGTCGAGGTGGGGTGCGACCGGTCGAGGTGCAGGGCGACCGGTCGCCCCTGCTATGACCGTCCCAGGTGATTTTTCTTTCTCCCAGAGTTTTCCAAAATTCGATTTTTCTCCCCACAAGTTTTAAAACTTTGCAAAAAATATAATTTTGGACTATATCCAACAAATATGGGTTTTGGAAAACATATAAACGATAAAATCGAGACTAAACACGTAGTGCCTTTTAAGAGAAAATATTTGCAAGATCAATTAGGGGCACTTAAGGGGTCAAAATGAAATATCTTGAAAGATATGTGCAATCAAATATCGAATAGTGCCTTTTAAAAAATCTAAAAATCCTCTTAATGGCACTTGTATGAAAAACTATGAAAAACAAGCACATAGGCACATGGCAATACATATATCGAGTCTATAAGAGTAAGAATAACACAAGTAAACGTACCTCGATAATTTATGCCTTTCTTGACAAATAATGACGTAAATGGCCATTTGTGAAAATATGTAAATCCTACACAATTCTTAAAACATATCTAGCACAAATCATAATGATAAAAGTGTAGGCTAAGAGATATCGCAAGTAAGCTCATGCCATAAAAATCCATAAAAGATGATAACACACTTTAGTCAAAAAAAAAAAAAAAATGCACAAGAGTTTTAAAGACATCATATAAGGTCTTCTTTTTCAAAAATATTTTAAAAGCACAAGTATATATATTGAAGACCTTAATTAAAAAATAAATATTTGAAAACTCATTTTGCAATTAAGACACAATTAAAAGTATGCATAGATTTAAAAATAAAATGCATATACAAATGGGGAGATACGGTTTACCAATTATGCCGTTTCCATGGGTTGTGTCTTTCCCATTGTTGATGATATCTTCCCATTGAGAAGTCACTTTGTTGATGATGACTTCTCCATTTCCAAGATTGGTTACCTTCCCATGGTTGATGGTTTCTTCTTTGAAAATCATCTTGTTGATGATGTCTTTGCCATTTCCAAGGATTGTGTTCTTCCCATTTTTGATTATAAGCTCTTCTTGAAATTGGCTTTGTTGAGAGTAGTTCCTCCTTTTGATCAAATGAAACGTTCATTTGATGTTTTCTTGGTGGCATGAATTTTCTCCGATTTTTGCTTTGTCGGGTACCTAATAGCATATTTTTTGTGGTACCCTCATGTGTTTGGGTCCTTTAAGATTAGCTTTGAGACTTTTAGGTCTCCAACAATATTAGAGCTATTTCTAGCCCGACAAGAATTAGCCGTATGACCCTTTTTGCCACAATAAAAACAAGTAATAATTCTAGGAGCATAATGACCAATATGCATAGTGACTTGATCCTTTTTCATATGATTAACAACATTAGGCTTATGATCAAGTCCTTTATCACAATTATGAATATCAACAATATTGGACATTTTATTGGTACTCAAGTTGGATTTTAATAAATCCTTTTTCATGCAATCAATATTCTCAACAAGAGTACTATTTTTTTTTCAAGGTTTCTAACCTTGTCAAGAGTGGTGGTGTGAGCACATGATAGTGATTCATAGGAAGTAAATAAACTATCCTTATCATTTTTCAAAATATTGAATTCCTTTTTCAAATTTTTGTACTTAACAAGCAAGCTTTGGAATTCATCTTGAAGATCATCAAAATCATTTTGCAAATCACTATAATCATTTTGAATAACAATATCATAAGAAGTAGAGGGCTTAAGACATACCTCATTTTCTTCATTGATGCCCATAAAACAATATTCAACTTCTTCATAATTGGAAGTTGTAGGAGGCTTATTCCTTAGATTAGAGCTTGTATGATCTTGAGAAGTAGATGCTTTTGTTTGACTCCTTTCATTTGCAAATACTCCATAGATGGCTTCTAATTTTTGCCATACTTCATGTGCCGACTTTATTCCTACAATATGTTCATATTCTAAATTAGATTATCTCCATCTTTTCGATTTCGCCCTCTTTTTAAAACCGAATGCTCAAGTACAATAATAAAGGTGCGGAATATAAACAACACACGTCGATTTAAAGAGGTTCAACCCACCTAGGGCCTAATCCTCTACCACCCCAGTATATCCGGGATGGATTTCGAAAAGAAAAAGAATTTTATTAATTACCAAAATTAATACAAATTCAACTTACAACACCTTGAAGAGCACCACACTCTTCTTCAACACCACCTTTGGAGATTACCACAATCTCCCTTTGAAGATTACCACAATCTTCCTTCAACGGCACCTTGTGAAGATTACCACAATCTTCAACCTTGAAGAATACCAAATTCTTCAACACCTCAATAAGAAGATTACCACAATCTTCTTCACCTATCACCTAGATCATCCAAGTGTGCTCTTACCACAAGAACACTCACAAGGATATCTTGTGTTTGAATGATAACCAAAAATCAAGATTACAACTCAATAATGAATAATACAATTTGAGTGCGAAGTGTAATCAAGAAAAGCCTAGACCTCAAGGATGTGAAAGTGATATAGCTAGGCAAATTACAACAAGAAATAAGACAATGAAAGACCAAGTGTTTGCTTGAAGTGTATCTTGTTGTGTTGTATCTCAATTGTTGTATTGGTTGCTCCAAAACTTCCTCTATTTATAGGAGATGATTGATCAAGCATAGGCTCCTCTTGGGGATTGAAAATCTACAGAAAAATACAATTAAAATCAAGAATATAGCTGTTAGAAATCAATCCCACAATTTAAGGAAATGTGTTTCTTTGTCAAACGGTCATATTTTTGTCTTTAATCAATACATGCACCGGCCGCACGCGAATAGACGTTGGAAAAATTACATAGCAAAATAACACAGGCGACGGCCGACGATACCTCGACCGGCCGACCATCACCCCAACCGGTCCCCTTTATTTCAAAAATGCAAGGTTTTAGTCTTGTTTGAACGAAACTTGCAGTGCCGGCCGATCACGGCGATTAAATCGGCCGAACGACTCGACGCCTTGAAGCGGCCGACCTGCTTGTTTTTCCTTCCGTCTCATTTTCTGTTTCTAAAAACATCTTCAGATGCGGGTTGACCTATAGAGCGGCCGTCGACCACGAGACATGCAAATGTTGTCCAATTTTTTGTCAAAAATAAAACTCAAGAAATACTCCAAAAATTTAGTAAAAACATTTTAAACCAATCGAGAGTATTTAGACAACATTTAGGAACCTTGTTAAGGAGTGAAAAATCCATTGAAATAAAATCATTAAAAGTGTTGTCCATTATTATCAAAAATAAACTAGAGGAAATACTCCTAAAATATTAAAAACCATTTTAAATCATTTAGGAGTATTTGGACAACCTTTAAAAGCATTGTTTTGGTGACAAAATAAAATCATCAAAATTAAGATAAAAACATGTATCAAACACCTATATCTTCAACGGGCAAATTTTCAAATGAGCACTATAAAAGGTGAGGAAGCATTTGAGAAAAGGTTAACCGTTCTAACAAGAAATTCAGGCAAGAAAAACTGCAAACATTATCTCAAGCTTACTAAGATATTCCTCAAGCCAAAATTCGAAGGTACTCGATCCAACACACTCGAGTGAAGGAAAGAATACTTCAACCGGTTGAAGAGGAAAACATTTTAAGTACTTAAGGGGTACTCTCCAAGATTGAAGGATTTATAGTAAGGTTCAAAGTCAAACCAAGATTCGAGCTCATTGGAAGGCTGTGTGATCAATTCCAAGTGTTTGAAGAGAGTCAAGTAGTGAAAAATTCTTTGTCTTGTGAAGAAAGTCGTCGCAGAGAAGCCGATTGTGTGATCTAGGCTATCTCGGTCGAGAACTACTTTGTAACCTAATCTGTTACTTAGTGGATTCCTCCAGGAGTTGGAGAAGAGTGGATTAGAGGAATTATCCCATCTTCGAACCACTACAAAATTTGTTTGTGTCATTTACTTACAACATTTTATTTTCCTGCTTATATTTATATCTGCTGTTTGAGTTATATTGCTAACCCAGCTGATAATAACATTGATAAGAACATGTGTTAAAAACAAGTTTAAAATTATCAAGGGTGTTAAGTCTTCCGCTGATTAAAAACCAAATCACTAAAAAGTTAAGTGTTAGCTGACCCAGCTAAGTTATACTATCAACAACTCAGTCGAGTCTGTTGAGTGGGTAACTTTGCTGAAGTAAGTCAACCTAGTTGTCCCCCAAGGACTTAGCTGATTTGAGTCAACTCTGTTAAAATATTTTAAAGGACTAAATTCAAAGAGTTGGTAAGGTTTATTCAACCCCTCCTCCCCTTCTAAACCTTACAACATACTCCTTGGGACCTACAGATTTTTAGACTAGTTTATAAAATGTCACCTTACTCTTAAGGTGTAAGAATATATTGCATAAAGACTCTCTTTACACGCGCGTCCGCAGGGGGTGCAAATCACGGTCTGGTTCAGGCTGCAAACTATTGTCTTATGTGTGAGCGGACTTACGGACACGACGCGCCGCACCGAAATCTAGCCACATAGTCTAGCCTTATGTTTTGCGATTTTTATTTTGAAATTAAATATTTTTAATAGTTTTGAATTTTGAATTTAAAATTATATGTAACAACAATATTAATTCCATATGTAACATCAATTTAATTTTTGAATTTAAATCAGAAGAAGAATCGTTATTGTTGTGTAACAACAATGAGCTTTAATTTTCAAGTCCTTTATCAGCTCTATAAATAGCTGACATTCCAGCAATCAAAAGACCATACTATACACTTGCATCTTATTATTCTCTGCATTTTGTTCTCAAATTCCTCTTGGTCTCCAGCAATTTTGGTGATATTTTCCAGGCTTATATTCAGTTCGCCAGATAGAAAGGTAATCAGTTTATCCCGTCTTATCCTTGGAAATAGATGTCCATAATAGGGGACAAATCTGTTTTAAAGATAGTATGTTGAACACACAATTCGGGCCTTTTTTTTCTTATTCACATTCTATAATCTCAATTTATGCAAATTTATCTGTTGCAATTTATATATATATATATGATTTGGATCTGGTGAGTGCATATAATTTAAATAAGTATGTGAGACCAAAACAGAAGCGTTGACCTCTTCTCTTTAACGATGCAGATTTAATTGATTTTTATTTTAGTTTATATTTAATTAATGGTTGTTAAGGATAAGTAGGTAATTTTGTTTGAATATCAGTAAAAAAATGAGAGTTATTTTTGGTAGTGCCCGTTCACATTCTGGATTTTTTGGGAATTGTTTGAAACTGTATATCTGACCTTATCCGCTTTGAGAAATATGTTGTTTATTGAAGACAAATATATTGCTTATTGAAGACAAATATGTTGTTTTTTTTGGATATTGTTTGAAACTGTATCTCTGAAATTCTCTCTTTCCTTTCACAGTCAAACTTGCAATTAATATTGGCGCATTCCGCTCTGCGAAATATGTTGCTTATTGAGGACAAATATGTTGCTTATTTAGGCAAACAATGTTGCAACCACAAACTATTCCCTTCGATTTTTCTTTTTATATATATGTAATTATGTTGCTTATTTATGTCAATTATGTTGCTTATCAAGGACAAATATGTTTCTCATTTAGGCAGACAATGTTGCTAAGTAAGTATGCTGCTTGTTTATGTGGACTGTGTTGCTTATTGAAGATAATTATTTTGCTTATTTAAGTAGACAATGTTGTTAAGATGGGTACAAATCTGTTGATGTAAATAGGGCATATGTCTTATATATATGTATTGTTTTATGTCAACCGTGTTGCTTATTGATGACAAATATGTTACTTAGACATTGTATATTTGTTGCTTACAAATATTACACAATTTTGCTATGGTTTTAGATCGTAAGATAACATCTATGCTGTTGTGTGTAACTTCCCTAATCTCATGGGATATGATTGATTGGTTTGAACTAATATACCCCATTTATCAATTTAATTAGGTATTTTTATACACTTTAAGCATATTTATTATTAGTCATTGAAATTTGTTGATCTGTGGTCTAGATTTGGTCTCACGTACTTACCTAAAACATTGGGTCTCATATAACCCTTCCCTATATATATATATATATATATATATATATATATGTTTAGGATCAAATGTGGCAGGGGTCTTACCGTGTGGCAGTGTGGATTAATCCAATTAATCCTCACTTTTTATTCAATGGTCCAGATTGCTATTAAAAATAATTGATTTATCAATTAATTAATAGGTGAAAAGGGCATAATAGTAACTAGCAAAATGCCATAAATCACGCCCCTACAATCAAGAGATTGATTAATATCACGTTTTCATAACTGAATTGTGCACCATTTTAATAGTTGAACTTTACACCATTTAATAATTGATTGTACACCATTTTATATCTAACAGTGCATCATTGTATAATTAATTGTATACCATTCAATCCCAACGATTTTTATGGGATTTGATTTTACGATTGTCCCCGATTTTTATTTAATTATGGTTTACTCATAATGATGTACGATTAGTTATACAATGATGTACTATTAGATATAAAATGGTACCGCGATTAGTTATTAAATGGTGCACAGTTCAACTATTAAAATGGTGCATAATTCAGTTATGGAAACTTGATCTTTATCACATCCATGATTGTAAGGCGTCATTATGGGAAGGTGGTTACACCATTTTATCTTCATTGGGTTTTTAGATGATGTACAATTAGTTATACAGATGCACTGTTAGATATAAAATGGTGCAAAGTTAAGTTATTAAATGGGAAGATGGTTACACCATTTTGTCTTTATAGTTCCTTTAGATGATGTACAATTAGTTATACAATGATGCAATGTTAGATATAAAATGGTGCACAATCAGTTATTAAATGGTGCACAATTTGAGATAAAATGGAAAGCGGGAACAATCGTAAAATCAAATCCCATAAAAATCGCTGGGATTGAATGGTATACAATTAGTTATACAATGATGTACTGTTAGATATAAAATAGTGTACAGTCAGTTATTAAATGGTGTACAGTTCAACTATTAAAATGGTGCACAATTTCAGTTATGGAACGTGATATTAATCAACCCCTTGATTGTATGAGCGTGATTTATGGCATTTTGCTAGTTACTATTATGTCATTTCCACCTATTAATTAATTGATAAATCAATTATTTTTAATAGCGCGCAATCTGGACCACTGAATAAAATGTGTGGATGGATGAGATCAATCCACATTGCCACACGGTAAGAAGCTGTCACACGAGATCCCATCCCTATATATATATATATATATATATATATATATATATATATAATCAGATTGATTTGTATTTTCCATTTAAATAAATTGTCTTTGCAATTTTTTGATCACACTCGAGATTAGTATTTGTTGTAAATGGCAAAAATGAGATGCATAGAAAGATTTTGGATATACTAATTTGAAATTTTAATAATATAACCGATAAAAGAGATGGTACCAAAAAATAAAGATTAGGGGGACAATAATTTTTTTTTCTTGAAACTATTGATAAGATGTATTTTTTTGTATTTTAGGGGAGCAGAATCTTAACATATACAATAATTTTATATACAAAATTTGTATTAATTATCAAAAAGAATTTGAAGTTGAGTAGGGCGATCTTCGCGCCATCCCCCATTTGCTCTGTCCCTACCGATAAAGGTATTCAAGCAAACGACATACTAATAATTGTTATATACTAGTAGTTAAGAGAATAAAAGAGATGAGATTTTTGTCATAAATGAAAAACTAATTTTAAACTCATAATAGTTTGGAGTTGAAATGGAAAATATTTGTTGGACACGTGTAAGAACGAGCGGCGGAGAAGGAGAGTGGATGACACCAAGTACAACGACTACTAACAATCGTTAAACGGTGAGCTTGAATTTAAATTTTGCCGTTATGGAGTAGGCTTGTTTGATTCGATTTATTACTCTTTACTTATGACTTTATGTAAACGCTTTCTAGCGATAAGCTAGAACCGTTGTCCTGTTTGTTGTTGAACCGAAAAATTTATATTTGACATTTCACGTTCAAGTTAAATTACATTTAATATTATCCCTATTAGAATTTTCAATAAAAAAATAAAAATAAAATTTTAGACTATCCATTAGCTAGTACCTAACAGTCTTAGAAACTATTTATATAAATTGTATATACACCAATGACTCATACATGATCTCTTATTTCCTAAATTATTTCATCTCATATTTCAATTAATCAGATAAATTCTTATAAGATATCATTATTGGATACTTTACTTTATAGTAAAACACCTATAAATTATGAAATAGAAAATCCAAATTGCTATTTACTTCCCTATATTTTTAGTCCTAACATGGCAATCAAACAATATATACATATATTTCCTCAAAAAAAAAAAAAAAAAAACAATATATACATATAGATATATAGTTCCTAAACAAAATTTACAAAAATAGGAATTACCTCTACTAGGACTGGTGGAGAATTATGAAAATATATTGGACCTATTCCAAAATCACCAAATAAAAAACCCTCGAAAAGTAAAATTAAATTAATTTTATATCAAATTCAGAGAGGGCGAGTGAACAAATGGAAACAAAATAAAAAAGAAAACAAAAGAGGTTAAAAGGAGCTAAAATTCAACTCGTAATAATATGACAAAACCAACCGATCCAAAATTCTACGTGTCAAACCGCCTTCCGTTTTCTCGCCGTCTCTCCGTCCGTTACTACTCTCTCTTTCTTCTTCACTCAAACTGATTCTTTTTCTCTTAAAAAAAAAGAAAAAAGAAAAAAGAACTCTCATCTTCACGATCACACACAACAGTACTTCATTCTTTTCTGGTCATAATCAAAATATACACAAAATCAAATTCTCAAATTCTTTCAAGAATTACAATCTCTTTTATCTGCACAAGTTAGAAATAAATGGCAGAGAAGATAAAAACTTGCTGAATTTCCTGAATCTCAACTACATTTGGCTTTTCGCTCCAATTCTTATCCTACGCACACTCCCACCTAACATACGCCATCAACCCCCAACCCCCACCCCTCAATTTCATGTCAATAAATAGGAGTCCCCTCTTCCCATTCTTATCCCACCAAGAAAACGAGTTAGAGTTGGAATATATATACTGAGAGAGTGGTGAAGAAAAGAAATTAAAGGCGTGTTTGGCTAATAAGTAGCTACTGAGTTTCAAGAAAAGAGAATAAAACGAGAAAACATGTCTCAGGAGGAGTTGGGTGGCGGGATTGGGGGCTCCGGCGACGACAATGCCGGAGATAAGAAGAAGGGGAAATGTGTTTTGCCGCCGATCCCTGAATCTCCGTCGTCGAGTGATGAAGAGGAGGAGGAAGTTGATCAGACCAAAGCTACGCGTCGTACTACTCTCGATTGCCTCGCTTCGCTTGAAGAATCTTTGCCCATGAAGTGAGTTCATTTTTTTCCTCCAAACAAAAACTTGTTTCTTGATTTTCTCCATTTTTTGTGTGTGTGTTTGTGTGCCTTTATAGTATTCTTTTTCTTTTCTTTATTTTTAGGGTTTTACATTTTGTAAAAACGAAGTTTTTATTTTTTTTTTTTTTTGAATGGGTTGCTGTTGCTTTTCTTGGGAGTTCTTATGGTTATTGATTTTTTTATTTGATTTTAACTTTTATTATGTATTTTTCAAATAAATGCATTGAGATTTTACAATTTGTATTTATTGAATGAACCGGGTTCCATTTTACCCCTATTTTTCCTCTAATTTATTCGTGGAGTATATCTTTTTCATATGTTCTCCATGCATTTCATTAATCTTTGATGGAAATAGCAAATTCAAAACAATTCCTTGTAAATGTTCAAAACACATGCACATGCACATTCATCACTTCACAAAACTACACGAAATATTATTATTTTAGTTGTTACATTGGTCATTCACAAACAGTAGCCCAAAATAGAAATCAAGTTAAAGATATTGTAGTTACTTTTTCTGTTTTTGGCATAGTAGATATTGAAGTTAGAAATAAATTCCAAATATAAGGACAAAATGGGAAAGACGGATTATTTCCTGATTATTTGATTTAAATCGATTTAAGTTTTTTACGTTTACAATTATATTGGGAATTCTTATGTAAACCCATTTGCTTTAAACATTTACAATTATTTTACAATTCTTATTAAAATATTCTCTTGGCAATAAATTTAGTTATTAAGTTTGCTTAACTGAATCTCATTTAAATCCAATCCAGTAAAATTAAATTTCTTATTACAAACGTCTTTCTTTATAATATCTAACACTCATCATTAATATTTATGTATAATTAACGTGAATTAATTTGCTTCTTTATATAGGAGAGGACTTTCCAGCCACTATAGTGGGAAATCAAAATCTTTCGGCAACTTGACCGATTTAGCCTCTGGAGACTCCATAGAACGGAGAAGAAAGAACATCGCTGAACAAGAGACGTGATTACTTCTTGCCCATGAACTACTCTACGATGACAAAAAAGCGATGATCGAAGGATGGCATGAGCTCTTCAATGCCGATTTTGCCCTCGAGATGATGATCATATGGATCAAAATGTAGAAGACAACAAGGAGAATAAATCGGTCAATGATGATAGCAATCACCCAACAAAAGATGATGAAAAGTGATTTTCAAATGGATAAGAGATATTCATCCATGTACAAAAATTCTTTGATTGTTTCATAATTTGATCTATAGATGTTATCGTCTACGATTTTTGTTAGTACATTTGGGTTGTTTTTTCAAGATGCGCTCGGAATATTGAATTCTGAAAAATGATGATTTGTACAAATGCTAGCTACCTTTTGGTTTTTTCTCCATTGAATTGATGTGGGGGTTTATATATATGGCCTACTGTGGATGTATTTCCTAATACAATATCTAGTTTCATGTGTTGAAAAATGAATTTACGAGGTTTATTGATGTTCGTGTGGGAATTGAAACTATGTTTAGTTTGTTGTTAATTTAATTTCTGTTATGGTTTATATTTGAAAATAAAAATATATTTGATTGTAGTTTTAAAGAAGAGTATTTTTGGCATAGATTTTTGCTATATATTGTAGTGAAAATATTTGGTTATAGTTTTTGAAGTATGTTTTCTCGAGAGATTTGTATAATTATAGTTAAAAAATATTTGTTTGTATTCCCAAAATCTATTCCATAAAACAAAACAATTACTTCATTTCAATTATTCCAATTTTCTGAATAGTTGAAAAATGAAAATGGGCACTTGAAAACGGAATTATACATATGTGCATTGGGATAAGAATTTGCAAGTAGATATCGGATCGATGATCACATAATACCATTACATACACGATGTCAAATGATTTCTAATTGGGGATTAAATTTCTTATTTCACTTCATATTTCACTTAACTAGATGAGTAACACATGTCATTGAAGTAGAATTGCATTGCTTATGGTCAATTTTAATTGAAAAATGTAAATTTTATTTTGTATTATAGTGTCATAATTACTTTTATATAAAATTAGTTTTTGGAGTATGATGACAATATTTCGTTTTGAAATTAATGACTAGGATAAAATCTCATTTATGGCCCTTGATAAGTGCCATTTTGATTGTTTTGTTAGAAAAATCATAGTATTCTCGAGTATTTTTAGCATTTTATCGCGGGATGTGTTTAACATTATAGGTGGAGCAATTTGAAGCCAACATTAAGTGCAAAAAGGCAAGAAAATCACTCAACATGACTTGGGGGGTGTCAAGTAACATGGCCATATTCAAAAAGAAGGAAATAAATTGAAGAAAAATTAGAAAAAGGGTCCAAAACGGTCAAACTATGTCACCAAACACGACCATGTTGAAGGGGATCAAAAGAGGAGAAAAAATGCACAAAACAGACCCGAACACGGCCCGGCCGTGTTGCACAACACGGCCGTGTCGCACAACACGACCTGGCATGTTGGCCAACAAGGCCGTGTCCGGTGTTTTTGCCAAATTTCAAGACACGGCCGTGTCGGGGACTTTCACTCGACACCTTTTATACGGAAATTGTGGAAAAATCACCAACCAAACCTTTTTGATCACTTTTGTATACCTTTAACACCCTATCTTGCTGCACCATGTCCCTATGTTCTCTCAATTATCATATGAATACAAGAATTCACCAACCCAACAATGAAAGTGGAGCAATTGTTTAACAAAAGATAGCACTATCAATGTATTATTGTACAAAAATGGTGCATATAAAAGCCAAGAGTTGAAGTTGGGAGAGGCATTCATTAGATATTCAGAAAATATTCATTGTATTCATCATATTAAGTAGAATTGGGATCAAGGGTCTTGGAGGAGAAAGCTTGGGGCAATATTGGAGAAGAAGGCTTGGAGCAACATCATCAATCAAGAAAAAAATCCATTGAGATTTTAAGAAAGATAAGTACACCATGTCTACAATGCTTAAATCTTCTTGTGTAATTTACTCTTTTGTCAAAATCATGAGTAGCTAAACTTCTAGTGTTTGGATGTAATGAACTCTAGAATGGATTTGTGATTAAGGTTTGTATGTTTTTAATAAAATCCTCATGTCTTGTGTGATTCACTTATATCATGCTCTTTTCATTCGAGTTAATATTTCCGGTATATTAATTTGAAGTTTATTTTTCATCGGGAAATCAAGAGATTCATGGTGAAATAGAATCTATTTAAGTGAAAAGAGTTGCATGCAATCCTAGATATAGGACGACATAAATCTTCTGGATTAGGGTCAAACCTAATATGGGAATTCACAAATCGTTATAATGAAATCTTGGGGGTTTTAACTAGAAAGAGATTTCAGTTAATCAACTTGAGATTAGGAGTTTTTCACCTTGAGAAAGGGTTTAACTTAAATCGGGAATTTCTACGGTCCACAAAACATGAGATTTTATTAAAAGAGGTTGGTTTTTGCTTAAGGGCTTATGGTTGTTTTGTTAACTTGTCAAATCACAAAAACATTCTATAGGGATTTACATTCAAACACATTTCTATCTCTTGATTTCTTATTTTACAAATCTTCCTTCATTTTTACAATTTGTAATTTGTTATTTTAGATTCTTTATTTTCCTTTTTCATCAAACAAAAACTCTGAAAATTGCTAGATTAGATAACAAAAAGACGGTAATTATTAATACTTACAATCCTCGTGGGAATGACACTCGGTACTCAATAATCTAAACTATAAAACGATAGGTACACTTGCCTACGGTTTTCTAGAGTAGCTTTTGAGCCATCAAGTTTTTGGCGCCATTGCCGGGGATTGCAATATTAAGAACACTTTATTTTTGTTAATCTAATCATTTTTTTTATTACCATTGCCTTTTATCTTATCTATCTTCGTAAGTCTTGGATTACACTTATCCTCCTTATTACCGCAGTGCATGCCTACTCGTCGCCGAATCTGGAAGCGCGAGACCACCGGTAGCAACACAGAGGAAAGCACGAATACAGACCACGAAGAGGATATTAACGAAGGCAAGGATCCTGAAATGGCGGACGAACAACAAAGAACCATGTATGACTACGCCAAACCATCTATGGAGGGGGACGTCATCTAGCATCATAAGGCCCGGCCATTTGTTGCGACCAATAATTTTGAGATCAAACCAAATGTCATTCAAATGGTGCAACAATTTGTTCAATTCGACGGCCTACCGACAAAGATCCAATAATCATATCGCGAATTTCCTCGAAATATGCGATACCTTCAAAATAAATGGAGTCTCCGACGATGCCATCCGTTTACGCCTATTCCCATTTACTCTTCGGGGACAGGCTAAACAATGGCTAAACACTTTACCAAAGGGAACAATCACAACATGGAGCATTATGGCGGAAAAGTTCCTTTTGAAGTATTTTCCACCCGCCAAAACCGCACGATTGAGGAATGAAATCTCTTCATTCACTCAAGAAGATGATGAGACCTTGTACAACACTTGGGATAGATTCAAAGAATTGCTGCGAAAATGCCCACATCATGGCCTTCCTATTTGGATGCAAGTCCAAACGTTTTACAATGGCCTACTCTCATCGACGAGGCAAATGATTGATGCGGCGGGGGGGAACATTGAACAATAAAACACCTGAAAGCGCCCAAGATCTAATAGAAGAATGGCCATGAATGGCTATCAATGGCAATCCGTGCGGTAAAACCAACGGGGCGGTGGGTGTATACAATGCGACGCGAGAGTCACGCTAGCCGCACAGTCGAAGCTCGACTTAGAAAATTGACGGGTTGGCGCTCCAAAACCACCACAACAAGTCTTCTCATGCGAGACTTGTGGAGGATCGCAACAACCACCAAGAGTGCCCCCACGCGATACCACCGCATGAACAAGTGGATTATCTAGGTAATCAATCTCGACCCTTTCAAAATAATCCTTTCAAGAACACCTATAATTGCCAAAATGTTGGCGACAAGACTTACCTAGAACTTCAACTCTAAGGAGTGGAACACAACTAGATGAGAACACGGATGTCGGAAGACGATCCCACCCCCATACAACAAAAAGATGAACAGGTACTCAAGGAGACGAAGAAAATATTACCAGAATTCCAACCACCTATCCCGTATCCAAGCCGATTGCGTAAGGACAAGCATGACGACCAATTTGGTAAGTTTTTGGATTTGTTTAAACAGTTGCATATCAATATTCCTTTTGTTGAAGCCCTTTCACAGATGCCAAAATATGCCAAGTTCCTAAAAGATCTCATTTCAAATAAGAAAAAGCTTGAAGAAATATCCATGGTGCAATTAAATAAGGAATGCTCGGCAATTTTGCAAAACAAGTTACCTCGAAAAAATCAAAGATCCAGGTGAGTTTCACTATTCCTTGTTATGTTGGTAATTTGACTATTGATCGGGCATTGGCGATCTAGGGGCTAGCATTAATTTGATGCCTAATGATTTATTCAAACAAATGGGTCTAGGGAGCCGAAACCAACTAGGATGAGCTTGCAATTAGGACGGTCCATTAAATATCCTAGAGGCATTGTTGAGGATGTTTTGGTCAAAGTCGATAAGTTTATATTTCCTGTCGATTTTGTAATTCTTGATATGCATACATATGTCGATGTCCCCTTAATCCTAGGGCGTCCATATTTAGCTACTGCTAAGGCAATCATTGATGTGCATGATGGCAAACTGATTTTACGAGTCGAAGATGAACAAGTCATTTTTAAAATCGCTACATCAATGAAAAATACGATAGATAAAGATGACTCTTGTTTTGCTATTGATCTTATCGATATGGAGATAACAAATTCCTTACCAAGCATGATTTCTAACGAATTCTTGGAGACTTGTATTGTTCAAAGTGCAGGTATAGCGGAGGAAAATCCCTTTCTTAGGGAATTTGTACTCGCATTGGAGGAAAAAACACCAACAGAACGACAGAAAGAGTTCGAAAAAATTGAAAATTCTCAGGTGGGGCATAATAAACCATCCATTGAGGACCCACCACTGTTGGAGTTGAAAGAGCTACCCGAACACTTGGAATATGCATTTCTAGCCAACAATTCCAAACTCCTCGTGATTATCTCCTCCAATTTATCCTCATATCAAAATGATAGATTGTTGGCAATATTACGGGAACACAAAAAGGCCATCGCTTGGAAAATCTCCGACATTCAAGGGATCAATCCTTTCTTTTGCACTCGTTCTGATGGAGGAAAATTTCAAGCGGTTGTTCTACCTCGGCCGCTTAAATCCGAACATGAAAGAGGTAGTTAAGGCGAGGTAATCAAACTACTTGATCTTTGGGCTTATCTATCCAATCTCTCGACAAGATGTCGGGTAAGTCCGGTTCAAGTGGTCCCAAAGAAAGGCGGGATGACGGTGGTACCAAATGAAAAGAATGAACTTATTCCGATCTGACGGCGGTAAAGGTTGGCGAGTTTGCATCGATTCACGAAGCGGTTTAACGATGCCACTTGCAAGGACCATTTTCCCTTACCTTTTATTGATCAAATGCTTGAACGTTTATCCGGTCACCTCTATTATTGCTTCATTGATGGTATGTCGGGTTATTTTCAGATCCCGATAGCACCGGAGTACGAGAAAACTACTTTCACTTGTCCCTACGGTACTTTTCCTATCGACGCATGCCTTTTGGGTTGTGCAATGCACCGTGACCTTTCAACGTTGTATGCTCGCCATCTTCGACGAACTTGTAGAAGAAATCATGGAAGTCTTCATGGATGACTTCTCGGTTTTTGGGGACTCCTTTGATCTTTGTCTTGCAAATCTTAAAAAGTCCTTATTCATTGCGAAGAAACTAACCTGGTTCTTAATCGGAAAAATGTCACTTCATGGTACAAGAAGGTATTGTTTTGGGACATAAAAATTCTTGCGGGGCATTGAAGTTGACAAAGGCGAAGGTTGAGACAATTTCCAAATTGCCTCCACCCACCACGTGAAGGCAATCCAAAGCATTTTGGGGCACGCGGGTTCTATAGGAGATTCATCAAAGATTGTTCAAAAATTGCCCGGCCACTCACTCGCCTCTCTTGGAGAAGGATGCGGTTTTTGATATCAATGATGAATGCCTTCAAGCATTCAATACTTTGAAAGAAAAACTCACCACTTCTCCCATCATGGTAGCTCCGGATTGGTCTCAACCATTCGAACTCATGTGTGATGCCAGCGATTATCGCGGTAGGTGCGGTGCTCGGCAACGCGAAAAGATAAGCATTTCCGACCAATTTACTATGCAAGTAAGACTTTGAATCTGCTCAATCCAATTATACAACTACGAAAGGAGTTACTTTGCAGTGGTGTTCGCCTTTGACAAATTTCGCTCGTACTTGATATTATCAAAAGTCATTGTCTATACGGATCACTCGCTTTACGCTATTTGCTTGGCAAAAATGATGCAAAGCCACGATTAATTCGATGGGTTCTCTTACTCCAAGAATTCGATGTGAAATCAAAGATAAATGGTGCGAAAATCTTGCCGCCGACCACCTATCTTGGCTTGAGCACTCGGACCGACAAGCAACACAATGGACATATCAACGATTCTTTCCTGATGAGCAACTTTTTGCCCTTCACTCAATTTCAATTGATATTCCTTGGTTTGCGATTTTGCTAATTATCTTGCGGAAAAGTTCTACCAAAAGGATGACCCATCAACAAAAGAAAAATTCTTTTCGGACCTCAAGTACTATATTTGGGACGATCCCCAACTCTTCCGAATTTGTGCGATCAAATCATACGAAGATGTGTCGCACTTCCTGAAACAATATCCATTTTGAATCATTGTCACAAAGGGCCCACTGGTGGACACTACCAAGCAAATACCACGGCACGCAAGGTCCTTGAGTTGGGTTTTTATTGGCCTACACTTTTCAAAGACGCAAAACGGTATGTTGAAATGTGTGACAATTGTCAACGAATAGGGAATATTTCTCGAAAAAATGAAATGCCCCAAAACGTTATACTTGTTTGTGAAATTTTTGATGTTTGGGGTATTGATTTTATGGGACCTTTTCCTGCGTCGTTTGGCAATAAATACATTTTGGTAGCCGTTGACTACGTATCTAAATGGGTAGAGGCTCAAGCCTTGCCTAAAAATGATGCTCGAGTGGTGGTACATTTTCTCAAAAAACTTTTTACCCGATTTGGTACACCACGAGCCATCATTAGTGATAGAGGCACTCACTTTTGTAATAGTCAATTTGACAAAGTGTTAAAACGTTATGGTGTCACACACCGAGTCGCCACCGCCTATCACCCTCAAACTAGTGGTCAAGTCGAAGTGTCCAACCGAGAATTTTGGAAAAAACGGCTGGACACTCCCGCAAGGATTGGTCCCTTAAACTCGATGATGCCCTTTGGGCTTATAGAACGACTTTCAAAACGCTGATAGGGACTACCCCATACCGACTCGTCTATGGTAAGGCATGTCATTTACCGGTTGATCTTGAACATAAAGCCTTTTGGGCTATGAAAATGCTTAATTATGATTTGTCAACTGCATGAAATAACCGTTTATTGCAGATTAACGAACTCGAAGAATGGAAAAATTTGGCATACAAGAATTCAAAAATTTACAAAGAACGAACGAAACAATGGCATGACAAACACATTAAGCACACGAGGGAATTCAACCGGGTGATCAAGTGTTACTATTCAATTCCCGACTTCGACTATTCCCCGGTAAGTTAAAATCCGGGGTCCTACCCATTCATCACACCCCAAGTATTTCCCTACGGGACTATCGAATTACGCACAAGGAAATGGGCACCTTTAAGGTAAACGGATACCGTCTGAAGCTCTATTTTGGGGGCACCATCGATGATAATCGAGATTTCATCAAGCTTGAGGCTCCCCAAATACATCACATGATGAGAGGTGAAAAGGTCCACTATACGACGTTAAAGAAGTCTTTACCGGGAGGCGACCCGATGATTTTTGTGTTTTCTTGTTTTTCTTGTCAATTTGTTTTCAATTTTACTTAGGATTCATTTTTTTACTTGGGATAATTTTAAAAAAATTCAAAATAGCCCGTGATATGGCGAGCCATGTCGCCCGACATGGCCGTGTCCGCCGCTAAATGGTCGTGTCAAAATTTTGCAATTTCCCTTTTATTTTATAAAAAAATAAAAATTGCCCGAACACGGTGGGCCGTGTTGCAAACGCCCATGTTCGGGCCCAAAAAAAATTGAAATGCCCAGAACACGTCCTGGCCGTGGCGCCGACACGGCCGTGTGTTCAGCCGTCCAAAACAAAGGGGTCGATTTTTACCCAAACTTTTCGAAAATTCCCAATTCTAAACCCTAAAAACCCTTCTTCCTCCCCAAAACTCCCCCAAATTCATCTCAATCTTCCATTTAAACTTCAATTCTTCCACAAACACACCTTTTTCTTGTTCTTCAACGATTCCACCGATTATTTTCTTCAAAGGATAGAGTATTTTGTGGGTTTGTACTTCTCTTGTGGGTTTTCAATAAAAGGTATGGATTTTATTTTCTTTGTGTGTTCAATTTTATCTTCCTCTTTTTAATTTTTATTTATTCTTGTATTTGTGTTATTTTCTTTTAGGGTTTTTTGGATATTATTTGTAATTTTTAGGGGTATTTATGTTTAAGTGTTGAAGACATGAATTCTTGTGATGATACTTTGGGCTACATGAATTTTTTTTGATATACTCATATGAATTCACTTGTTGGCATCCTCTTATTCAAAATTGAGGACATAAGAATATTATGAATTGTTAGAGGAATTGTTGTTGTTATAAGATGGTCTTATTGGCATGTTGGTTTGTTATTGATTTCTTGACAAAATCACATAATGATCATGAATTGACGACATACCTTATTGTGGTTTTGCTTGGCATCGTGATACTTGACATTGAGCCATGGAGCATATTTGGTTGTTGCATTTGTTGGTTATTCCTGCGAACCATGCTACTCGAGTTTCATAGTTGTAGTAACCATTTCTTTGTTGTGGCTATCATGGGTTTATACTTGGTTGTTATCGAAGTTTCTTTTTCGGGACTACTATGTCAAAACGCAGGCCGTTCTACCGCTCCTTCGGGTCTAGGGACCTCTGCGGCTCCCGTCATCCCTCCCGGCTAATCCACCAAGTAATCGTCACGGCATTCTATTCCGGGATGACGAACAAGAAACCCGATATCAACAATTGTTGGGCAAACCATTGCACAACACCCGGTACCCAGACGCCATGACATTGGAGACCCTTGGGCTACAAGAAGATATTGATTGGATGTTCGAGCAAGTTGGGTGGGAAAGATTCATGGGTGCGAAATCACCGACTTATGAGCGCGTCACAATGGAATTCCTTAGCTCATTTAACGCCGAGATTCTCACGGGAACTCATGTTAGGGATGGACTCATCTCTTTCCGCTTGTTCAATCAAGACTATGCATTGACTCTTGCCGACTTCAACCAAATATATGGTCTCTCAATTGGCGGTGAAAGACGCTTCCCTAATGATTTTAATACACAGCGTTTCTGGAATGAAATAGCCCCTGCAGACGAATATGTTGCTTCCCGTGCTAAATTATCACACGTAATAAATCCTTGTTTTCATTATATGAATCGTGTGATGGCTAGCACACTTTTCTCGGGGGGAAAGTGACGGGAATTTGAAGAAGGACGAACTATTGTTTTTATGGGCTATGGTCTATGGCAAACACCTCGACACGGGTCTCACTTAGCACGCCATTTTCGAGAAAATCGGGCGGGGCGAATGTAGTAAAATTCTTGTTGGAGGCCTAATTACCCCAATCGCTCATTACTTGAGCATGACTTGATGGGTTTACAACAAGCGAGGGAGCACGCGTATTGATCTTGAGGTATGTCTTGCTATAAAATTAATTGAAAGAGTCAATAATCAATTTTGCTTGTGTTTCGGACATACATCCCAACAACTACCACTTCCCGACCCGACCCGAACTATAATTCGTAATCGTGAAAATTGGTGATGGGTTTGTGGCGCAATCCGGAGGGTGACAGAATTCTCCTCGTTGTACCTCCCATAGAGGATGATGCTCCCAATCTTCGTCTAATCCACGGAGTTCACCACCCCGTGCCTCTTCCTCTCGCCCCCACCACCACCACATTATGAACAAAATGATCTTCAAGCCATTTTACAAGAACAACAACAACAAAGGGCGTGTTATCATATCAACAAACCCGCTCGAACGCCAAAGAAAATATGCTCGACCACCAACAACAAATGATGGAACAGCAATTTGGCGTCATTCGGGATATTCGAGAGCAGCAACAACAACAAAACGCCCTTTTCTCCCAACTCCACCAATGGCACCTCTCTCAAGGGCACTTCCCGCCATCGTCATAAGGTCATATTTTTCTTTGTTTTAGTTCTCATTTCTTTTGCCCCATTTTGTATCCCATCCCTTCTTCACATTGGGGACAATGTGACCCTTGAAGTTGGGGGTGGTGAGATTTGCTAGAACGCTTGGATTTGAACTATTTTCTTTAGCTTTGCGTATTTTAGTTATCTTTGTGGACGCTTCGTTTTTTTCTTTCATGCACCTTATCAATCTCTTGCAAACAAACATGAGATAATTTTTTTTTACAATTAGATAAGTTGTTTGTGGATTGGTTATGACCATTTTTATCCCGAAAAAGTCATCTTTTTGAGAACTTAATGTGCCAAAATGTTTTAAATTGTGTGACTCTAGTAAAGGGATGAACTTGGCCAAAAGAGTTTAATGTCATGAAAATAGTTTGGACTTTGCTTAAATATAGATACTTTGTGTCATGATCGCTGGAGAAATCATAATTTGGGTTAAAAAAATCGGAAAAAAAAATGCGCTTATATAAAAAAAGGACAAATCGAGGTTATACTCCTCTGTTTGTTGCTACTTAGTAACTAGGAGCATTCATGAGCCCCATGTTTGTCTTCTACGTAAAACGGCGGCACAAATATGAGTATGAGACACCACCCTAGGAGCTTTTGGAAAGTCATTCAAAATTTAAACCTAGTAAAAGTTTGCCTAAAAAATGTCCTGATTTTATAATTACATGCACAAAAAAACCGAGTTTTGGACATCTCCTTTTATCATTATATTTTTGTATTTGATCTAAGCGAATGAATAACAATATTTGTGATATGACAACTGTGATGATTGAGCGATTCCAATTATTGAAGTCACTCTCTTTTTAACAAATTGGTTGACTTGAAAAATCGAATCGATTGGCTTAATTGGGAAGGAAAAGGTTTGCAATTCACTTCAATCATGTCGAAATTGTGAAAATAGATGTCTCCTTTTGTTTTCAACCCCACTCTTTGTTTTAAAAATTGCTTGAGGACAAGCAAAATTTCCAAGTTGGAGGCGGTTTGATAAGTGCCATTTTGTACATATTTTGTAGTAGTAATTCAATAGTTTTTAAATTGTTGTTAGAAAAATCATAGTTTTCTCGAGTATTTTTAGCATTTATCGCGGGATGTGTTTAACATTATAGGTGAAGCAATTTGGAGCAATTTGAAGCCAACATTAAGTGCAAAAAGGCAAGAAAATCACTCAACATGACTTGGGGGTGTCAAGTAACATGGCCATGTTCAAAAGGAAGGTAATAAATTGAAGAAATATTGGAAAAAGGGTCCAAAACGGCTAAACCATGTCACCAAACACGGCCATGTTGAAGGGGATCAAAAGAGGAGAAAAAACGCACAAAAGCAGGGCCGAACACGGCCGGCCGTGCCGCGCAACACGACCTGGCCGTGTTGGCCAACACGGCCGTGTCGGTGTTTTTGCCAAATTTCGAGCGGCGTACGGCCTGCCGTCTTTGCTCAACACTGTCTGGCCGTGTTAGGACCACTTTCGAGACACCTTTTTATGCGGAAATTGTGGAAAAATCACCAACCAAACCTTTTTGATCACTTTTGTATACCTTTAACACCCTATCTTGTTGCACCATGTCCCCATGTTCTCTCAATTATCATATGAATACAAGAATTCACCAACCCAACAATGAAAGTGGAGCAATTGTTTAACAAAAGATAGCACTATCAATGTATTATTGTACAAAAATGGTGCCTATAAAAGCCAAGGTGGAAGTTGGGAGAGGCATTCATTAGACATTCGAGAAAATATTCATTGTATTCATCATATTAAGTAGAATTGGGATCAAGGGGTCTTGGATGAGAAAGCTTGGGGCAATATTGGAGAAGAAGGCTTGGAGCAACATCATCAATCAAGAAAGAAGTCCATTGAGATTTTAAGAAAGATAAGTACACCATGTCTACAATGCTTAAATCTTCTTGTGTAATTTACTCTTTTGTCAAAATCATGAGTAGCTAAACTCCTAGTGTTTGGATGTAATGAACTCTAGAATGGATTTGTGATTAAGGTTTGTGTGTTTGTAATATAATCCTCATGTCTTGTGTGATTCACTTATATCATGCTCTTTTCATTCGAGTTAATATTTAGGTATATTAATTTGAAGTTTATTTTTCATCGGGAAATCGAGAGATTCATGGTGAAATAGAATCTATTTAAGTGAAAAGAGTTGCATGCAATCCTAGATATAGGATGACATAAATCTTCTGGATTAGGGTCAAACCTAATATGGGAATTCACAAATCGTTATAGTGCAATCTTGGGGTTTTAACTAGAAAGAGATTTCATTAATCAACTTGAGATTAGGAGTTTTCACCTTGAGAAATGGTTTAACTTAAATCGGGAATTTCTACGGTCCACAAAACATGAGATTTTATTAAAAGAGGTTGGTTTTTGCTTAAGGGCTTATGGTTGTTTTGTTAACTTGTCAAATCACAAAAACATTCTAGAGGGATTTACATTCAAACACATTTCTATCTCTTGATTTCTTATTTTACAAATCTTCCTTCATTTTTACAATTTGTAATTTGTTATTTTAGATTCTTTATTTTCCTTTTTCATCAAACAAAAACTCTGAAAATTGCTAGATTAGATAACAAAAAGACGGTAATTATTAATACTTACAATCCTCGTGGGAATGACACTCGGTACTCAATAATCTATACTATAAAACGATAGGTGCACTTGCCTACGGTTTTCTAGAGTAGCTTTTGAGCCATCAGCCCTCAAACTTCACATGGCTAAGGCCTATGACAAAGTTGAGTGGGATTTCTTAGCCTCTATTCTTCTGAAAGGGGGGTTCTCTTCTATTTTTGTTAGATGGGTCATGGTTTGTGTCAACTCCACTTCTTTCTCATTCAACCTGAATGGACAGACCACTGGCTATATCAATCCTAGTAGAGGCATTGGGCAAGGAGATCCCCTATCTCCCTACCTTTTTATTATCCTGTCTGAGGCTCTCTCTAACCTTATTAGGCAAGCTAGGATTAACTCTGAGTTCCAGGGGGTAAAAATTTGTAAAAATGCTCCTGTTATCACCCATTTATTCTTCGCATATGACTCTATCCTCTTTTGCAAAGCAGATACTTCTCAAGCCAGAACTGTTAGATCCCTGCTTAATAGGTACTGTGAGGCATCACGCCAAACTGTTAACCTGGACAAGTCATCTTCTTGTTTTAGTAAAAACACTCCTCTTGAATCTAGAGCTGAGATCTATCAGATCATGGGAAATGTTAAAGAACATCTTAGCTCAAAATACTTGGGTCTTCCTATGCTCATAGGGAAATCCAAAAAAGAGACCTTCCAATATGTCATTGATGTGGCTCAAAAAAGAATCCTTAACTGGAAAAATTCATTTCTTAATCCACCTGGTAAGGAAGTCCTTCTTAAATCGTGTTACAAGCTCTCCCCAACTATGTTATGTCGATCTTTAAACTCCATGTGGGAACTTGTAAGTCCCTCTCAGGTGGCCTCTTCTTTTTGGTGGAGGACTAATAAAGAAGGTCATCATAAAATACATTGGGCATCTTGGGACAATATGACTAAGACTAAAGAGATAGGGGTTGGGCTTCCAAAACTTCCAAAATTTTAACTTTACCCTGTTAGCAAAGCAACTCGGAGGCTAGCTACTCAACCCAACCTCCCGATGACTAAACTCTTAAAGGCTAGATATTTCCCTAGCCAAAACACTTTTTTCTATTTTTGCTAAGGAGGGGATTCATGGTAATGGAAAGGGTGGGTGTCTTTTGTTTTATACTTTTAAGATGATCGCTAGATATAAGGTTGGAGATGGAAAATCCATTAAGATCCGGGAGGCTCCTTAGCTCCCTCAAACTCCCTCTTTCAATCCTATCCCACAATCTTTTGTTAATAATCTTGTTTGGGTGAGTAAGTTGTTGTGTAATAATGGTAAGGGCTGAATTCTAACTTGGTTCTTTGCCAATTTCAATCCCCTTGATGTTACTAGGATCCTTGATACTCCTATCAGTGGGTCAGGGTCTAGAGATAGGCTCTTTTGGCACTTTGACAAAAAGGGTAGTTTCTCTGTTAGGTCTGCATATTGGGCCCTTCAAAATTCCATAAGAGAGGCTGAGGACAATCCTAAATCTAGTTCAGGGAGAGTGTCTAAAGCTAAGATGTGGAATAAAAGTGGAAACTTAATATTAAACACAAGCTTAAACACTTTCCATGGAAATGTATTTGTGGCTTGCTTCCTACTACGACCATCTATCAATTAAGAAGATTAATGTGGATCCTATTGCTTTGGTTATGTGGGGAATTTGAAGAAAATATTGATCACATCTTCTTTTCTTGCTCTAGAGCTCAAGCTATCTGGAAGCTGGCCCCAGTCTTCTGGGAGTTATTTTCCCCTGATCCTGGCTCCATTTTCAATTGGTGGCAGAGGATCTGTTGTGGGGGGGGATGATGTGTACAATGACAAAATTCAATTATCTGTTTACATTTTGTGGTGGCTTTGGAAATGCAGAAATCTTTGGATGTCTCAAAGATCAAAATCACTGATAAAGAGTCATGGACATGGTCATTCTTTGAATGGATGGAATTCAAAATGGCTAGAGAGAACAAATCTGGGGGGAATCCCTCTTACCTAGAGAATTCTCAAAGGCTCTAATTTTTTGCAGGTTTGGTAGCTTGGAGTATTTGGAGGTGGTCTGTTCTAGGAAGCTCACTCAGTGGAAAAGCATCCTCTCATTTCATTCCAAGCTTGCTGCTTTTTGTGGCCTGCCCGTTTTGAAGACTTGTAGATGTCAAGGAGATTACTTTTACTCTTTTGTTGGAATTGCCTTAGGCCTCTCTCTGTCTTTTTTTTCTGCTGAGTTTTGGAGAGTGTCTCTCCTGGTTATGTTTCTCTATTGGTTAGATGTAATACCCCAATGTTTACCAAAATTTGGGTTTTAGTATTTTTAGATTTTTAGGATTTTAATTTTTGGCCCAGTATAGAATTTCGATCTAAGTATCTTTCAAGCCCATCTTAATAATATTGACAGGCACATTTATAGATTTATTTATGTATTTTTTAAAAGCCCATGTCCAGTTTCTAGAAGACTTAAAATCTGCAGAAAAATATTTTAGTTAAAATTAAAAATTTGAATTCTATTTATCCTTATCTTTAAATCAAATAAGATAAAATCAAATCAGATTTTTTTAACGAACCGGCCTATAAGCGATACTCCAAGAAACCACGTTCTCCACAACCATCTAAACTCCAAAAAAATTAACCCACGTTCTCTCTTTGAGCATAAAACCTCCCCTTATCAAACTCACATACAACCAATATCAATATTCTCACTTCTCCTCAAAAATTTCAGAAAAACATATCAACATGAGCTTCAGTCCGGTAAAAGAAACAAAATTCTCTTTCAAGTTCTTTTAGTTTTCAATTAAGTTCATTCCCTTACCATGGCCAAATACAAGTTAATTCTCGAGGAAGATTTCCAAAAAAAAAGACAAACGGCAGCCGAGACCGCCGTTCGACTATAACCAAACCACCACGAGCGGCCGCCAGTCACCACTTTCAAAACCCAAAATCAGAATCCTTGGAAAAACACCAAAACCAGCACCACCATCCAGCTATATAAAAAAAAAACTAGAAACCCCATACCAGAAACCCAAACCCCATTATCAAAGACCGAACCTGAATTATCAGTCTGAAACCCAAACCCCAAGCCAATCACTGCCTTACCTCTAACGCCGCCCAAACCCAGTTTTCATCACCTTGTCACACCAAATCTCGAGCATCTGTGCGGTGGGTGAAACCGAGAGGGAGAGAGAGAGAGAGAGAGAGAGAGAGAGAGAGAGACACTAGAGGGAGAATTGGAGAGTTGGGTTTTCCAAAAAAAAAAAGAAGAAGAAGAAGAAAGACCAGAGCAAGACAGATAGTAGAGTGGGACTGCGAGAGAGCGAGACCGAGAGCGTGAGAGAGAAAGAGAGTCTTGAGGAAGAAAGTTTGAATTTTTTTAGGGAACAGAGAAGCAAACGAGATGGTGAGGATGAGAGTTTGAGAGATTAGGAAAAAGGGCTGGTATGGGTTTTTCTTATTAAAACTTGAGATTTTACTCCATAGTTTATAAATATTATTAAACCACCCCAGAATCTCTACAATAGTTTCCAAAGCCCTTTTCAGGAATTTCACATTTACCCCAGAATTCTTACCTTTAGTCCAAATCAGCCTTTGACCTCTCCTTTTGATCGAAATAACAATTTCTCTTTCAATTATATTTATGTTTATTTTCATTTATCCATTCCAGCCAACCTTTTCCTTATTTGTCATATTTATTATTTTATTCTTTTAGTCAATAATTTCCTAAAATATTATTTAAGTTATTTTTATTTTTATTTTAATTGTAGGAACTCATTCTTGCGGGTCTAAACTTTCCAAGCAAGCACACGTTCATATTTCTGCATTTTATTTGAGGTGGGGTTTATTGCTTTTGTTTACCTTAAATGCCATGTTTTAATTGTTAGTTGCATGTTCATGATAATTATGATGCGAGACGTTGAGACTATTTGTACTTAATTGTACGCAAGACTTTGATACTATTAGTTTTTTATTGTACACGAAACTTTGAGACTATTTGTACATAATTGTACATGAGACTTTGAGACTATTTGCACTTAAATGTACATGCGACTATGATCTTTTTCCACGAATGTCTATGCTAATTATTATGCATGTGTATTTGAGTTAAACAATTGCTTCCCCACTGAGTTGACGATAACTCACCCCAATAATTTTAACATTTCAGGTTGAGGAATCCGTCGTGGCGCGTGGCGGGTGAATTTATCATGATAGCTTGTTTATTGTCAATTTTCATTAGTAGTAAAAATTCCTTGAACGATGTTGGTTCTTTAATTTCTCGTATTTATAAAACGTACAATGTGTTAGTTTTATTTCAATTGTTTATGGATGATGAAATTTTTATTTAAGTTAGTTATTTTATTTATTTGGGAAAAAAATGGGGGTTCGTTGACTCGTTTCCGTTAAATTTTAGTCATTTTGTGGATATTATTATGGGTAGTTGCAGTTTCTAAAAATTAGGGCGCTACATTAGTGGTATCAGAACAGATTTACGTTTCTGTAGACTTGAAAAAAAAAAAGAGTCGGAGTTTTTTTAAAAGTAATCTATGATAAATCACCTTCGCCATACCACGTGGACTTCAAGGTAATACTTATATTTTTTTACGTTATGAATCATGAGCTTTATGTTAATGTCATTTATTACGAAAAGTGCATATTTTTAATGTTGTAAAATGATATATGTCTTCATTTTTGCTATGTTTTGTACTTCAGAAATTTCATGACATTTAAAAAATTTCATGGGCCTGATGTATGTATAGTTAGATGGCTGACCCTCATGAGACCGCTAGGAAATTTGTTATTTGTCCCGTAGATGAAAAGGAAGCGTATTAGAGATTTTAAGAATTATGAGATGTTAGACGATAATGATTTGGAGGCCACATTCTTGCAATGGGAAGGATGTGGGTCGTAGTAAAGCAAGATGGCGTCTATGTTGCGGTCGTGAAATTGGTGGACACTCTTCCCCCAGAGTGGGAACCTCGTGCGAGAGCTCTATTTCTTTGAGAAGCGACCTTCACCTACACTGCAGATGCTCCCATCATTAGTTTCTTGACTTCTCTCGCTTATTTGTATGAGATGTGGCTGAAGCAGATGACCGAGCGAAAGATGAGATGGAGGAGGATCCCAAGAGGAATCATGGGATAAAAACTCGGCAATGCTTAGCGATATGGCGTAGTAGTTAGGATTTTTTTTTGTTCAGCATTTTGTTTCCCGTTTCCAGTTATTTTTCAGATTAGTATATTGTACCTCTTGAAGGTTTTGAATTGATGATAATGGAAATGTTTTCGCGATTTCTTTTATATTATGGATGTCTTATCTAGTGATGAGTTGATGAGTTAATTATTAAACTATATTCTTGTCTTGGAACGCATACCTCAAGCGAGTTTTACTAAGTTATGATTACACTTTGACTATAGGAAATGATTCGAGGGCGTGATCGGGCCGAGCCCGAGCTGCTGCTATGCTACTAATAACAACATGAATCAAACAATGAGACAAACCCATTACCGTTATGGAACGAGGAATGTCAAGAATGAACACCCATTCAACCAAGCACCGCATTAACCCGGACCCCAGTGGTGGAGCGGTTTCATCGCTTCTCCCTAATCTTTAATGGCGAAGGACCCGCCTATGTGGAGGAGTGGTTCGTATCACTAGAACGTATTTTCGAATTAATCGGGTGTACTGAGGCACAACGCATCCTTTGTTCTCAGTACCAACTGGTACAAGATCTTTGGGCGTTGGTGGATGAGCTCTTCGGAGACTAAGGCCTGCCGAGAACGAGCGATCTGGCACATGGGAAAAATTTAAGGAGATAGTAATGGAAAATTCTTGTCTCAACATTATCGAGAATAGATGGAGCACGAATATTGGGATTTGAAGCAAGAAGGATGTTCGTTCTGACGAATATGAGAGGAAGTTCAACCAAATGAGCTTTTTCGTGGAATATATGGTGAATCTGAGACCACTTAAGTGAGCGTTAAGGTTTTGAGCAGGCTTATGGCCAAGGATACACAACATTGTAGCAAACTATAGGGTTATATCGTACGCAGATACAATATTTCATGCTTAGGAGATTGCTGCCAGTCAGGAGCTAGACCGACAACAAACATGGAATTTGGGAAAATGGAACTGGAATGGAAATCAAGACAAGAACAGAAATCAGAATAAACAAGCAAGGACAGACGTGAGACCGAGGCCTAAACCCCAAACTGCTAAACCATTGTGTGCAAAATGCGGAAAGAATCACAATGGAGAATGTCTTGTGGGACAGAATAAATGCTACTGGTGTACGATGCCAGGACACTCATCATGGGATTGTTCCTCTCGGGAACAGAGAAGGAAAAGGCAAGGCTCTGGAGGATAGGCTCGAGTATATGCTATAACCCAGGGAAAGCTGATCAAAACCCTGGCACGATGTCAGGTATGTTAAATGTATTTGGAATACCTGCTTTCGCATTATATGATATGGTGCCACACACTCATTTATGTCTTCGAGATTTCATAATATGATTGGACATAGAAATACTAGGATCGACGAACCTCTTGAGATTAGTTTGCCTTCTGGTAAGACAATTTTCACTAATTCAATCATTAAGAATGTAGACGTTGACATAGGAGGAAAGGATCTTAAAGCCAATTTGTATGTAATTGGTATGAAGGAATTCAATGTAATATTTGGTATGGAATGGCTTAGTAGATATCGAGCTGACATCCAGTGTTAGGAAAAGGAAAGGACACTACATTTACCAGGAGAATAAGAAACAAAGTTTTACGGGACTAAGAATAGGATTGTGCCTAGAGTTATATCAGCAACGAATGCTTTGACCTTACTGAAAAGGGGAAATTGTCAAGGGTATTTGGTAAATATTGTTGGAACTCCAACAACTGAGTTGACACCAAATGACGTTCCTCTGATCAGAGAATTTGTGGATGTCTTTCTGAAGAGTTACCAGAGTACCACCAACCAACAAGTGGAGTTCTCCATCGATTTGGTACCCGGAGCAGCACCAGTATCTAGAGCACCCTATCGGGTGGCACCAAAGGAACTACAGGAGCTAAAAGTTCAAATACAAGAACTATTGGAGATGGGATTTATTCGCCCAAGTGTGTCACCTTGGGGCGCGCAAGTCCTATTTGTGAAGAAGAAAGATGGATCACTTAGAATGTGCATCGATTACAGAGAGTTGAATCGACTTACAATGAAGAATAAGTATTTGTTGCCGAGGATCGCAGATTTATTTGATCAACTTCGAGGAGCTAGTGTGTTCTCCAAGATTGATTTGAGATCTGGATATCACCAACTGAAGATAAAGGAGTGTGATATTCCGAAAATGGCATTTAGAACCCGCTACAGGCACTATGAGATTGTAGTGATGCCATTTGGTTTGTCTAATGCACCAGCGGTCTTTATGGACTTGATGAACGGAGTGTTTCACCCTTACTAAGATCAGTTCGTCATAGTTTTCATAGACGGCATATTGATATATTCGAGGGATAAGGTGCAACACGAGGAGCATTTAAGGATTGTATTAGAGACACTTCGCAAGGAGAAGTTATACGGGAAGTTTAAGAAGTGTGAATTCTGGTTGGACCGAGTCGTGTTTCTCGGACACGTGGTCACATCACAAGGAATCGAAGTTGACCCTGGTAAGGTTGAAGTAATGCGGTTGGAATGTACATAAGAATGCAAGTGAGGTACGGAGTTTTCTAGGTCTAGCTGGCTATTACAGAAGGTTCATCGAGGAATTCTCTAGAATAACCATGCTTATGAGTCAGTTAATGAGAAAAATAGAGAAGTTCGAATGGACTCAAAAGTGCGAGGAGAGTTTTCAGGAGTTGAAAGGTAGATTAACTTCTACCCCTATATTGACAATTCCTAATCCTACAGAGGGATTTGTCATCTATAGTGACGCATCGAAGCAAGGTTTGGGTTGTGTTTTGATGTAACAAGGCAAAGTTATGGCTTACGCCTCGATACAACTAAAGACGCACGAGTTGAATTACCCCACACATGACTTGGAGTTGGTCCGTCGTGGTGCATGCATTAAAGATATGGCAACACTACCTATATGAAAAAAAAGTATGAAATATTCACGGATCACAAAAGCCTTAAATATCTATTCACCTAGAAGGAGCTGAATATGAGGCAGATGAGATGGTTAGAACTGGTGAAGGACTATGATTGCACCAATCAGTGCCATCCGGGCAAAGCTAACGTAGTAGCCGATGCCTTGAGCCGGGACGGAGGGAGTTAGCTTGTATGCTCACGAGCAAGAACAGGTTGGCAAGAGAGTTTATCAAACTGGAGATTGAAGTTATTGAGCCACCAAATGGTACGGAAGCCATTTTGGCATCATTGGTGGTGCAACCCACCTTAAGAGATAAGATTAAGGGGGCACAACCCCACGATAAGTTTTTGTGCGAGATGAGGGAATATGTACAAGTTGGAGACATCGAGGGATTCAAGGTAACCGGTGATGATGTTCTGACATATGAAGGAAGGATTTGTGTACCTAATAATGAGGCACTTCCGAAGGAAATTCTGGAGGAGGCACATAATACTCCCTACACAGCTCATCTGGGAGGTACAAAGATGTATCACGGCTTGAGGAGGCTTTTCTGGTGGAGGAGTATGAAAAGAGATATTGGGGATTTTGTAGAGAAGTGTTTGGTTTGCCAGAAAGTTAAAGTAGAGCACCAACGATTGTCAGGTTTGCTTAAACCATTGGAAATCCCGGAGTGGAAGTGGGAACATATAACTATGGATTTTGTGGTTGGACTACCACAAACATTGAGAAAGAATAATGCAGTATGGGTTATAGTGGATCGATTGACCAAGTCAGTTCATTTTCTGCCAGTAAGAATGACTTTTAGTATGGATCAAGTATGCGAAATCAACATTAAGGAAATTGTGAGGCTACACGGGGTGCCGCTTTCTATCGTGTTTTACGAGATCCGTGGTTTACATTGAAGTTTTGGAGGAGTTTGCAAGATACGTTGGGAACGAAATTGAGATTCAGTACAAGCTATCATCCGCAGACCGATGGGCAATCCGAGAAAACTATTAAGACGTTAGAGGACTTGTTGAGAGCATGTGTACTTGATACGGGGGAAAGTTGGGAAACAATATTGCCATTGTGGAATTAGTGTACAATAACAGTTACCAAGCAACTAAAGATGGCTCCGTATGAAGCATTATATGGGAGAAAATATAGGTCCCCTTTATATTAGAGTGAAGTTGGAGAAAGGAAAATTTTGGGACCGGAGTTTATTGAACAAACAAAGATGGGAAAGATTTTAGAGATCGGGGACGAGAATAAAGGTTGCTCAAGATAGACAGAAATCTATGTAGATAAGCGCAAAGGACATACGATTTGAAGTTGGCAACAATGTGTTTTTAAAAGTGGCTCGATGATGGGAATTATAAGATTTGGTAAAAAGGAAAACTACAAACCTCGTTATATTGGACCATTTGAGATACTAGAAAGAGTTGGAGACTTGCGTCGTTTGACTTTGCCACCGACTTGTCGGGGTACATAATGTATTTCACGTATCAATCTTGTGAAATATGTGTTTGACCACGATCACATTGTTAACTACAAGAACCTACACATAGGTAAGAATTTGTCGTGCGAAGAGATGCATATAGCTATTTTGGATCATAAAGTGCATGAGCTTAGAACATAGATGTGGTTTTTTATCAAAGTACAATGGAGTAGACACGGGAAAAATGAGGCAACATGGGAAAGAGAAGAGGAAATTAAATCCAAGTATCCTGTCTTCTTTGATCAAGGTATGTAACTGAAATTTCAAGGACAAAATTTTTGTTTGAGGTAGGTAGGATGTAATACCTCAATTTTTACCAAAATTTGGTTTTAGTATTTTTAGATTTTTAGGATTTTAATTTTTGGCCCAAGATAGAATTTCGATCTTAGTTTTTTCAAGCCCAATCTTAATAATATTGATGAGCCCATTTATAGATTTATTTTTGTATTTTTAAAAGCCCATGTCTAGTTTCTAGAAAACTTAAAATCTGTGAAAAAATATTTTAGTCAAAATTCAAAATTTGAATTCTATTTATCCTTTTTTTAAACCAAATAAGATAAAACCAAATTAGATTTTTTTTTAACGAACACGCCTATAAGCGATACCCCAAAGAAACCACGTTCTCCACAACCAGTCTAAACTCCCAAAAATTTAACCCACGTTCTCTCTTTGAGCACAAAACCTCCCCTTATCAAACTCGCATACAACCAATACCAATATTCTCACTTCTCCTCAAAAATTTCAAAAAAACATATCAACTGAGCTTCACCAGTAAAAGAAACAAAATTCTCTTTCAATTTCTTTTAGTTTTCAATCAAGTTCATTCCGTTACCATAGCCAAATACCAGTTAATTCTCGAAGAAGATTCACAAAAAAAAAAAAGACAAATAGCAGTCGAGATTGTCGTTCGACTATCACTAAACCACCACGAGCCGCCGCCAATCACCACCTTCAAAACCCAAAATCGGAATCCTTGGAAAAACACCAAAACCAGCACCACCATCCAGCTATAAAAAAAACTAGAAACCCCATACCAGAAACCCAAACCCCGTTATCAAAGCCCGAACCTGAATCATCGGTCTAAAACCCAAACCCCAAGCCAATCGCTGACTTACCTCTAACGCCGCCCAAACCCAGTTTTCATCACCTCGTCACGCCAAATCGAGAGAGAGAGAGAGAGAGAGAGAGAGAGAGAATTGGAGAGTTGGATTTTCAAAAAAAAAAAAAAAGAAAGAAGAAGAAGAAGAAGAAAGACCAGAAGAAGAAAGTAGAGTGGGACTGCAAGAGAGCGAGACAGAAAGTAGAGTGGGACTGCAAGAGAGCGAGACGGAGAGCGTGAGAGGAAGGGAGTCTTGAGGAAGAAAGTCTTGAATTTTTTTAAGGAACATAGAGGAAGACGAGATGGTGAGGATGAGAGTTTGAGAGATTTAGAAAAAGGGTTGGGATGGGTTTTTCTTATTTAAACTTGAGATTTGACTCCATAGTTTATAAATACTACTAAACCACCCCAAAATCTCTAAAATAGTTTCCAAAGCCCTTTTCGAAATTTCACATTTACCCCGAATTCTTACCTTTAGTCCAAATCGGCCTTCGACCTCTCCTTTTGACCGAAATAACAATTTCTATTTCAATCATATTTATGTTTATTTTCATTTATCAATTCCACCAAACTTTTCCTTATTTATCATATTTATTATTTTTTTCTTTTAGTGAATTTCCTAAAATATTACTTAAGTTATTTTTATTTTTATTTTAATCGTAGGAACTCATTCTTACGAGGTCTAAAATTTCCAAGCAAGCACGCGTTCGTATTTACGCATTTTATTTGGGGTGGGGTTCATTGCTTTTGTTTATTTTAAATATCATGTTTTAATTGTTAGTTGCATGTTCATGATTATTATGATGCGAGACGTTGAGACTATTTGTACTTAATTGTATGCGAGACTTTGAGAGTGTTGGTACTTAATTGTACGCGAGACTTTGAGACTATTTGTACATAATTGTACATGGGACTTTGAGACTATTTGTACTTAAATGTGCGTGAGACTATGATCTTTTTCCATGAATGTCTATGCTAATTATTATGTGTGTCGTGTTATCATATTGTGTCGAGATTATTACAACCCCTAGAAGAGGGCTTCAAATTTTTGCATCACTTACTTGAACAATTGCTTCCCACTCGAGTTGACGATAACTTACCCTTATAATTTTAAAATTTCAGGTTAAGGAGTCTATCGTGTTCGTGGTGGGTGAATTGATAATGATAGTGTCACGCCCAAATGCGACGCGACGATGATCAATCACTTAAACAGAAATAAACCCAACATTCTAGAAAACGATGCAACAATCCCAAGTGAAACAAGGTCTAAAGCGGAAAAACTAACAAGTACATCACGATTACAAATACATCCCAACAACCAAATAGTTTACAAATCCCGAACTAGGAAATAAAGTACACATCATATCACCGGCTTAAGTGTCAAAGGGTCCTACGCCCTTAAATTACAAATCGAGAATGGCAAAAGAAAATAAAAGAGTCAAACATTAGAAAAATAAAAGAAAGTCCGAGAACATAAAAATCAATAGGAAGTAAGTCCAACAAAGCGAGCACGAGAATTCAATCCAAGCGGGTTCGAAACTTTCTTCGACAAAGTCATCTTCTAAGGTTAGAAAACGAGAAGGGGTGAGACAAAATCTCGGTGGATGGGGTGATCGTGTGCAAGTGTGGCGATATGTATATAGTTAATGCGAGAAATTTAGTTGTATGAAAACGCGTGAGAGATGATGCATGATTTCACACACGATCCACAATCGTCGTGATAAATATATTTAAGTAATATACTTATACGATTAAGAAAAACATTCGTGGTCAAGAAAAGGCACTATGGTCCAAGCAAATAGGAGGATTGCATACGGTTTGTAACGCCAATCCTATGCAAGACAAGTAAGCGGTTGCATACGGTTTGTAAGCGCCCGCGCCAACCTATGCAATACAAGTAGCGGTTGCGTATGGATTTGTAGCTCCAACCAAGCGGGTCGATTAACTCCGAATCGTGTGGATCGGACAATGATTCTTTCGTTCTTCCTTGTAACTCCCGAGCAAGATGGTCCAAGACCATCACCTTATCGCTCCATAGCAAAGACAAAATCCACAATGGAGCTAGCAAGGCGCGGTTTGTCATAATCATGATTATACCTCAAGTACTATGACCCGCTTCCTTGACAAACTCCATCCCCGATTGCGGGATTAGGGCGATGGGGCCGGAGAGTGGAATAGCGGCCGAATGAGCTGCCTGTTCCATCCCCCGACGTATCCACTCCGATTGTGAGCTCGACACACCAAGTTGACTCGACAATAAATTAAATACTCGTTCGGTAGTCAACCAGGCAATGAGTATATTGATTCGGGAAGCGATTCATGAAAAGTTTTCGAAAATTCGCGTAAGGTAATTATGGCATTGGTGGAGTTATTTGGATGAAGATGATTATCGGAAGATAATCAATCTTCGATATCTTAAAAGATTAGGTTGAACATAAGTCCGTTATAGATTCAAATCGCAAGACGGCGAAGTAAGCCCCACGATCGCGTATTAATCGGTCAAGATGATCCGATAAATCAAGGGATTTTTTGAGAAAATAAAATATTTTAATCAATAAGTAAAGTCAGAGGGTCCAGGGCTGTTTCTTTAAAATAAAAATAATTCGAGTTAGGTCCTTGTAAAAAGAAAATTTACAATTAGCCCGTTTTGTAAAACCAATTTTTTGGGGTTAAAAATTGAATAAATAAATGTCCCGACCTTGAAAAAATAAGGTCAGTTCCTAAATTCTCTAAATTGTTCAAAGATTTTGGTTTTTAAAGTTTTGAGGTCGAGTTTTTATAAAATTCTCACATTGGCCCCAAATTTGTTAAAATTGCCATTTCGGGCTCTAAGTTTAAAATAATTGGGACTCACAAACCGGAAGGGATTTTAATATGATTCCAGTTGTAAAATGTCACTAAGGTCAGTGGCATATTGGGACAATAGCAGTTTTTAAAAGAAGTAAGTATAGGTCCCTTAACTTTTGAAAATCTCATTTTTGTCCCATTTTGTAATAATTGCCTTTAAGGCTTTTAGGGGTCCAATTGTTATGAAATTTGAACCTTGGGTCCAAGATATAATTATGTTATAGTTAAATTAGTATTTTCAGGTGCATGGACTGCATATGTCTTGGAAATTTTATTTTGGTCCTCAAGTTTAATCTTTTACAATTTTTATTTTTAAAAATTACTTTCCAAGCTCTAAACACTTGGATTTTTGGAATACAATTAAAATATGTTATTTCCAGTCCCTTAAGAGTTAAAATTTCAAATTTTAAAATTAGGATCTAGTACAGTTTCGAAAATTGCAAAATAGCCCTTAAAACTTCTAAAATTTTACAATCTAGTCCTTGGGCTTTTAAGGGTTGATTTTATTTATCTAAAAACTCTTAAAATTTATTAAAATGTCAAAACATAATTTTTGAACCTGAGTTCAGTCCCAAAAATTAAAATTACAGAGGGGTCCCTTAAGTTTTATTTTCTTGCAATTAAGTCCACCAACTTTCCATTTTTGTATTTTAAGTCCAAAAGTTGAAATTTAATCAATTATGCTCGACTTGTCCAGGTTATAAATCATTCAAAACATAGATTTCAAGAGTCATACACATTCATATCATTCTCATACAAAATTTCATCAAATATAACAATAAAGTGTACATATATGCCTATTTTTCGATAAATCGCATTTTTGAGCAACACTTGAGAATTTTTCCAACTTGATACAAGAAAATAGCATGCAATACATAATATATATCTCAAGTGCTCAAAATCAAAATACTACATGCATTTTGTTTTAAATAAAACACCTAGAAGTTGAAAGAATTTTTCCACCCACCTTGTTTGTTTGGTTGATTGATGTAAAGTGATATGTCACTAGACCTTGAGGATTTTAATCTTCACTTAAGGCAGCCCCTAAGTCAAATAATACAAGGATTTTTGAGTTAGAAAATGAAGAATTGAACTAAGGAGGGAAAAGGGGAGGAATAGGCCAAATGTACCACACTTACCTTGTGTAGTTGAAAGTTGTAGTCAAAATTGATAGTTTCTTAAGAACTTGATCACCTCTAAACCAAAGTTCCAAGGTCAGCCCTTAATCACCTCAAAATTATAATTTTGGTGTTAAAATTCGAAATTAATAGGGAAGAAGAAGAAGGTACTAAAAATTACATTTCTTACCGTATAGTCCAACTTCTTCACAATTTTTCTTCAAGATGACAAGTCTCTTAATATCTTCAAAGGTCTTCTAGGTATACCTCAAAATCAAAAATCAAACTTAAATTAGGAGGTGAAAGAGATGAGTTAGGTGATATCAAAAATGGATTGAAAAAGAAATTTTTCTTACCTTGTATGGTGATGGTTCGAATTTGTTGAAGGAGTAGGAGATGAATTCTTGAAGTTTTGGTTAAGTTTTTGTGAAGAAGAAGAAGGAATGTGTAGAGAGAGGTAGGAAGATTTTTAGAGAGAGAGAAGAGGAATTACAAGACTTAGAAAAATTTTGTGTTGGTGAAATGAAATGTGAAGAATAAAACTTGAACAAATTTTTACCTACCTAAGCCATGTGTTGGCCGACCATGTCTTGAGGAGAGGGGCAAATTTTTGTCTTGTTTGGTTAGATGGTAAGTTAGAGTAATAATTTAGGAAATTAGGGAGTAAAGTAATACTTAGGCAACTTTATTAGGGACAATTAGCCAAAATGCTAAGTTTAGGGAAATTTTTAAATTTATCTTGTTTGACCAATTGGATGATTGAAATTGTAGGATTATTCTAAGATGTAGGTTTGAATTAATGGTGTAAAAATACACAAGATGAATACACAAGGTGTACATGTACAAGAGTTGGGAGATATTTCTACACTTAAAATACCATCATGGTCGTCCCCTTAAGGGGTATTTGGTAATTCCATTATTTTGTTTTGTCCCAAAATTGATGATAATAGATGAATAATATCAATCTCCAAAATAATTAGTGATTTCCTTGATCACTTATAAGTCTCATGATCACTTATTCTAAATCGAATTCTTAATTCTATAAGGTATAAATCTCTAAAATAAGTAGTCTCTTAAATTTCTAAGGTGACTAGTAAATACACAAGTAATAATAATGATGATCAACCAAGTAATCATAAATGTGAAATAAAATTAATAAATGATTACGATCACAAGTAATAAATAAAAGAATTTAAATACAAAATATATTTATCATTAATATTTACCTGTCAAAGCGACGCGGTAGAATAGTCAAATAGTACAAAGACGATACGTGAGACAAGTACATGTTCGAATAAAAATCGAGGGCTTCACATTCTCCCCTCCTTAAAAGAATTTGGTCCCCAAATTCTCTTCAGAATAGTTCTGGATATTGATTCCTCATGTCTTCTTCCATCTCCCATGTTGCGTCTTCGTCTCCGCCATACAACTTTAACCATTGGAATCTTTCTGTTACGCAAATCGACGTGTCTGGCCGTCAATGATTACGATTGGTTCCTCAGTGTAAGATAAATTCTCCATTAGAGGAGGAGCATCACGAGTGATGATATGCTCGGGATCTGGTTGATACCTTTTCAATCTCGATACATGGAATACATCGTGCATTCCCGCATACTGTGCTGGTAACTCAAGTCTGTAGGCCAACTTTCCGATCCTCTGCAAAATCTTGTAAGGTCCAATATATCTTGGACTCAATTTGCCTCCTTTCTTTGGATTGATCAATCCTTTTCGTGGCAAGAGTCTAAGAAATACATCATCTCCAGCTTCAAATTCCAAGTCCTTTCTCCTCTTGTCCGCGTAACGCTTTTGGCGGCTCTGAGTTGTATGGATCTGTTCCTTGATCAACTTGACCTTCTCCATGGCCTCCTGAACTAAGTCGACCTTTGGAATCGAGGGTGACTTCCGTTTCTCCTTCGGAGTCCATTGGTCATCAATCTCCCAGTGTAGAGGGGATCTACACTTTCGTCCATACAAGGCTTCGTAAGGTGCCATCCCAATCATGGCCTGATAATGTTATTATAAGCGAACTCGTCCAATGGTAAGTGCGAATCCCAACTTCCTTGGAAATCTAATGTGCAGGCTCGCAACATGTCTTCTAGGGTTTGAATTGTTCGCTCAGACTGGCCATCAGTTTGCGGATGTGCTGATGTGCTGAAACTTAGCGAAGTACCCAATTCCTCATGTAAGCATTTCCAGAATCTGGAGACAAACCTCGGGTCTCTGTCTGACACTATGTCGACTGGCACTCATGCAGTCGAATGATCTCTCGGATGTAAATTTGCGCAAGTTTCTGCAAGCTGTCGGTTTTCTTCATGGGTAAGAAGTGTGCAAATTTCGTGAGTCGGTCTACGACTACCCATATAGCATCATCGCCTCGTCTGGTCCTCGGTAAATCCATCACAAAGTCCATCGTTATATGTTCCCATTTCCACTCGGGAATTCTCAACAGTTGTAATAAACCAGATGGTCGTTGGTGTTCTGCTTTTATTCGTTGACAAGTCAAACATCTCGCAACGAACTCTGCTACTTGGTTCTTCATGTTCACCCACCAGAAATGTCGTTTCAAGTCCTTATACATCTTGTTTCCTCCAGGGTGTATAGTGTATTTCGAACGGTGTGCTTCTGCTAGAATTCTGTTCCTAATCTGCTCGTCAGTCGGTACACAAACTCGATTCCGAAATCTGATGATCCCATCTTCATGTACCAAGAATTTTGATCCCTCTCCTTTAAGTATCTTCTCTTTCGCTTTGAAGTTGCACATCTGTCTCTTGTGCTTGCTTTGATCTCGTTGATGAGGGTCGGGTTTAACCGAAATGTTAGCACACAAAATTTGAGTATTGGTTCTTGTCGGGTTCAAGTGCTCAAATCTTCTAATGATTTCCACTCTCGAATCATTAGTCGGCTAAACTCACATTTACGCTCGGCGTCGGCTACTACGTTAGCACTTCTTCCCGGATGGTATTGAATATCAAAGTGATAGTCTTCTATTAACTCCATCCATCTCCGTTGCCACAAATTGAGATCCTTCGAGAGAATAGATACTTTAGGCTCTTATGATCTGTGTAAACCGTGAATGTTGCTCCGTGAGAGATAGTGCCTCCATTTCTTTAACGCAACACTATTGCCGCCAATTCCAAGTCATGTGTTGGGTAATTGGCTTCATACGGCTTGAGTTTCCGTGATGCGTAAGCAATGACCTTTCCTTCCTGCATGAGTCACGCTCCTAGTCCTTCCTTTGATGTATCAACTGTAGACGACAAAGTTTTACTCGTTCCCTTTGGAAGGGCTAAGATCGAGTCGTAGTAAGTCGTTCTTGACTCTTGAAACTAGCCTCACACTTGTCATTCCACTCAAACTTGACTTGCTTATGGGTCGGTCGAGTGAGTGGTTCGGCCTATCTTGGATAAATCCTGGATAAATCTTCGATAATATCCGATAGTCTAAGAAACTTCGATCTCGTCTGTTTGTTTCCATTCAACCACCTGCCCGTACCTTCGAAGGATCTACTGGCGATCCCAGTGCCGAATACTATGTGTCCCAAGAATGCGACTTCACTAAGCCAAAATTCGCACTTGCTGAATTTGGCATACAGCTTGTGCTCTCGTAGTGTCTCTAAAACAATTTTCAGATGACTCTCATGCTCCTCTTTAGACTTAGAGTATACGAGTATGTCATCAATGAATATCACTACGAATTGATCCAAATAAGGTTGAAAGACTCGATGCATCAGATCCATAAATGATGCTGGTGCGTTTGTTAGACCGAAAGGCATTACTACAAACTCGTAGTGTCCATATCTGGTTTGAAATGCCGTTTTGGAAACGTCTTCTTCACGAATCTTCAATTGATAATATCCTTGTTGTAAATCAAACTTCGAGTACACCGTCGCTCCTTGAAGTTGGTCAAATAGTTCGTCTATCCTCGGGAGGGGTATTTGTTCTTGATGGTCACGCTATTAAGACCGCGATAATCTATACACAGTCTTAATGTGCCATCCTTCTTCTTGATGAATAGTACCGGTGCTCCCCAGGGAGACGTACTTGGTCGGATAAATCCCACATCCATCAGCTTCTGTAATTGAGTCTTCAACTCTTGTAACTCAACAGGAGCCATTCTATACGGCGTTCTGGTGATCGGGGCAGTTCCTGGTAATACCTCAATGGTGAACTCGACTTCCCTATCTGGAGGGACAGTGGTGAGTTATTGTGGAAATACATCTGTATATTCCGATACTATAAGTACTTGATTAATTTGTGTCTCAACCTTGGGTTTGTTAATTACAAACGCCAAGTACCCTTGTGCCCCTCTAGTGATCGCCTTCCTCACTTTCATTGCTGAAATGATTGGGGCAATCTTAACTCGTGCTCTTCCCGAAATTTCTACTTCGGCTCTAATGGGTTCACATAGCTTAATGGACTTGCGATGGCGACCATTTGTGCATGGTGTGCGACAACCGATTCATCCCCAAAATTATGTCGTATTCGGATATAGGTAATAAAATCAAATCGGCGGAAAATTTATCTCATTAATCTTAACTTCGCATGCATTATAGATAATATCTATTATCTGGCTTGCGCCCATAGGAGTTGATACTTCTAGACCTATAGGCATATGTTCCATGCATGCATGCAGCTTGTGTACAAAATGTGGTGCGACAAATGAATGCGTTGATCCAGGGCCAAATAGTACTTTAGCGTAGTGGCTAGATACTAGAAGCGTACCTTCCACCACGTCTGTTGCTTCTGGAGCCTCATGTCCGACTAGTGCAAATGCTCGAGCGGGCATCCTTGCCCGGTTACCCTGGCCGTTACCCGGCTTCTGTGGTTGCACTGTTTGGTCCGGTCTTCGTATTTCGGGCAATCCTTGGTGGTCTTTGATTCTACCACATCGTAAACACCTTCCCCGTTTACGCCAACGATCGTCGGCGGTATGCCCTGTTTACGCAATGTGTACACACTTGACCCTTTCTCTCGTATTGGTCCTTTTTTTTTATCCGTCTCATTAATCGGTCCTTCAAACTTAGCAAATGGTTAGATGGCATCCCCACGATTGTCCTCTTGAGATCGTTTGATGGCCTACTCTGCCGAATATGTCCAATACGGTTCGATCCCGACTCGATGCGGAGATCTCGCCTTTCGCGGCTGAGTAGGTTGTCATTTCAACGATCGGAAAATGCTTTTGAAGTTCTATCTTGATCCCCGTGTGAACTTATATAATTTGTCCTCTTAAGACGATTGTCCCCGAGCGTATTTGGACAATCGATGAAACTCGGACTCATCTTGGGCTACGGACATGTTCCCCTGTCTCAACTTATGGAACTCATCCCGGCGTGCCTCCTTCACGACTTCGGGAATGTACTGCTCATTGAATTCAGCCAGGGAATTTTCCCACGTCCTATCTACTTGGTCCTGTTCCCATTTTCTCTCAACTGCTCTCCACCAATCTCTAGTAGCCGATTCTAGTCGGAACACGGCGAGCGTAACCTTTTGTTCCCCTGAGTATTGGAGAGCATTGAAGATATTCTCCAGTTTCCCAATCCATTCTTCTGTCTTTAAGTCATTAGGCTCTCCTAAGAAAGCCGGTGGGTCAAATCGCAAGAATCGCTCCAAAGTGCGATCAATCGCCTCTCTAGCGGGCTCGGGAATACGCCGTTGAGGCTCTGCTTGTTGCCTCATGAAGACCAAAAGATCTGTTGTAGGGCTATTGCGTCAAGTTATCTCCTACGACCGCGGAGGAGGTGGTGGTAGTTCGGGAGGGTACTGCGTTCCCTGGTGCGTCCTCATACCTTCGGGGAACACGGCGGGGTCTCCGCGTCCACGGTTTCGGCCATGTATCCGTAGTTTAGCTACAATTCGAGAAAGGAATGATTTCAATAAGTACTCGCATATAATAAGTTATATCACAACAAAGAATACACAAGACATAGAATAAGTAGAAAAAGTATATTCATTGATGTGAAATTTGAATACACCGAATGAGTTCATACAACGGGAATATAGAATCGAAGATAAACTAGAGTCAGGATACAACTTGATCAAAGTACAACGGGAAGCAAAATACAACAGGATGGAAATAAGCGTCGGCTATAATCTAGCATAGAAGCTATCTACTCGGTGAGGTCGCCGTCATCATCACTAGTGGCCTCGTCCATAACCGAACCGATCGGGCCGAGGTACTGGCCTCGGCATTAGGCCATCGGCTAAATCGCTCTCCCGATCCGGGCGTCATCAAGTGGGGTGGCTTCAAGCGCCTCGGCTCTCCATCCTCCATTGGATCCTCATCGGGATCCTCTTCTTGGGATCTTTTCGAGATCCTCCTCGGGATCCTCTTCATTATCGGCCTCAAGGTCGGGCATGGGTTCCGCCTCGGGTGGTGGCAACGGTGGCGCATTTGCTGCTAAGGCAACCTCCAAAGTAGCATCCCGCTGAGTTAAGGCATGCATGAGGTCCTCAATCACCTGCATTTGTTTGATGATAGTATCTTTGAGACGTCCGATGGTGGCCCTCGACATGTATGCGTCCCTCTCCCACTTTCCGCGACCTTCCTTGGCGCGTTCCATCTTCGTGCGAGTAATTTCCAAGTGTTCCTGGATTGACTAGATTTGATCTTCGCGAGTACGGATGGTATCCTCGCGATACTAAGCAAGGAGGGTAAGATCGTTCTTCTCCTCTTGGCTCTTCGTCAGGAGGCGTGTTAGTTCTTGGTGGCGGCGGCGTTCTCCGCCAATTCGAGGTAGCCCGAAGGTATTCCCGTGCCGATGGTTTGTGTATGCCCTGGAAGTAATCACGTGCGGCGCGGGCCTCAATAATTCCCACCAGATAGGTGGCGTCGGCTCCATCCTGGTCAAGCCAAACTAAGGAGGATTAGACAAAGTTAAGGAAAAGATAAGGGAGAACTGGGAAAGAATGAATAAATAAAGTCAGTCAAGAGTCAACTAGGTCAAATCAAATATGATCATGGAATCTCCAAGTATAAATTCTAACTTAGTATAAAATCAATAATACGGTTCTATACCATTTTTGAAATCGATTTCACACTTAATTAGTCCAGTGACGGTACTACCCAACACAATCCGAGGGTCCTATCCCGGGTCAGCTCGGTGTAAGTTTCCATCTTACTAGCCGAGCTCTGATACCATAATTGTCACGCCCCAAACGCGACGCGATGGCGATCAATCACTTAAACAGAAATAAACCCAACATTCTAGAAAACTATGCAACAATCCCAAGTGAAACAAGTGTCTAAAAATGAGAAAACTACAAATACAAAGACGATTACAAATACATCCCAACAACCAAATAGCTAGCTTACGATCGAACTAGGAAATAAAGTACACATCATATCACCGACTTAAGTGTCAAAGGTCCTCGCCCTTAAATTACGATCGAGAATGGCAAAAGAAAATAAAAGATTCCAATAGTAGAAAAATAAAAAGCGGTCCAAGAACATAGATATCAATAGGAAGTAAGTCCAACAACTAGCACGAGAATTCAATCCAAGGCGGGTTCGACTTCTTCGACAAAGTCATCTTCTAAGGTTAGAAAACGAGGAGGGGGTGAGACAAAATCTCGGTGGATGGGGTGATCGTGTGCAAGTGTGGCGATATGTATATAGTTAATGCGAGAAATTTAGTTGTATGAAAACGCTGCGTGAGAGATGATGCATGATTTCACACACACCATAATCGTGCGTGATAAATATATTAAAGTAATATACTTATACGATTAAGAAAACAGATTCGTGGTCAAGCGGGCACTATGGTCCAAGCAAACAAGAGGATTGCGTGCGGATTTGTAACGTCAATCCTATGCAAGACAAGTAGCGGTTGCGTGCGGTTTGTAGCGCCAACCTGTGCAATACAAGTAAGCGGTTGTGTGCGGTTTGTAGCGCCAACCAAACGGGTCCGATTAACTCGAGAATCGTGTGGATCGAGGCGGTGATTCCTTTGTTCTTCCTTGTAACTCCACGAGCAAGATGATCCAAGACCTGTCACCTTATCGCTCCATAGGCAAAGACAAAATCCACAGTGGAGCTAGCAAGGCTCGGAATTGTCATAATCATGATTATACCTCAAGTACTACGACCCGCTTCCCTTGGACAAACTTCGTCCCTCAGTTGTGGGATTAGGACGATGGGGCCGGAGAGTGGAATAGCAGCCGAGCTGCCGGTTCCATCCCCGACGTATCCACTCCGACTGTGAGCTCGACACACCAAGTTGACTCAGGCAGTAAATTAAATACACGTTCAGTTAGTCAACCAGGCAGTCGAGTATATTGATTCGGGAAGCAGTTCATGAAAAGTTTTCGAAAATTTGCGTAAGGTAATTATGGCGTTGGTGGAGTTATTTGGATGAAGATGATTATCGGGAGGATAAGCAATCTTCGATATCTTGAAAGATTAGGTGGAACATAGGTCCGTTATAGATTCGAAAACGCAAGACGAGGAAGTCGCCCCACGATCGCGTATTAATCGGTCAAGATGATCCGATAAATCAAGGGATTTTTTGAGAAAATAAAATATTTTAATCAATAAGTAAAGCCAGAGGGTCCAGGGCTGTTTCTTTAAAATAAAAATAATTCGAGTTAGGTCTTTGTAAAAAGAAAATTTACAATTAGCCCCGTTTTGTAAAAACCAATTCTTTTGAGGTTAAAAATTGAATAAATAAATGTCCCGACCTTGAAATATTATGAGGTCAGTTTCTAAATTCTCTAAATTGTTCAGAGATTTAGGTTTTTAAAGTTTTGAAGTCGAGTTTTTATAAAATTCTCACATTGGCCCCAAATTTGTTAAAATTGTCATTTCGGGCTCTAAGTTTAAAATAATTGGAACTCACAAACCGGAAGGGATTTTAATGTGATTCCAGTTGTAAAATGTCACTAAGGTCAGTGGAATATTGGGACAAAATCAGTTTTTAAAAGAAGTAAGTATAGGTCCCTTAACTTTTAAAAATCTCATTTTTGTCCCATTTTGTAATAATTGTCTTTAAGGCTTTTAGGGGTCCAATTGTTATAAAATTTGAACCTTGGGTCCAAGATATAATTATGTTATAGTTAAATTAGTATTTCCAGGTGCATGGACTGCATAAGTCCTGGAAATTGTATTTTGGTCCTCAAGTTTAATCTTTTACAATTTGGTCCCTCAATTTTTATAAAATTACTTTCCAAGCTCTAAACACTTGGATTTTTGGAATACACTTAAAATATGTTATTTCCAGTCCCTTAAGACTTAAAATTCCAAATTTTAAAATTAGGGTCTGGTACAGTTTCAAAAATTGCAAAATAGCCCTTAAACTTCTAAAATTTTACAATCTAGTCCTTGGGCTTTTAAGGGTTGATTTTATTTATCTAAAAACTCTTAAAACTTTATTAAAATTTCAAAACATAATTTTTGAACCTGAGTTCATTCCCAAAAATCAAAAATTACAGAGGGGTCCCTTAAGTTTTATTTTCTTGCAATTAAGTCCACCAACTTTCCATTTTTGCATTTTAAGTCCAAAAGTTGAAATTTAATCAATTATGCTTGACTTGTCCAGGTTATAAATCATTCAAAACATAGATTTCAAGAGTCATACACATTCATATCATTCTCATATAAAATTTCATCAAGTATAACAATAAAGTGTACATGTATGCCCTATTTTTCGATAAATCGCATTTTTGAGCAACACTTGAGAATTTTTCCAACTTGATACAAGAAAATAGCATGCAATGAATAATATATATCTCAAGTGCTCAAAATCAAAATACTACATGTATTTTTTTTTAAAATAAAACACCTAGAAGTTGAAAGAATTTTTCCACCCACCTTGTTTGTTTGGTTGATTGGTGTAAAGTGATATGTCACTAGACCTTGAGGATTTTAATCTTCACTTAAGGCAGCGCCTAAGTCAATAATACAAGGAGTTTTGACTTAGAAAATGAAGAATTGAACTAAGGAGGGAAAAGGGGAGGAATAGGCCAAATGTACCACACTTACCTTGTGTAGTTGAAAGTTGTAGTCAAAATTGATAGTTTCTTAAGAACTTGATCACCTCTAAACCAAAGTTCCAAGGTCAGCCCCTAATCACCTCAAAATTATAATTTTGGTGTTAAAATTCGAAATTAATAGGGAAGAAGAAGAAGGTACTAAAAATTCCATTTCTTACCTTATAGTCCAACTTCTTCACAATTTTTCTTCAAGATGACAAGTCTCTTAATATCTTCAAAGGTCTTCTAGGTATACCTCAAAATCAAAAATCAAACTTAAATTAGGAGGTGAAAGAGATGAGTTAGGTGATATCAAAAATGGATTGAAAAAGAAATTTTTCTTACCTTGGTATGGTGATGGTTCGAATTTGTTGAAGCAGTTGGGAGATGAATTCTTGAAGTTTTGGTTAAGTTTTTGTGAAGAAGAAGAAGGAATGTGTATAGAGAGGTAGGAGGATTTTTAGAGAGAGAGAAGAGGAATTACAAGACTTAGAAAAATTTTGTGTTGGTGAAATGAAATGTGAAAAATAAAACTTGAACAAATTTCTTACCTACCTAAGGCCATGTTGGCCGTCCATGTGGGGGGGAGGGGCAAATTTTTGTCTTGTTTGGTTAGATGGTAAGTTAGAGTAATAATTGAGGAAATTAGGGAGTAAAGTAATACTTAGGCAACTTTATTAGGGACAATTAGCCAAAATGCTAAGTTTAGGGGGAATTTTTAAATTTGTCTTGTTTGACCAATTGGGTGATTGAAATTGTAGGATTATTCTAAGATGTAGGTTTGAATTAATGATGTAAAAATACACAAGATGAATACACAAGGTGTACATGTACAAGAGTTGGGAGATATTTCTACACTTAAAATACCATCATGGCCGTCCCTTAAGGGGTATTGGGTAATTCCATATATTTTTTTTTTGTCCCAAAATTGATGATAATAGATGAATAATATCAATCTCCAAAATAATTAGTGAATTACTTGATCACTTATAAGTCTCATGATCACTTATTCTAAATCGAATTCTTAATTCTATAAGGTATAAATCTCTAAAATAAGTAGTCTCTTAAATTTCTAAGGTGACTAGTAAATACACAAGTAATAATAATGATGATCAACCAAGTGATCATAAATGTGAAATAAAATTAATAAATAATTACGATCATAAGTAATAAATAAAAAAGAATTTAAATACAAAATATATTTATCTTTAATATTTACCCGTCAAAGCGGCCAGATGAATAGTCAAATAGTACAAAGACGATCGTGAGACAAGTACATGTTCGAATAAAAATCGAGGGCTTCACAGATAGCTTGATTATTGTCAATTTTCATTAGTAGTAGAAATTCCTTGAACGATGTTGGTTCATTAATTTCTCGTATTTATAAAACGTACAATGTGTTAGTTTTACTTCAATTGTTTATGGATGATGAAATTTTTATTTAAGTTAGTCATTTTATTTATTTGGGAAAATAAAGAGGGGGGGTCGTTGACTCGTTTCCGTTAAATTTTAGTCATTTTGTGGATATTATTATGCGTAGTTGCACTTTCTAAAAATTAGGGCGCTACAGTTATATTGGACTGTGTGGGTTTTATTGGAATCTACCTGTTGTTGGGATTCCTTTCTACTTCTTGGTAGGGTACCCCTCCTTGTTGGACATTTGTTGCTTGTTAGCATCCGATGTAAATATTTTTCTGGGTTATAATATTTCTACCATTTTGGAAGAAAAAAAATTAATGACTAGAAATAATAAGTAATAAAATGTCAAATTTGCTCTCAACATTTCAATTTAAGATAGGGATGTGATATATTGTTACTAAATTGTTAGTTCTGATTCTGCTTTTTTTCCTCTCAAACTCTACCCACTTTTGTTCCTCCATCTTCTGCCTCTTTTTCTTCTCTCATCCTTCTATGGAGATGGGATAAATAATTTTCATTATTTTTTATCTAAATAAATTTGTCCTCAATATGTGGCTTTTATTTGTCCCAAATAAATGGCTTATGGCTTTTTTCCAGTTAATAAGCTTGTCTCAGAGATTTTGTTCAAAAGATCAGATGAGTCATTACCTGATGATACGTGACAAAAACGATATTATTTTTGGTTTGTGTTTTATTCAGCACATCAGTTGCGAAGTTATGATTATATGGATCATTTAGATCTATTTAGGTTTAATTTTTTTTGCTTTAGATCTGTATAGATTTATGATCCTGCAGTAGGGCTTGCAGTTGTGTTTTTCAATTTTTATTAAGTTGTAAGTTTTTTCTGATGAATGAATTAAATTCATTTTGATTCTAAAAAAAAAAAAAGAATAGGGATGTGATATCAATTTACATGTATCGAGAGGAGCGTATATCATTTTAATATTCACTTGATCCAAGTGACTACCTAATAAAATTTGTTGGACCTAAAATACTACTCACAAGCCTGTATCTTATAGAGAAATTGTCGGAAATACCTTAGCTTTTGAAAAAAGATAATGTTTACGCTCTGTCACTTTTGTACTTTTTTTCACTTTTTCACGCTCCCGCATATTTTTTATTCTTTTTATATTTTTTCGATTTTTTTGTTCTTGTATTGCTTTATAAATTATATATGTTGTTTCGATATTTCAATACAACTTTTATTTATTTTTTATGCTCTTTTCTGTTCATACGTTGTTTTATATATTGTTTCTGTTGTTTTTGGGTTGTTTATATACTGTTTTTAATGTTGTTTTTATATTTCTTTGTTGTTTTTCCATGTAGTTTTCGATGTTTCAATGTAGTGTATACCTATTTTAAGTTCTTTTTGTCATGTGGTGTTTACTATATTGTTTTTGTTGTTTATGATTTATTTTTATATAGTTATCAATGGTGTTTTGTTGTTTCTTGGTTGTTTCCATGTTTTTGATGTTTTCAATGCATTGGATCAAAAATTGAATTGTGTGTTTTTATTCATATTATTTCTATATTATTTATAATTTGTTTGGTTTTAATATGTGTTGTTTTATTTGTATATTTCTTGATTTTTTTGTAACATTTCGAGTATAAAATTGATTAATTAATGGGGGCAGAAATCATTTTTCCACTGAAATTTTATTAGATTAAACATGTTTGAAACATGTTCGAAACAACTTTGAAACAACAATATAAAAATATTCGGAAAATTTTGCGGGAGCGTAAAATTGACTAAGAAAAATGGGAGAGAGTAAAATTGTCCAAAACAATACCCAAGAGCGTAAAAAGATGCCCTTTTATCCAAAATGTGGGGCAATAGTGTCCTTAACCCTATCTTATTTCCTAACATAGAATACTTTGGGCCTATATAATTTACTAAGCCCAGTCATAAACCCCGGCCAGATGGGGCTATTAATTGAACATGATAGACAGTTACTTGACCAACCCAATAGCCCATGATTGATGGTAGGCTTTTTTAGTTATCAAACAATTTAATAAGTTATCATGAGGTTGGTCCAAGATTAATTTATGGAATCAATTTTCGGATTCATTTCATAATTTCTAAGTCTAATTTGGGGAGCTTGGCCGTAGGGACGGAGGCGTTGCGGTGGGGTACACTGGGTTGCGATGTTTCGTTTACGCCATTTGGTCTTGTTCCACGGACGAAGATAGTAATTTCTTTTCTAGTTGTTACCCGCATGTTCAATTTTCTCTTTTTTGATTAATCGGCCGATTCAAGTTTTAGTGCAGTAAATATATTTATTTTGGTTTAGGCATTTACATTTACATCAATTGGTTTAGCTATTTACTCTTTTTGGTGTGAATATTTTTTTGTTAATTTATTTAATGTTTGAGATGAGAACAGTAACCGTTCGCGGTAAGGAAGTTCACATCGCAATTTATTGTTTCAGAAAAATGTTCCAATAGAAGAATTGTACTAAATAAACTGTTAGTTTGTGCTAAAACATGATACCAAAGCCCCAAAGTAGGAAATAGGGAATAACTGTTGATGGGATGATTGAGTAATCAAAAAGAAAATGATCAATGTACATATGTCTAAAATTATCCATGTTAGGTCTATCTTGGTAAATGTTGATGATACTTGTGAAGAAGTGGTGAATGGTGATTAATGATCAGATTCACCACTCCAAGTGAGATATTTTAAACTTATTAATATTGATTTGCTATTTATTTTCCAAACACACAACACTTTCCATGATTTTTAAGAGTGAACACCGAACTTTTTGACTAAAAAATAAAAATGAGACAGTAAGTTAACACGTTTTGGCATTCCTGTCAAAATAAGTAAAACCAAAGATAGATGTGCAATGTTAATGAGGTTCTCACCACTTTTCCATGTTTCTTGTACGAGAAACATATATATAGAAACCTCATAGACTTTCCAGACCCCAACTACAGCTATGTGTAGCACGAACTCTTCCTTCATTAACTGCAAGTTCTACCATGCCCGAGACTCGAAGTCCTTATTTCATGCTTTGGAACCCTTTCCCATTGTTGGACAAGAAAAATGTAATGTAGCATAACCATTTAACTTCTCATAACTTATATTGGATAACCTTTTTTAGGATTTTCATTCTTCTTGTGTGACTGAATAGTTAATTCCTTTATTTACTTTTTCTGGTAACTCTGCTAAGATTGCAGCTTTGAATTAATCTACAAAAGAAAAATGTTATCTTATGCTTATGCCGTTATTGATGATGATGGTGATTTTGCACTCCCAGTTTTTATTTTCGCCACTCAATAAGTTATTGTATTGTGATTTATGCCGACCAAAGTTAGACTATGCAATGGAGTTGATAATGTAAATATTTGGAGTAACCAAGCAAAAGGATATTTCACGAGTTCACTTTCATCCTAAACTTTTGACATATTTCTTGAACTTGAAAATTAGCAAAAGAAAAAGGGAGGATTCTTGTAATATTTTTATTTGTGTGTTTCAATTAAGTGACATTTTAGTTTTATGGTGAATCATTAATGGTATTTTCAGGTTTGGGTGTCAAGACCAAAGATTTTAATAAGTTGAGGTATGCAGGAGAGACACTGAAGGTTGATTAGTTAGCTTAGGGAAACATAACAGACAATAGAGCTGTTTACCACACTAAACAACACTTCTTTTTTGGTAAGCATGTATATTTCGATATAAATGCATGGCTTGGGGTTATTTTTGGTGCGAACATGTTCTCTTTACTAAATGATGCCGTAATCCACCGATTTTAACACCTAAATTTCAAAAACATGCTTTAATAGACATATATGCATCACATCTTAGAGCTGGCTTGACTATTTGTCCCCGTATTGCACCACACACACATGGGGCACGCGTCGTGCATTTGTGTAATGCATGCAAGAGATTAGCCACCTATCTTGCATCTGATACAAATAAATACCAGCCTCCCCGTCCAGCTTCTTCATGCTTTTCACAAAGTCATCTCAATGAGGTGATTTCTTTCTTTCCTCTTCTTTTTTCCTGTTTAATAGTTTCTTATGAAGGGATTACATTTATGATCCAACTTTTTGTTCTGTCAAAACATTTTATTGGTTGCTGATGGCCATGTTTGGTGGTGTGTTTATAAGTTCGGAACCAAATTGATTTTCATTTTCTTGGCATTTATATATGACTAGCTCTTCGGTGTGTTTCTAATGGACCTTGTTTTCCAATGGATTGCCAATTTCTTGTTTACTTATCCTGTTTTGGGGGCAAGGTTTTAAAGTATGTTCCAAGTTTTTCCTGTGATCTGATTCCGATTTCTTAAATGGAGGTTTCTAATTTCAAAATAATAATCTGTAAATGTTCCACATAGATTTAAATTTAGTCGAAGATCTCAACATGCAAACACACAAGAAAAAATATAATGACAAACTTTTGCTCTCTGGTTTGCAGATTTAAGGTTTTAAATATGTGACTATTTCCAATTGTAATGATACTTAAATTTTCTTGTTTTTAGGAGAGGACAGTTGAATGCCCATACCAGAAAATTGAGATCATTTGAAAAGTTGGCTGGAGACAGGCTCAGGAAATGGAGAAATTTGGAAACAGGGGAGCATGCTTTGAGCATATTGCAAAGATTGATTCTTCCACACTTATGGAGAACAAGCACGAAATCAACACTCTATCGTGGTAGTAGTATTGCTCACCTTACTTGTATGCCAACCTTGTCCGTAATGAAGATGAACATATTAACAATGGGCGTACAATTAAGCATGGAGAAGGAGAATGAATTGTCATATAAACAAGAGCACATGAGAGTTTCAAAGACTAAGGTATGTTTACCTTGCAAAATCTTTCTAAATATGTGGTCTTCCTCTCCCCCCACCCCTAAAAAAACAGAAAAAGAATGAAAAAGGAGGAGGAACAAAAGAAGAAAACCATCCTAAGTTCCTACCTCCTTATTCCGTTATTTTATTTTTCTTTGTTGAATCAAAGAAATAAGTAAAATTACACATAGAAAGGAGTCTAAAGTGCTTTTGTATCAGTTTCTTCTTGCAAGAAGAAATGGAATGAGACTTTTTGCATGGCGACTGAGAAGTCTGGTTATCAGAGTTTGTGGAGAGAGTGATGAAGAGGAGGAGGTTGATCAGAGTATAGCTACGCGTCGTAGTACTCTTGGCTGCCTCACTTTGCTTGAAGAACCTATGCCGAAAAAGTGAGTTAATTTGTTCCCAAGATAAAAATTGTTTCTTGATTTTCTCCATTTAATTAAAAAATAATTGGTGTGTGTGTGTATTGTTTTACTTTCTTTATCAAATTTTTAATATATTCTTCTAATTGCATATACAGTGTTTACGTTTATATTTATTGATTGATCAGGGTTCCCATTTTATCCCTTTTTTTCTTCTCTAATTTATTCATGGGATATATATATTTAGCATAAGTTTTCCATGCATTCCATTTTCTTTGATGGAAATAGCAACTTCAAAACAATTTCCTATAAATCTCACAAACTTGCCTTTAATTTGAAAACACATGCACATGCACATTGATCACTTCAAAAAACTACACGAAATAAATTCCAAATATAAGGACAAAATGGGAAAGACGGGTTATTTCCTAATCATTTAATTTAAATCCATTTAAGTTTTTCACGTTTACAATTATATTTGAATTCTTATGTAAAAACCCATTTGCTTTAAACATTTATAATTATTTTACAATTCTTATTAAAATGTTTTATTGGTAATAAATTTAGTTATTAAGTTTGCTTAACTAGATCTCATTTTAATCCAATCCAGTAAAATTAATTTCATACTCAACGTCTTTCTTTATAATATCGCACACATTAATATTTATGTATAATTAACGTGAATTAATTTGCTTCTTTATATAGGAGAGGACTCTCCAGCCACTATAGTGGGAAATCAAAATCTTTCGGCAACTTGACCGATTTAGCCTCAGGAGACTCCATAAAACTGGGGAAGAAGAAACATCGCTGAACAAGAGACGTGATTACTTCTTGCCCATGAACTACTCTACGACGACAAAAAAGCTGATGATCAGAAGAGTGGCATGAGCTCTTCAATGCCGATTTTGCCCTCAAATGATGATCATATGGATCAAAATGAAGAAGACAACAAGGAGGACAAATCGGTCAATGATGATAACAATCACCCAGCAAAAGATGATCAGAAGTGATTTTCAGCCGGATAAGAGATATTCAAGCATGTACATAGATTCTTTGATTGTTTGAAATTTGATCTATAGATGTTATCGTTTTAGTTTTTGTAGTACATTTGGTATGTTTGTTCGAATGGTCATAGTATTGAATTCTGAGAAATGACGATTTGTGTATATCTAGCTACCCTTTGGTTCCTTCTTCTCCATTGATTTGATGTAGGAACCATATTCTATATAGAGATAATTACATTTTACCTCCCAAGCTATACGCGTTTTTGGAGGTTACACCAAAACTTTCTCAAGTCGCACTTGACCCCTAAACTCCGTGATTTTTGCACAGTACTATATATTGGCCACCGCCGGCGGAATATTCCCAGAATATTTTGGCATGTGCCTCATTGTCTCAAATTTTTAAAAAAGTTGTTACATTTTGCCACCTCAACTTTGTTTGACTTGCACTTTATCCCCTAAACTTTGCGTTATATCACTTTGCTACATAAAATTAAAAAAAAAAAATATATTTATACATTTATTTTATATCTTTTTTTTATAATCTTTTATCCACAAAAATTAAATAATTAATTTGGTTAAGTATATTATCAATAAAATTATACAATAAATTATACTATAAATCTTTCATTATATACTTTCTTGTAAAACCTTAGTTTACTTTTCTTTTACTATGTTAGTTTTTACATTATAATTAAAAATCTAAATTGTCCTTTTTATTTTGTAGGTTAATAAAATTATAAATATTCATTAAAGTCAATTTGAACATAATACGATGCATTTAACTTTCTTTTGTAAGTAAAATTATTAAAACATACAAGTATTACAAATTTAATGAATTTGATTATTATTACATTTAAGTAATGTACAAGATTTGTAATAAAGTAAATTAATTTTTTTAATTTTTAATTATAAAATTATGAAATTAAATTGATAATAAATTTACTTTATTACAAATCTTATATAGTACTTAAACGTAAAAATGATTAAATTTATTAAATTTGTAATAATTTTATCTTTTAACAATTTTACTTACAAAAGAAAGTTAAATGCATCGACAAAGACTTTGGTTAGACCGTGTAACGGGTCTTTTTCGTTAGACGGATCCAACCCGGCCCGGGTTTTTTTGTAATTTCATGTGCCAGTGACATTTTCGTAATATTATGGGGCAGTGCCATAGGATCTCCGGACCGGTTGCATTTTTGTAATGGTACGGGCCTTTAAAAGTATTAGTTTTCCCCCTGAAAAGTATTAGTAGTGCATGTGAAAAGTATTAGTAATCCCTTGAACAATATTATTAGTAGTCTTCATTAAAAATATTAATTTTTTGCTTCAAAAGTATTAGTAATTCACCTAAAATGTACTAATTGTCCCCTTGAAAAATATTAGCAATCTCTTGGAAAAGTATTAGTAATCCCCTGGAAATGTATTAGTAATCCCTTGAGCAGTTTTTTAGTAATGATAATGAAAAGTATTGGTTTTTTCCTTCAAAAATATTAGTATTCCCCATAAAACGTATTACTAATCTTATTGAAAAGTATTAGGTTTTTATTAAAGGTATTTTAGTATTACTCCTTAAAAGTATTAGTAGTCCTCTCAAAAGTATTACCGAAGCTGACCAACGGATATTGTTGTTGTGGTGTTAGTGGTTGTGCGAGTCAATAGGCAGATTGACCACGAGCCGAAATTTGAATCCATCTAACGGATTAGATCCGTTAGACGATCTGATAGGAGACTAACCGAAATGCATCATATTATGTTCATGACGTTGGTGAATATATATATATATATATATATATGTTTAATTATAATGTAAAAATTAACTCAGTAAAAAAGAAATAAACTATCATTTTACAAGAAAGTTTAAAATGAAGAATTTATAGTGTAATTTTGTTGATAATATATTTAATCAAAGTAATCATTTATTTTTTATGGATAAAAAATTAGAGAAAAAAAGATGTATAAATATATAACTTTTTTGAATTTTTTTAAAATTTTATTTGGCAAAGTGAAATAATGCAAAGTTTAGGGGGCTAAATTGCAAGTCAAACATAGTTCAGGTGGCAAGACGTAACAACTTTTTTAAAAATTTGAGAAACAGACGATTTTGCCCTCATGTGACGGAATATTCTGGGTATATTCTGCTAGCGGTGGCCAATATATGGCACCGTGCAAAAAATCCTGGAGTTCAGGGGATAAAATGTAACCGGGAAAGTTTAGGTGGTAAACTCCAAAAATGCGTATAGTTTGGAGGTAAAAAATAATTATCTCTTCTTTATATTGGATGTATTTCCAAATCTAATTTCAAGTTTCTAGTGATGGAAAATGAATTTTTCAAGTCTTATTGACATTTATGTGGCCATGTGGGGATTGAGAATATGCTTAGTTTGTTGTTTGAATTTTTGTTGTGGTATTTATTGAAAAATGATAATATATTTGATGGGATAATTTCAGTACTGGTACCTTAAGTATACATACTTTTTGTTTTTGATACCTCATGTTCACATCTCACCAAACTTGGTCATCAATGTCACATTTTTTAATCAATTTTGGTACTGACCGTTAGTTTACCGTCAAATATGACTTGGTAACCAGTTACAACAAGTTAATAGGGTAAAACTTAGTGAAATTAACAGAATTGAACTTTAGTTACTTATAGAATTATTGATAATAATATAACTATATTTTGAATTCATAATTAATATTTTTTTTGGCATAAAATTCATTTTTTTAATGTTAGATGGTTTATCAGAATACATTTTTAAGTTAATCAATAGCTTAAGCCTATAAATTTTTTTAATAATTCATAACAAAGTACATTTGATATTTAATGGATACCTTTAATAAATATGAGTGTAACGCCCTAGAATTTCTTTAATAAAATAAACAAGCATAATCCTAATTTTTAGGATGAAAAGGAACATGGATAATTTAAAAATAAAATTTAACTAAGTCAATTGTAGCGGAAGCAAAATATTTCATAAATAAAATTCTAACCAATGTCTGATCATATCAATTTCAAATAAACTGGAATAAAACTAACCACTTAAAAGAAGTAAATAGTTCGACATTTTTTTTTCAATAAAATAAACTAAACATTCATAAATAAATCTTTAGGCCTTGTCATATCCACCTCTTGCTTGAGCGCCATCTCCTTCACTGAAAAGTTTGTTATATGTGGGGTGAGCGACACGGCTCGATGAAGTATAAATTGTCCAAGCTAAATACACGGATATCTCACATAGGCATGCAAATACAATCCATAGGACATAGCATAGATCATTTGAAAAGCCGTAGACATTGACAATAGTTGCACCGCAAGGGTTCCACACGAGGGATACATCGACCGGACCTCTTGAGTCCCTGGCTCAATAGTGCTTAAGAATCGTACTACACATTCATGCAAAATAATCTAAGCATTTAACAAGGACAATAAAGTTTAGAAAACAAACCCCACCTTGAACGTGGCTTGAAAATTTAGTAGAGCCTAGAAGTGTCGGATGCAAGACGTCTAATCCTCGCTCGATAAATCGCCTAAGCAATAGAAAATAATACTAATTAAAATCCTCGAATATTCTAAACTTAAACTTAAAAATAATAATCGATAATTTTAATTTAGGGGCTTAATGAGTATAAAGTAAAATTGAAGGCTAAATTAAATTGGTTGGTAAATGGTTGGCTTGGGACTAAAAAGGACTAATTGAATTTGATAAAGAAATTTTTGGATTAATCATTGGGTATTATTGGGCTGACTTGGAACAACTAGAACTTCTGGGGTAATGTTGAAATTTAAAAAGAAAAGCTACTCGGGAAAGTCTGATAGGGTAAGTTTTGTAATTATTGAAAGTTTGTGGTTAGAATCTCGGTAGACTGAAAATACCAATATACATTCTTCTCCCTCAACCCTTTTCTTTTCTTTCCTTCTCTTTCTTACTTTTCTTGTTTCCCGTACAAATCCCCCCCCCCCCACTTTTCTACTCTCTCTTCTTTCTTTTTCCTTTTTCTTTCTTTTCTTTTTTTTTTCCCCACCTTTTCCCTACTTTTCCATACGGTCAACACCTCTTCACAAATTCCAACCCAACTCCCTCTTTCTCACACTTTTTCTTTCTCTTTTATTCCTTTTTCCTTTCTTCTTCTAATCCTCCCTTACAACCTCCAGTCAACTGCAGCACCTCCAAACTCCACCATCATTCTTTCTTCTTTTTTTTTTTTCTCCAACAATCTGGTCTACGCGAGAACCAGCGGCACGCGACGTGACGGCGGAGACGGAGCCAGTTCGACAGCTACCTGGGTTTGACTGGACAGCGATGTGGTGGTTTGGATTTGCAGCGGCGGCGGGTTTCGTGGGTCTGAGATTTGTTTCCGGCAAAATTCGAGGCTAAACTCGGGTTGGTGTTTAGCGGCGGTGATTTAGATTGAGCCGCGGTTTTCTCTGGTTTTAAAATTCGATTTTGTTTTTCGGTGGATTTGGATTTCCGGCGATTGATGAGTTATGGAGGTGATGATTCGGTTTTAGCCGTGTAACATAAGATGAAATAGAAGAGAAAAAAAAAGGGCTTTACCTTGACTGGGAATTAAAGACAGTAGGCGCGTGAAAAAATTTAATAGGAGGGGACTACTGTTTTTATAGGGCTGATTAGGTTTAGGGTTATTTAGTGTTTTTAATCTAATAGGATTCTCATAAACCGGGTAGGATATATCAAGATTTGATATATCTGGAAGTTTAAAATTGTGTGTATCTATATATTCTAGAATTCTACTGGAATTGGACATTTTAATGGGCTAAGATAAGTTTGGGCTTAAAATAATTTGGGCTTGGGTAAATATTCATTTGATTGGATAATTAGACTTGGATTTAATAATATAGCCCCTAAATAAAAACTAACTAAAATCTAAAAATTCATAATTCTTAATAAAATGCCTAAATAAAATCTCGGATATTACATACTACCCCCCTTAAAATAATTTCGTCCTCGAAATTCAATCAACTTAATTACTAAATCCAATAATGTCAAAATATCTTGCTAGAATTTCATCCTTTCATTTCCAAGTTGCCTCGTACTGGTCATCTCAACTGTTGCTATAAGCGAACTCCATTAAAGGTAAATATGTCTCCAATTACTCTTGAAATCTGAAATACATATCTCTTAGGATTCTATTGTCCTTTCAGTTTATCCATCCGTCTATAGATGCTATCGCCCACTAAAATTTTACTTCATTCCCATTGATAATGCAAGTTTCTCCAAATATTCAAAGTGGAGTAGTATCTCTATCTGATATTCTTACTATTTCTCGTATGTACAATTGGGAAAATTGATCTAAACCATATGTCATCTGCAAAAAGTGTGTAGATTTGGCCAACCGGTGAGAATTAATCCATATTGTGATTTTCCTTAGCTGGTCGTGACTGACTTACTAAAAGGTCAATATACATATGCTCTCGACTTTCATTCGAGTGTATCAAGTATCTTAATAAAAATCTTGACAGTCGTTAGTGTTTGACCTTAATTGTTGACGTGACATGCATCTATCCACACGGTTCTAATAGTTCTTATCATATTCCTATACCAAAAATACATTTCACATATCTCGATAAATCTTTGTAACTCATAAGTGAGCGGTGTACAATATCCAATGTGCTCATCATAATATTTCAATTCTTAGTTAGTCATCCCTAGATATAAGCAAAATTCCTTCGTAACATAATGCACCATTAGAAGCTAAAACAATTATGTTGAGGTTTTCGATTTGATCATAGTTACTCATCTTACATAAAAACTCATATGTCACTTGTGTCTCATTAATCTTATCTCTAAGTACAAGTCATTCAACCATTGTTGCAGTAATTGATTCAATCCACAAGAAGGTGTGACAACCTTGATTATCAACTTAGCAAACTCTCTCGTCAAGTATTCTTATTCTCTTGGTAAACCGTCAATCAATCCTTATTTAACTTCTTGGAAATCCTCGACACTTCTCGCTCCACTGAAACTTCACATTTTTCTTCCACTCTAGTCTCTGGTGTTGAACTCTAAAATACTTTCTACAAACCTTATGTAACACCCAAAGGGGTCTAGAAACATCGAACTTCATTCACAATCGTAACTATACTCCATTCATTAATAACTTCAATTTTAACCAGGTCAACTTATATTCCTCATATGATAACAATTTGACCAACCAATATTACACAGTCTAACCACAATTTAAACTTATTGAAATTCACTGGGTGAAATCGAAACCTCAATCAATCATAAATAAGACACTAGCTCCTTTAAGTAATCAAATGAATCATTCATCATCAGCACTAGGTACTTGTTTGGTAATCAAATAAATTCTCCATATAATCAATATACTCCATAGATCCATCTTGTCTTAACAAACATGATAGGCTCTCTTCATGGTGATACTCTAAGTCTATTAACCAATAATTATTGTAATTGCACATTTAACTCTTATAATTCCTTCAACGCCATCCTATGGGTGAATTTGATACTGTGTCATCCCAAGTAAAAAGTCATCGGTGAAACCTATAAATCTATCATATAGAATCCCAAATAAAAGTTTCTAAGAATATATTTCATAGCTTTGAATAATCAGCACATTGATCATTTTTAAATCAAAATATCGGTAGCTTACAACAATATCCAAATACCTCAGACAATTTCCATTCTTAAACTTTTCATTGCTTTCCTTCCTGACACTAGTCGGGGTACAGTTTCCATAGAAAATAAACACGTCAATTTTATATAAATATATATTGAAATACTATCTCCTTATGTGATACTCTATACTTCTGGGCTCTTACTAAGTTATTCCATGTTTGGGATCACACCAAAATCTTCCATTCCTATGACATATAAATCCACTTCTAAATCCTTTTTATTAACCTTCAGTGTCATGACTTTAGACATCCGAACGAGAATTATTGTCTTTTCCAATTGGCATACTAATATCCTAACCATCTCAAAGTATCATCATTAACTCTTAGAAAAACGAACATGGCGTAAATCATGAATATTCAACTTGAAAAACTATTAAAAGTAGATCTAAAATCTATGTTGCTAGTATTCTGCTCATAGTCAATCCAAACATTCTAAATCTTCTATTGTTTGAATAAATTTATAACGAACCTCAAGTATTCTATCATAAAGGTCTAAAGTTTGTATTGTTCTCTATCCCTCTCTATAGAATTCATCAAAATCTCTCAATAGTCCAGTAGTTACATTATCTCGTATGTGCTATGCATCCATAAAATACAATTGAAACATTTTTTTTTCTTTCGCAATAGAAATCATGTAATTTGTCGATAGCAAAGTAGCAATGGAAACAACAATAGCGATGCTTGATAGCAATGCGATGCTTGATAGAAGTAGCAATAGAACTTTTGAAAATTTTAACCGTGCTTTGCATTGGAGTTGGTGTGGCATAAGCGGTGGTGGATTCGTAGCTCTTTTCATTTATTTAAAAAAAAAACTTACTTATTCATTTATCAGAGTACACACACACACGAAAACTACATGCATTTTTTTTGGCAAGTCTACAGGAAGGTAGACCCGCTCTGATACCACCTGTAACGCCCTAGAATTTCTTTAATAAAATAAACAAGCATAATCCTAATTTTTAGGATGAAAAGGAACATGGATAATTTAAAAATAAAATTTAACTAAATCAATTGTAGCGGAAGCAAAATATTTCATAAATAAAATTCTAACCAATGTCTGATCATATCAATTTCAAATAAACTGGAATAAAACTAACCACTTAAAAGAAGTAAATAGTTCGACATTTTTTTTTCAATAAAATAAACTAAACATTCATAAATAAATTTTTAGGCCTTGTCATATCCACCGCTCTTGCTTGCGCCATCTCCTTCACTGAAAAGTTTGTTATATGTGGGGTGAGCGACACAGCTCAGTGAAGTATAAATTGTCCAAGCTAAATACACAGATATCTCACATAGGCATGCAAATACAATCCAATAGGACATAACATAGATCATTTGAAAAACCGTAGACATTGACAATAGTTGCACTTTGCAAGGGTTCCACACGAGGGATACATCGACCGGACCTCTTGAGTCCCTGGCTCAATAGTGCCAAGCAAATCTGTACTACACATTCATGCAAAATAATCTAAGCATTTAACAAGGACAATAAAGTTTAGAAAACAAACCCCACCTTGAACGTAGCTTGAAAATTTAGTAGAGCCTAGAAGTGTCGGATGCAAGCACGTCTAATCCTCGCTCGATAAATCGCCTAAGCAATAGAAAATAATACTAATTAAAATCCTCGAATATTCTAAACTTAAACTTAAAAATAATAATCTGATAATTTTAATTTAGGGGCTTAATGAGTATAAAGTAAAATTGAAGGCTAAATTAAATTGGTTGGTAAATGGTTGGCTTGGGACTAAAAAGGACTAATTGAATTTGATAAATGTTATAGAACAACAATTTAAGAACACAAGAGAATTATTATAGAATTATCAAAATATTAAGAAATAAATATTAGAGAGAGAAAATATTGTAGAGAGAAAATAATTCTTTCTATTTCTCTTTGATATTGTTGTGTCTAATTTACATGTAAAACTATGGCATATTTATAGCCAAAATTCACCTACCAAATTTATTTAGTAGTTGCACATGTGAAAAGAATTTTCAACTTTAGACTACAAATATTGTGCTAAAGTCCATATTGTACAAATTCAAGATTCTACAATTTATTATAACACTCCCCCTTGGACGTAGCACTGTAGTAAGTTGAATGAGTATGCCTCGTTAAAAACCTCACGTCGGAAAAACCCTGTGGGAAAAAATTCGGACATAAGGAAAAAAGAGTACATTCTCAAATCCTGACTTGTGCATAAGCTGCCTCGTTAAAAACCTTAAGCTGGAAAAACCCAATGGGATAAAAACCAGACAAAAGGGAAAAAGAGTACAGCGCACAATATATTCGCTCCCCCTGAAATGTAGAATATTAGTTGCATAACTTGATCCATTAATCTTGCTTCATATTGACTCTTCTCATTCCAATGCCGTAAACTAGTTTCTCGAATGTTGACGTCGGCAAGGATTTTGTAAATAAATCAGCAAGATTGTGGCAGGAGCGAATCTGCTGAATATCCACCTCTCCATTTTTCTGGAGTTCATGTGTATGAAAAAACTTTGGTGAAATATGCTTGGTCCTATCACCTTTTATGTAACCTCCTCTTACTTGTGCTATACATGCTTTGCATTATCCTCATAAATAATAGTGGTGATGTGCATGAATCGGCTTCAATCGACAACTATTTCGAATATGAGATATAACGAGATCTTAACGAAATGCATTCTTTGCGACTTCATGAAGAGCAATTATCTCGAGTGATTAGAAGAAGTAGCCACTAATGTTTGTTTGGTAGATCGCCATGATATAGCCATTTGTACCATTATAGCAAAATACATAACCAGATTGTGACCGGAGCTTTGTGTGGATCGATCTATATCCCCCATCACTATAACCAACTAATCCGAGTTAGTGGATTCCTTTGAGTAGAATAACCCCAAATCTATAGTACCCACTGAGGTATCGAAAAATATGTTTAATACCATTCCAGTGTCTTCTAGTTGGTTCAGAACTGTATCGCGCAAGTAGATTGACAAAGAAAAGCGATATCTGGTCTTGTGCATTGTGCTAAATACATTAATGCTCCAATAGCATTTAGATAAGGTACTTCATGACCTAAAATCTCTTCATCGGACTCCTTTGGTCGAAATGGATCTTTATTTGGATCTAAACTTCGTACGACCATAGGGGTACTCAAGGAATGATTATTTTCCATATTAAACCGTTTGAGCAATCTTTTTGTATAAGCGATTGGTGGACAAGTATTCCATTATCTTTATGATCTAGCTCAAGACCAAGACGAGTTTGGTTTTCCCAAGATCTTTAACCTCAAACTCTTTCTTTAGATATTCAAGAAGATTAGATAACTCTTCTGAGTGCCAATCAAATTCATGTCATCGACATATCTGACTATGATAGCAAATCCGGTATCGATCTTTTAATAAAAACGCATGGACAAATAGGATTATTTTTGTAACCTTCTCTAGAAAGGTATTCATTCAGCCTATGATACCACATGCGACCAGATTGCTTTAACCCATACAACGATCTTTGTAGTTTGATCGAGTATATCTCACGAGGAGTGTCTGACTTTGACATTTTATATCCATCAGGGATTTTCATATAAATATCAGAATCCAATGAACCATATAGATATTAGCTCAAGGGGTTCTCGGTGCTATCAGAATTTTTAATCTGAATATTTTCTAAGATATTAGGCTCTACAGATTCATCTGGAGCTTGCTCATTAGTATCAATTTTTCCTTTTCTTTTTCGAGGAACAGTATATTTTGAGCCAATAGGTCTACCACGTTTTTGACGTGGGATATTATCATTCATTTTCTTATGTTCTTCAGGAATAATAATCCTGGCTGGAACATTCGCAGCCGGAATATGAGACCTCGTAACTTTACTAGCATCATTAAATGCATCAGGAAGTTTATTGGCAATATTCTGTAAATGAATGATTCTACTCACCTCACTTTCACATTTAGGAGTACGCTGGTCCAAATAGGATAAACTTTGTTCATTCCAGGAGAGATTCTCAACTTGCTGTTGCAACACATCTTTATCATTTCCCATTGACGGAAATTTTGTTTCATCAAAATGACAATCCGCAAAACGAGCGGTAAATAAATCTCCCATTATTGGTTCCAAATATCGAATAATTGATGGAGAATCAAATCCAACGTATATACCAAGTCTACGTTGTGGACCCATTTTTGTCCTTTGAGGAGGTGGAATTGGCACAACAAAGACACCCAAAAGTATGTAGGTGTGAAATATCCGCTCAAAACCATGAGTTAATTGCATAGGGGAATGCATATGATAAACGATGGGTCGTGTCGATAAGTCTTTGATGCATGCAATCTTGCATGACCCCATGCTATACTAGTGAGCTTTGATCTCATTAATAATGTACGAGCAATGACTAACTCGTTTAATTAGGGATTCTCGCCATCCCATTACGAGTATGAACATGTGCTTCTTTGGATGTTCAACATTAATTCCCAATGCTTCTACGCAATATTCATCAAACCTTTTTGATGTAAATTCTCGGCATTATCCATTCTTATATTCTTAATAGGATAATCGAGGAAATGTGCTCGAGAGTTTAATAATTTGCGCTAATAATCGAGCAAATGCAATATTTCTAGTAGATAATAAGCATACGTGTGACCATCTCGCATGATGCATCTATTAAGACCATAAAATATCTAAACGGTCCACTTGCTGGATGTATTGGTCCATAAATATCACCATGAATACTGTTGTAAAAATGATGGTGATTCATAACCAACCTTTTCCATTGAAGGTCTAGTAATGAGTTTTCCTTGTGAACACGATTCACGAAATAATCTTTCGAAATCAACATTTTTGTACCTTTCAATGGATGTCCATTGGTATGCTCAATAATCCTACGCATCATAGTAGTTCCTAGGTGTCTGGCGATCATGCCATAACCCAATTATATTAGGATTCACCGACTTCCAAGGCATGGTGGCGTAGGATTCAAAGCTTTAATTGGAATATAATACAATCCGAGAAATTGTCGCAATTTCTCGTGGACGTTCTTCTTGCCCATTTTATATGATGTGATACATAGACACTCTTTATCATGGTCATTTAGTGTCTCTAAATGATATCCATTATCACGCACATCTTTAAAACTTAGTAGATTTCTTTTTGATCTACTAGATAATAATGCATTTTCAATCTGCGAGGATTGTACCATTAAGCAATATTAATGTTGCATTCCCGAGCCATCAATAATCTCAACAGGACCCGGATATAGTTGTAACTTGTGCCTTTTGCACGTTTTACACTCGAGAAATATGATTTACTCGTTAATATGGAGTGTGTTGTTGCCTTTATCAAGTAGACAATAATCTTTCTTCTCGGTGTTTCCCATATACACCTAATATAACATTATTGAATTAATATTATACAATTATGTTTATGATTTCATATTTATAAAAAATCGATCATCATGAAACAGTTAAATAATAACATCGAGGCATAATAAAAATTTAAATATAAAAGATTTTATTCGAAATCATAAATGAGATAGACATCCATAATCATCTAACTATTACATGTTAAAAATAATTGCCTATGCTAACAAAGGAAAAACCATGAAGATATGAAGATTAATCATAAGCCAAAAATGCTCCTGGAGGATATTCCCAAACCAAAAGTAAGATAATGTTCAAGAAAACCAATGTAATGAGATAAACTACAATTAAGTTAACCATTTTCTTGGAATGAAAGAAATGTGAAGTTTTTAGAGAGATGAGAGAATATGTGTGAATTTGTTGAATGAAATGTTGGTATATTTATAGATAAAAATACTTTCATAGCCAGTTAGTTAGTAGTTGGGGGATAAATTTTGAATTTGAAATTTGTGAATGATTTAGTGGAATTATAATGATATTTTTGTGATTGAATAATAAACACAAATATTGTGATAAAAATATCATTCATATAAAAATTTTAACCTGGAAATATATCTTTCCAGGAAAATACATATAAGCACAATCAAAATTACTTGAAACTAATTTAAAGCATACATATTATTGATTAAACATTTCCATCACCAATTAAGTGATCAATCCTCCCTTCTGGATGCTCAAAGAAATCAGCCACATCCAGATGTGTAATATCCACATTCAAGTCATCAAAATTATCATCTTCGGATGATCGGAAGTGAAATTTGCTTGACATTTTTATCTTGCTTGCGAATTGATGCTTGATAAAGCTCCACCAAATGTTTGGCCGTCACGACAAATGCGTGACCCGATGACCTTTTATTCGCATCGGTAACACTTCTCTCCACCATTCTCTGGATTTATCACTTTCTCTTTTCCCTTCTTATCATTTCTATTCCACTTCAGGTTATTCTTGTATTTCCGTGATTTGAATTATTCGATTGTCACGATTATATGGAGTAAATCTTCCCACGACCACGGCCACGACCGCGACCACGACCTCTCCCACGACCTCTAAAATTATTAACATTTTGAGCTCTAGTCGCATTCACTTCGAGGAATGGAGTAGAACCAGTGGTCGGATTCGTGATTTTTATTAATAATTCATTATTTTGTTCTACCACAAGAAGGCACGAAATCAAGTCGAATACTTTGTGAAACCTTTTTCTCGGTATTCTTTGCTGCAAAGCAAACCCAAGCATGAAAAGTAGAAAGTGTCTTTTCGATCATATCTCCATCCGTAATACTATCTCCACATAATTTCAATTTTGAAGAAATTTTAAATAACATGGAATTATAGTCACTTACGGATTTGAAATCTTGAAACCTTAATTTTATCCAAATCATATCGGGCCTTTGGAAGTATAACCAACTTCGGTGGTCATACCTTTCCTTCATATTTTTCCAAAGGATAGATGGATCTTTTACCGTAAGGTATTCTATTTTTAAATTTTCATCCGGATGATGACGGAGAAAAATCATAGCTTTAGCTTTATCTTGTCTTGCGATGCATTATTTCCTTCTTTTATAGTATCACCCAAACCTTTAGCGTCTAGATGAATTTGAAGATCTAAAGCCCATGACATATAATTTTTTCCAAAGAATATCAAGAGCAATAAAATCGAGTTTTGCGAGGTTAGCCATAATAATATTTTAAATTAAAAAATGAATAAAACTTACCGTACTCACCAAAAACTTTAACAATCGGGTAGAGACTCGTGCTGATAACGTGTTATAAAACAACAATTTAAGAACACAAGAGAATTATTATAGAACTATCAAAATATTAAGAAATAAATATTAGAGAGAGAAAATATTGTAGAGAGAAAGTAATTCTTTCTATTTCTCTTTGATATTGTTGTGTCTAATTTACATGTAAAACTATGGCATATTTATAGCCAAAATTCACCTACCAAATTTATTTAGTAGTTGCACATGTGAAAAGAATTTTCAACTTTAGACTACAAATATTGTGCTAAAGTCCATATTGTACAAATTCAAGATTCTACAATTTATTATAACAATAAAGAAATTTTTGGATTAATCATTGGGTATTATTGGGCTGACTTGGAACAACTAGAACTTATGGGGTAATGTTGAAATTTAAAAAGAAAAGCTACTCGGGAAAGTCTGATAGGGTAAGTTTTGTAATTATTGAAAGTTTGTGGTTAGAATCTCGGTAGACTGAAAATACCAATATACATTCTTCTCCCTCAACCCTTTTCTTTTCTTTCCTTCTCTTTCTTACTTTTCTTGTTTCCCGTACAAATCCCCCCCCCCACACTTTTCTACTCTCTCTTCTTTCTTTTTCCTTTTTCTTTCTTTTCTTTTTTTTTCCCACCTTTTCCCTACTTTTCCATACGGTCAACACCTCTTCACAAATTCCAACCCAACTCCTCTTTCTCACACTTTTTCTTTCTCTTTTATTCCTTTTTCCTTTCTTCTTCTAATCCTCCCTTACAACCTCCGATCAATCGCAAGACCTCCAAACTCCACCATCATTCTTTCTTTTTTTTTTTTTCTCCAACAACTGGTCTGCGCGAGAACCAGCACGCACGCGACGTGATTTGGCGGAGACGAGCGCGATTCGAACTACAGGTTTGGTTTGACCGACAATGTGGTGGTTTTGATTTGCGGCGGCGGGTTTCGTGGGTCCGAGATTTGTTTCCGGCAAAATTCGAGGCTAAACTCGGGTTGGTGTTTAGCGGCGGTGATTTAGATTGAGCCGCGGTTTTCTCTGGTTTTAAAATTCGATTTTGTTTTTCGGTGGATTTGTGGGTTTGGATTTCCGGCGATTGATGAGTTATGGAGGTGATGATTCGGTTTTAGCCGTGTAACATAAGATGAAATAGAAGAGAAAAAAAAAAAAGGGCTTTACCTTGACTGGGAATTAAAGACAGTAGGCGCGTGAAAAAATTTAATAGGAGGGGACTACTGTTTTTATAGGACTGATTAGGTTTAGGGTTATTTAGTTTTTTAATCTAATAGGATTCTCATAAATCGGGTAGGATATATCAAGATTTGATATATCTGGAAGTTTAAAATTGTGTGTATCTAGGTATTCTAGAATTCTACTGGAATTGGACATTTTAATGGGCTAAGATAAGTTTGGGCTTAAAATAATTTGGGCTTGGGTAAATATTCATTTGATTGGATAATTGGACTTGGATTTAATAATATAGCCCCTAAATAAAAACTAACTAAAATCTAAAAATTCATAATTCTTAATAAAATGCCTAAATAAAATCTCGGATATTACAATGAGTGTACTTTATAACTTAAAATTTTAATTAATCGATAATTTGTTTTTGAAAGATATTAATATTATAGCTTAAGGAATAATGTCCGAAACAACCTAGTCCACCAAGTGATCCGGAATATTTCCGATCCTTAGCTGAGACCCAACAAGAGAAAAAACAAAACGAGCTAAATGGTGAGCTAGAGTATTTCTTGATCTCTTGACAAAACTAGGACAAAATAAATCAAAACAAGAATTAACAGATAAAGTAATATCAATCAAAAGCACAATCCATTGCCAGCAATGCCCTAATTTACCCATAAACCAATTCAATTAAAAAGTGCAATTAAATTGCACTTTAATTATCTTAAAAAACCATAAACAAACACTCCAAAAAAAAAAAAAACATAAACAAGGCGTAAGGTAGCAGTACCCTAATTTGCCCATAAACCAATTCAATTAAAAAGTGTAACTAAATTGAACTTTAGTTATCTTAAAAACCATAAACAAACATTCAAAAAAAAAAATCATAGCAAGGCATAAGGGAAACTAATCTAACTCATATAGAAACTAATCTAACTCATATAGTGCCTAAGAACTCATACAGTTTCGAATGCCCATTGCCCACCATCAATTCGGCTGGAAAAATCAAGGAAAGTAACGCCAAACGCTAGATCTTGAGTGCACATACCTGTTAGTCTAAGTGGCTACGGTAATCTAGAGGGGGTGAATACATTATCCCGATTTTCCGATTTTCGTCCTCTTTTTCGAATATGGGAATGATGACCAAAATAAAAGACGGAAATATAAACAACACTAGATGATTTATAGAAGTTCAACCCACCTAGGGTCTAATCTTCTACCACCCCAATGATGGAATGGATTTCAAAAGATTTATTAATAGATATCAAACTATTACAACCTTTACCTTAAACAAGACTGCAAACTCTTCTTACAACAATACCTATGAAGATTACCACAATCTTCCAACTCAAAGAGCACCAAACTCTTCTTCACCTCGAAGAGCACCGACTCTTCCAACTCGAAGAGCACCAAACTCTTCAACACCTCGAAGAGCACCAAACTCTTCAACATGAAAAGCACCAAGCTTTTCAACCAAATCAACCAAACGTGTTCTTGCCAAAAGAACACTAACAAAGATTTCTTGTTTTGGATGATGTTACAAATACAATCAAGATTACACTTTAAACGAAATATTACAACTCAAAAGTGCAAGTGTAATCAAGAAGGAAAGCCTAATAAGCAAGATGTGAAACTGATAAGCTTAAGCTATTGCAACAACAATGTTGAAAATAAAGACTTAGACAAATATGCAGATTTTCTTGTTGTGTTGTATTATGTTGTCTTGTTGAGTTGCTTCAAGCCTTCATCTATTTATAGGAGAGCCCTTGGATTTGAATCCAGCAATAGACTCCTCCTTGGAGATTGAAATCTGTAAAACATTGCACATTAAATGGAGAATATAGCTGTTAGAAATCAATCCCACAATTTCATGAAAAGTTGTCTCTTTGTGCAATGGATAGTTTGTTGATAAAACCTTAGGTCGGCCAATTCCAACTTCTAATATGAAAAAGACGTAAAAATTGAAACACGCTTGAAAAACAAGGCCTTGGACCGATCCAGGGGGGTTGGACCGGTCGACCTTGGGTTCGACCGGTCACCCTTGACCTGGACCTGTTGGCCTCTTAAAAAACTGAGCCAGAAACATTTTTATGCAAAAATCCAACTTTCAGACACAGGTTGACCACCCCATTTTCAACAAACGGGTTGTTCTCTGTTTTGCACAACTTTCAGGTACGGGTTGCCCTCTAGGGCGACCGGTTGACTTCAAAACATAGGAGTTGTCCGATTTTTGTCAAAAATAAACTTCAAGAAATACTCCAAAAAATTAGTAAAAAATATTTAAATTGATTTGAAGTATTTGGACAACAATTGGGGTCATTGTTTTGGTGTAAAACTCAATAATATGAAATCATCAAAATTACGATAAAAATATTTATCCAACAAACTCCCCTTTTTTGATGATTACAAACCAAAACAATTTTAGGAGGTCGATTTTAAAAACGAAACAAGTTTTTTCGGTAAAAAACAACTATCCATTTTAGGCGACGCTTTTCATGAATAAGAATCATAAGGATAGGAGCAAAGAGTTTTAGAAAAAACAAGTAAAAGCTAAAAGCTCCACCTATCAACATGCAAATCAAGAGTAGGCATAGAAGCAAACAAGTAAAAGCTAAAAGCTCAGCTTTTACAATATTAGCTTGAATTTCAAGAGCTTAGAAGCTCCTGTCAAAAATAAATCATTAGTCATATGTAAAAGCCCATGATACATCCATTGGACTAAGTTTCATCCTCAACTTTTGGCTTTTTTATCCACAGCTTATAGCCTTTTTTACGAGCTTTTTCTAGCTTCTTTGAGCTTATGAGCTTATTTCATGTTTCTCCCCCTTTGGAATCATCAAAAAGACTATTAGCACGATAAAAGCATAATTAATGCATATCAAAGTGCGCATTGAATCGAATTATCGAGCTTTTGAACATAAAGCTTAAAAATTCCAAATAGTAAGGGAAATTTTGAAAAGAAAGTTTGTAAAAGCTCATTTGATTGCTAAAACATGATCTCGATAAACATATAAGACATTTGAAATCAAGAGATTCATGTAAATGATGAAATTTTCATTGAGACAATTTATCGAACACTTGGCGTGCGTAGAATGAAACCGAAGTTGTATATAACATTTGTAAATGTAATCATGCCCAAAAATTCAACACCAATCACAATACTATAATAACAATTCATCAACATTCATCATTCTCAGCACAATGATAGAAAAATTACATCAATTCATCAAGGAGAAGCACATTCTCAAGAGTTCAACCCAATTGAGATTAAAGAGGGAATTAAACTTACCAATTGATCGGAGAAGATAAATAATATAGAAGATATACGCATTATACAAGTCCAATAAAATAGAATTTTCAAGAAAAAAATATTTTGAGTGAATTGTGTGTGAAATTGGCGAAGTGGTGCGAAAATAGGAGAAAAAGACGTATAAACTGAAGAGATTGGACAGAACTGATTTAAACCAAGAATAGGCCATGGTCGACCGGTTGAAGGGGGGTCCGACCGGTCCAAGGCTTGTCCGACCGGTCGACCTCCTTGTTATCTGGTCCCTAAAAGTTCAGTTTTGGTTCTGTCCAAATTTTGAGTTAAAAATCCAATTTTTCATCCCTAAGATTTAAAATCGTACAAAATGCAATCATAGACCTGATTCGATATGCATTATGCCTAAACGAGCTTGAATTGAAGCAAAAGACTTGGTGGATAGAGGTTTTGTGAAAATATCCGTGAGTTGATCTTGAGATGGAACAAAGCACATCTCAATTTTTTGTTTAGAAATGCAATCCCTTAGAAAATAGTGTCAAACCTCAATATGTTTTGTTCGGTTATGATCAACCGGATTTTGAGAAATATTTATAGTGGACGTATTATCACAAAAATAGGTATATTTTCGAAAGAACATTTGTAATTCGCTAAAGTTTGTTTCGTCCAAAGAAGTTGAGAACAACAAAAGGCCACGGAAATATATTCGGCTTTGGCCGTTGATAAAGATACACAATTTTGTTTCTTTGAAGAACAAGATACTAGACAATTCGCCTAAAAATTGACATGATCCAGAAGTACTTTTACAATCATCAATATTTTCCGCATAATCCGAATCACTATACCCTTTTATAGAAAATTTTTTATTCTTTGGATAAAATAAGCCATAAGAAATAGTGCCTTTCAAATATCGAAAAATTCTTTTAACGGCAATCATATGAGATTCTTTGAGATTACTTTGAAATCAAGCACATAGGCATACAACATGAAGAATATCGAGTCTATAAGAGTAATAAAAGTTGATGAACATACATCGATTGTGTTTACGTCAACCAATTCAAACTTGACCAATTTGATGTAGATAACCATTGATATATCTATGATCATTTGTCCTTTAACTCCCAAGTATCTCCTACAAAATCTTAAGTAAAATTTTTGCACAAGAGTTTAGTAGTACCGGATAATATAGATGTTCGCCAAAAATATTTTGGTTCATACAACTGCAAGTGTACAGTATAGTTTATAGGATAATGGCAAGCAAGACCGTATTCCTCAAGGATTGATATTCGAAACACATAGGCTATCATAACATCGTATTCCAATTTTATTGAAGCGACCGAATATTGAGTAATTTAATCTAAGAAAAATCGAAAATAAAAAAAAACAAAAGAAATAAATTTGCGAACCCCACAAGTATTTTCAACATGTTTAGGAGCAACCTTAGGCGCATAATCTCAACATGCTTCTTCAATATTAAATGCGAATAAAGTTTTAAAAACCAATTCATGCAATTCTATGAGTTCAATTCCTAAGTTAATCTATTCTCCCTCCCGTGTGATAAATAAACAATTGATTAATAATAATTGTAGGTCTCCCAACTCGTTACAATTATTACTAACTCCCAAAATATGTATGAATTGAATGACTCCCCACAAACAGTTATAGGTCTCCCGACTCGTTACATCCGTTTATGTCTGAATCCGATTTCCATCTTTGTTAGAACTCATCCTCCGAAATTTTGCACTAAAAAATATGACATGCAAATTATTGATCAAATAAAAAGCAATTATAAATAAGCACTCGAATTCATAAAAAAGAACACATGAATCAATTAAGAAAATAAGTAATCATATTTAATACAAATCCACAGTTTCGATTATGCTCCTAAGATCCGAAAAATATGCCAAACATTGATTACAAACTCATAGATAAATCCGAATCAATATTATGACATCGTTTATGAACATATAAGAGTTCTTAGACATAGAAAGAAAACCCCTTCTTGTCAGGATGGATTCTCCTTCCAAGCCCTCGAAGCTTTTGTGCTCCCGCAGATGCAAAAGCCTTGTGGTGTCCTTCGCAACCTAGCCTTTTGCTCTCAGAAGCTCTTCTATTCCTTCGTTCCTATATTATTTGATGTGTTTTTGCTGTATGAAGTGATATTGGATGATGTATGATGATGTAAATTCGTTCAAGCCTTGGTCCTCTTTATACAGGTGCTTGGAGAGGTCACTTGTAGAGTTGGAATGGGAGAAAAACTCCAAAAAATGCATCCGAAGAGTCCCACACGGTCGTGTGGTTTACGATCCTTTCCCACACGCTGTGTGAGCTTCCCGTGTGAGATTCACACGGTCGACCATGCGGGCCTGGTTCCGTCCCCTGTTTTCTTCCCTTCTTCACACGGTTGTGTCACTTTCACACCGGCATTTTCACACGGTCATGTGATACCATATAGTCCGGCTGTGTGATGTATTTTTGTCCAAGTTATTCTCCGTATTTGCTCCTGGGTCTTCATGAAAGTTGTAGCCCTTTCTTTTAACTTTCAATAGCCACTTGAATCACCTTAATAGCAATTTTTTAGAGAAAGTTATGGCCAAAATACTAAACTCTGCAAATGCTGGAAACTGTTAGCGCATTTGGATGTTTTTGAAGGAAATTTCCTTTTGTTCGATCGTCCGTGCTTCTCTCCTTCATATATTTTCTCGTAGCTTAGCTCTTGACCTATAATTTGGAACGTGATATCTATTTTTATCCAATTTAGCTCCATTTCCTGTAAGAAGTTACAAGAATACGCAGTATCACGCCCAACAAAGGAATCCAACCAAAAACACTGAATATGCGTGCAAATGCATCAAATATATATTATTTTAAGCCCTCAAATGCACATATATTTTATTCTCATCAATAGACAATATAGAGATTAGATAAGTAGCACATACTAAGCTTTTGTATTAATCCACAAGAGTTTGACAAAGCATGTAAGTTCTAATGTGCTTATCGAAAAGCTATACAATGTCTCTTTTTGAAATTTGAGAAACCGAGATTACATAGTTGAGACCTCATTTTTAAGAAACATTTTGAAAAAGAAATATAACAATCAAGACAAGAATAAATATGTGCAAAAGTTATAGAAGACAAAGTAAAATACATAATTCAAGAAGGGGATAAGAGTTACCAATTTCGCCATTGCCAATGGTTGTGTCTTTCCCATTGTTGATTATAACTTCTTCTTGGAAAATAATTTTGTTGATAATGTTTTCTCCTTTGATCAAATGGCGTGAACATTTGTTGTCTCTTTGACAATTTGAATTTCCTTTGACTTTTATTGCGCCGAGTACCTAACATGAAATTATCTTGTGGTACCCTCAAGTATTTGGGTCCATTAGGATTAGCTTTGAGACTTTTAGGTCTCCAATAATAATTTAAGCTATTTCTAGCCTGACAAGTATTTGTCATGTGACCACGTTTGGCCACAATAAATAAATGTAATAGTTCTAGAAGCATGATGATTGGCATAAACAAAAGTAGGTACTTGATTCTCTTTTATATCATTGATGACATTTGGCTTATAACCAAGTCCTAATTTCAAATGATCACAATGTTGAACATCAATAATTTTGGTCATTTTATCAGTACTCAAATTAAACTTTATCATATCCTTTTTCATGCAATCAATGTCCTCAATGGGAGTTTCATTTTCTTTTTCAAGATTTCTAACCTTATCAAGTGTAGTAGTGTGAGCACAAGAAAGTGATTCATATGAAACAAGTAAACTATTCTTTTCATTTTTCAAAGTGTTGAATTCTTTTTTCAAATTTTTGTATTTAAAAGGCATGCTTTGGAATTCATTTTGAAGTTCATCATAATTATCTTGCAATTCATTAATAAAGGAGATAGAAGAGTTAGAGCGTACCTCATTGTCTTCTTCAATGCCAATTAGACATTGCTCGGTTCCTCATCATCGGATGTTGCAAGAAGCTCATCCCATGTTTTTGGATTTGATATTATATCCGATTGAGGAGTATATGTTTTTTAATTACTCCTTTCATTTGTATATATTTCATAGATGAGAAGATTGTCAATAAGCTCATCAAAATTTAGAGTTTCCAAATTTTGAGCTTCCGAGATAGCGGTAACTTTTTCGGACCAATAGGTGGGAAGAGCATTTAGAACTTTTGCGACCTTATCCTCTTCGGAAATAATTTTCCCAAGTGCAACAAGAGTTTTTACAATGTTGTCAAGCCTTTCCACCATTTTGGAAATATTTTCTCTATCATTCATGGTGAAATTTTCGAACTCTTTGACCAACATGGTATTTTGAGCTTGTTTCACTTTCTTTGTGCCTTCATAGATAACTTTCAATTTTTTCTATACATCATGAGTGGATCGAATTTCTCTAATGCGATTATACTCCGTCGCGAAGAGAACAATGAAGAATATTAAGAGCTTTACCATTTAAGGAGATTATTTTCTTGTCTTCATTATTGAACTCCTTGAGGGCTTTGGGGATACGAGTTCCGTCTTTCTTTTTCTTCATCGGGATGGATACTCCATTTATAACCGCATTCCAAATATTGAACCCATAACCTTGTAAGAAGCACTCCATTTTATCTTTCCAAAATGCATAATTATTGGAGTCGAAGAGAGGTGGTCTATTGAATGAAGCACCAGGTGGTAGATAGCTCTCATTTGTAGCCATGGATCTTTCCTCTTTACTCACAATGGAAAACGAGCTTGCCAAAGAGTTTGGCTCGATACCACTTGTTAGTCCAAGTGGCTATGATAATCTAGAGGGGGGATGAATACACTATCCCGATTTTTTGATTTTCGCCCTCTTTTCGAATATGAGAATGATGACCAAAATAAAAGCGAAATGTAAACAACACTCGATGATTTATAGAAGTTCAACCCACCTAGGGCCTAATATTCTATCACCCCGGTATGTCCTAATGGATTTCGAAAAAGAAAAAGATTTATTAATAGATACCAAACTATTACAACCTTTACCTTAAAGAGCACCAAACTTTCTTACAACAACACCTGAAGATTACCACAAGATTACTCTTCTTCACCTTGAAGAGCGCCAAAGTCTTCCAACTCGAAGAGCCCCAAACTCTTCAACACTCTTTCTTTTCAACCAAACATGTTATTGCCAAAAGAACACTAATAAGGATTTCTTGTTTTGGATGATGTTACAAATACAATCAAGATTACACTTTAAAAGAAATATTATAACTCAAAAATGCAAGTGTAATCAAGAAGAAAAGCCTAATAAGCAAGATGTGATCGGAACATGAAAATGCAAAAAGTATGTATACTTGGGGTACCATAATGAAATTATCCCTATGTTTGATTATAGTTTTTGAAGTGTATTTTTATATAGGTTTGGTTGATTTTGGTGAAAATTTGTTTTGGATATAGTTTTTGGAGTGTGTTTTCATATAGATGGTATGATTGTGGTTAAAAAATATTTGATTGTATTCCCAAAATTCTAATACATAAAAAAATTACTCAATTTCAACTATTCCTATTTCTCGGAATAGTTGAAAAATGAAAATGGATGCATGTAGATATCGAGATGATTACGTGATATATTATTGCATACACTTACAGTGTCAAATGGGCCGATCCGTGCCAACCCGTGTCGGCCGCCGAGCCAATGGATAAAAAATTCCACCAGGTCGCCATTTTTGGAGCACAAGCCCAATCCATATTTTAAAAATACATGTAAAATATATTGGGCTGACATTTTGGGCCTAATGGGCTGAGTCAAATAGATCTGGGTCTTTTCAGGCCTACGAAATCATAGCCCAAATCGCCCTCACTGCACTTAGTTGGGCTAGTTGATCGCTAAAATTTATTAAGATAAACCAAGTGTACGACATATTTAATAGATAGTGGCAAGTAAGGTCGTATTCCACACGATTGATTAAAGAATATAGATTACCGCAATCATAGTAGCCTCAATTTTATTGAAATGATAACAAATACGAGAATGAATCATCTAAAAATTTAAATAAAACAAAATCATCTAAAAATTTAAATAAAACAAAATAAAAAAACAACTAACGAGCTCACACGTAGAGAATTAATCACGGAATAAATGCGATCCTAGGACCATGATCTCGACATGCATCTGTAAATTATATCCAATTTGTATTCCACAAAGTCAATTGTACCTTATCTATGGACTTGATTTCTATTCTAGATCATTTCTTCTCTCAAGGAAAACAAATTGTAGATTAATAATGAATTGCTAGCGTCTCTACTCAACAATTAATATCGACTCCCAAACACATATTGAATGAAGTATCAAAATTCCATAAACGTCATAAGCCTCCCGACTCTACAATTATTTATGTTGTGACTTCTTTAATCTATTGTTGGAACTCTATTGTTTATGAACTCATCAAAATAATTATTGATCAAGCACAATAATTAAGCAACCACAAATAGATAGGCAAAACAAGCTAATACGAAATAAACAAATCAAATATAAAACAAATATGCAGTCTACATCATGTCCTAGAATCAAAAAGAAAATTAGCTTGACATGTTCGTTTGTGATCTCATAGACATACGACATGTTTAACATGAAAAGAAATAAAGAAAAAATAGAAATTATAGTCTATGATGATGAATTCCCTAGCTTGGATGAATCCATCTTAAAAATTTGGATTCTTAGTATCTTTCTTGATAGTCCCCTTGTATGGCTCTCCAAGATCTCTCCTTTTGCTCTTACAAACGACTCTCTTCTCTCCCTAGATGTGTTGTGTTCTCCCAAGATGAATTGTCTCGGTCGTTAGGTCTTTTATCCCTTTTATAGATGCCTTTTCAAATCCTATTTTCGGTCCTCGCACAAAAGGAGACAAAATCGCAAAACGTGTCATTTTACATGGGTCGTGAACTTGCGCACAAGCGAGTCATGTGAAATCTTCTCTCAATCGGCTGAATCGCATTGCTCATACGTGTGCTCATGTGCATGATCTAGTCGTGTTCTGGCACACGCCCATGTTCTTGCGCACGACCAGGCCATGTTCTTGCACACACCAGTGTTCTTTGTGTCTTCATTCGTCTTTTTGGCTCTTGACTTACCCTTTGGGCTGTGCTATCACTTTTCGTCTAATTTAACTTCATTTCATACAAAAATACCCAGAAAAATACTGTATCACGCCTAATAAAAAACCAACCTAAACACGCTAGATATACATGCAAATGTGTCAATTATATACCAAATTACACCCCGAAATGCATGTATATTAACCATTATCACCGGCCCGATGGGTCGGGCTGGTTTTGGCAACTCGACATAGACCATGTAAAATTATCTCCAATTGGGACCAAATTTCTTATTCCACTTTCTTATTCCACTTCATGTTTCACTTAGCTAGACGATTAACACGTGTCATTGAAAATAGAATTGCATTGCTCATATTAATTGAAATGTAAATATTATTTTGGATTATCGTATCATAATTTTGTTTATTTTATAGAATTAGTTGTTTGAATATGATGACAATATTTCATTTTTGGAATTAATGACAAGATATGATAGGTAATAAAAGTGCCAAATTTGCTCTCAGCATTTCAATTTAAGATAGGTATATGATATCATTCTACATGGATTGGGATGGGAGGAGCAAATGTGAATTTAATGTTCACCTGATCCAAGTAACTGCCTGGGCCTAAAATACTACTCACGAGCCTATATCTCTTCTTTCCTAACGTAGAATACTTTGGGCCTATATAATTTATTAAGCCCAATCATAAACCCCGACCAGATGAGATTTGCCACCATTGGGCTAGATTGGGTCTATTAATTGAACATGATAGACAACTAGACGTCCAGCCCCATAGCCCATAATTAATGGCAGGCTTGTGTAGTTATCAAGCAATTTAATAAGTTATCATGAAGTTGGTCCAAGATTATGGAATCAATTTTGCGGTTTCATTTCATAATGCCCAACTCTAATTTGGGAGCTCGACCATGGGGACGGAGGCGCTGCAACGGCGTAGACTGGGTTGCGATGTTCCGTCGACGCCATTTGGATGGAGATATTAATTTCTTTTCTGTTGTTTCCCACATGTTCAATTTTCTCTCGTTTGGATTAATCTGCTAATTCTAGTTTTAGTGTAGTAATTATATTCATTTAGGTTTACGCATTGAGATAAGAATAGTAACCGTTCTAAGTAGGAAAATTCACATCACATTGTATTGTTTTAGAAATGATCCAACTTCCAATAGAAGAAATTGTACTAACTAAACTGTTAGATTGAGATAAAAAATGAAACCCCTCAAGGTGGAAATAGGAAATAATTGTTGATGGTATAAATGAGTATGATAGAATATGTTGCCCTATTAATCAATATATCAATACAAAACCCTGGATGTTCGGGTTCAAACAGTGTTGTATGTTAATGTTGTAACACTGGAACATACGACACACTCACACAATGAAAATATAAATAACACCAGGATTTTTAACGTGCTTAGATTCCTCAATCTTAATGCACGAGGCCACGCCCAGAGAAAAAACAATCCAATATTAGAAAAGCAAAGCTTATTACAAATACGACTGGATTTATGAATAGCATAAAGACTCCCTCTTTATCAATTCACCAATACTCGTATAAAACTAATCTCTTAATTGAATCTTCCACAATCTCAACCTTGTTGGAATCCCTCCAACTTCAAAACCCTTGAACGGTTGAGTCGATCCACGCCGTAGATCTTCACCGCTTCTCCCAGAAGAATAAAAATATCGAACAAATGATTTCTTGAAGAAGTAAAATATATCTCGAAAAGGCTTTACGGATGTCTTCTTCAAAAGCCTCGACTTCACTTCTTATAGCAAGCAAGAAGAATCCAATCCCTGATTTTCAGTGGGCGATTTCATGCTAAAGGAAGGAAATCAGAAAAAATCATTTCCTTGTGGGTAAGAATCAATTACACAAGGAAAGTGATTTAAAAGGAATAAAAGGCAATTAAGAAGTGGCTGAATCAATTAAGATAAACTTTATCCAATAATATCAGCAACATTCACAATATAAAGATCTTGCCAAAAATCATAGCACAGAATCTGCCATAAAATCCGCCCAGATTCTATGCAACCGGTGTTGCATCACCAGAGTTACAACACTAGAACTTGCACCGAGCTCAAAGACCAAATTTGCCAATTAAGTAACACTAACAATCTCCCCCTTTGGCACTTTTGGTCAAAACAACAATTCATAGGATAACATCAAAACAGATATAGATAAAGATGCAACACTAGGAATCACAAAGCCCTGCAAGTTAGCACAGTTCAAAAAACATGCATACATAGTTCAAATTCATCCAACACATTGTCCAATAGAACTAGTTTATCATTCGTACTATAAACAAGATAAACACAAGCATGCAGTGGTCTTCATCAGAACCACTATATTCCTTTGACTCCCCCTCAGAGTCAGCATCAATATCATCTTCATCTTCATACTCAAACTCCTCTTTTGAAGCATCATCATCATCTTCTTCCTTATCACCGGACTTTTCGGACTCTCCCTCAAGTGGGTCTCATCTCACCATCTCACTTGACTCAGTTTGCTCCCCCTTACTTGGGTCTCACCTCACTTGAGTCTCCTCTCTCCCCCTTTTTGACCAAAAAAAGACAAAAGATTGGCTATTTTTTGGTCAAAACAATCTCCTTCAAGAATTTGAATGTAGTCCTTACCAAAATTGATGAGAGAATAAACCGCCATAATTAGAGTGATACAAATGGCGACTATGGGAGTTTCCAAGAAAAGCTTCCAACTGCAAATTTGAAATTCAAATATTTTTGGAAAAGTCCCATAATTCAAGGTGTGCAATTAATCCAAAATAAGCACAGATGAACAATACCATTTATTATCAAAGACAAATTTAAGGAATAAATCATTTCCAAAAATAATACACCACATCGAATCAAGAGAGAATATTTTCCACAAGCCCAAAAATGATCCCGAGGATGTCTAGAATGATGAGTTTATTTCGACAGAATAAAAAGGCCTCGGCGTTTTGGTCTTTGTAACCGATGTTGTACCACCTTTTTTAAGAACATCACCATACAAAGTCAATGTATCAAAATCCTTTTCCCATTTACAAAATCTTTTGAGTGAAAGGAATCAGCTGTGAAATAATTATCCAGTCGGTAGCTTTCGCTCCAAAACACGGGTAGCTCTTTCTCAGAAGATCATAATATGATTCAAGCATATAAAAGAACAGAGAATAGTTCACAACTGAATAGCTTTCACACACAATGTATAGGCAGCCTTTTCCGTCAAAGGCCCAAAAAATAAATACATCTTTCACATGGGAAAAATCATTTTGTTTGCAATTTGATCCACAATTGTTTTTAGGCAAGGGTTTCATCAAAGGAGTACTCAATCGAGTTACAACAATAACACAGAGATAAGCCAATGAAATGATCTTAAAAAATGCAAAAGAATTAAGATCAACAAGAGGTTGCAACACATCAAGAAAAAGAAATGATGCATATGGTGTTGCAACACTGAAACCCACACTGGTCAGAAAGAACAGACCCAGAGACTGTTTCAGGTAATTAAACCTTTGGAAGTCTAGGGCTTTGGTGAAAATATCAGCAATTTGATTCTCAGTGGTAACAAAATCAATGGTAACAATCTTATTCTCAACCATGTCTCTAATAAAATGGTGTCGAATATCGATGTGTTTAGTTCTGGAGTGTTGCACTGGGTTTTTAAAAATGTTTATGGCCCTTGAATTATCACAGTAAGCAGTAAGAGTTTTCTCTTCAACCCCATTGTCAGCCAACACTTGTCTCATCCACAACATTTGAGAACAAAAGCTCCCTAAGGCTGTATATTCAGACTCAATAGTGGATAGGGATACACAACTTTGTTCCTTACTGTACAATGAAACTAAATTGTTACCAAAGTCCTCCAGGAGTGCTCTCTCGATCATCGACATCACCAGTCAAATTAACATCACTAAACCCAGTCAAGTTAGTGTTATGACACTTAGTGTTGTAACACTGAGTCGCTCTCGCATCGGATAACAATTATCGGAAGATCTTTACCCTTCAAAATGCATTTGTCGGTTTATCAAAAACACCACACACATTTTTATCAAATCTCACAAGTAAATTATCATCACAAAGTTGAAATCTTGATAAGATTGGCTTTTCATCCTTCAACATATAAAACTTTTTTAAGAGAAGGAAGACCAGACACATTCAAGGTTCCTTTTCCCAAAATTTTCCCTTTAGCACCATCACCAAAAGTAACCAATCCATTTTCATGTTTTTCAAATTCAGTCAGTTTTTCCAATTCTCCAGTCATGTGACGAGAGCAACCACTGTCAAAGTACCATGATTTAGTCACATTGGCTTTTAAAGAAGTGTGCACAACATAGCAAGAAAATTCATCCTTCCTAACCCAGATTTTCTTGGGTTTGTTTGATAAATTTATTTTAAAACGAGGAGTGTTTCTTTGCTGATGTTGGAACACTTGCGATTGCACCCTGCCTTGCCTAATGTGTTTTTGAAGACGATAACACTTAGGTCTTATGTGGCCATGACGATTGCAATAATGACATGTAGGAACAAAGCCATTGTTTCTTTTCCCAGTTTGACTAAAGGATGTCCCCTCTTTAACAAAAACAATCTTAGAATTTTTCTTTTTATTCACAATGTTTTTGTTAAAATTATAATTAAAACCAACACCTGCACGACCTTGTTGAGATTTTCCTTGAGATAGAATTTCATCTAATCTCCCCTTGCCAGTGTTCAGTTTTTTGACAGAATTTGTCATTTCATTGAGTTCTTTCTTTACTTTGGCAAGTTCTTCTTTTCTCTCTGTTGCCAGCTTTTCAAACTTAATTACCTCTCCTTTGAGTGAGTCTTTTTCAGCAGTAAGACACACTACTTTCTTTTCCAGGTTCTCATTTGTCTTCAAGACAACCAAGCATTTTTCGTACATCTTTTGGTAAACTCTCCTTAGTTCTTCATTCCTTGATTCTTCATCAACTTCAGAGTCATCCTCAGAGTATTCATCACTTGAGTTATTTTCCTCTGCATGAATCACAGAGTTTAGACATCTTTCAACAAAAGGAAAGTTAGTGTCATACCTGCTTGGTGTTGTAACACCAGAAGTAGCACTGGGGTGCGTTTCATTACAACCAACCTCTTTGTCAACATGATTGCTCACATTTTTTTCTTCTTTATCATCTGGTTCTTCGTTACTCCATGAGGCGGTGAATGATTTCCCATTCTTCTTTCGAGTATTTGCACATTCAACCTGGATGTGTCCAAAGCCACCACATTCTTTGCATTGAATTCTTTTGCTTTTGATTGAGGATTTGTTTCTTTTGTTCTTTTGACTGTCAAGGAATTGAGGGCGTGAAACTGACCTTTCTTCATAAACACAAGACATGTTAGCAACAAATATAAAACAGGATCTCACTAATAAGAATTAGTGTTAGGCTCTTGATGCCAATTGATAGAATATGTTGCCCTATTAATCAATATATCAATACAAAACCCTGGATGTTCGGATTCAAACAGTGTTGTATGTTAATGTTGTAACACTGAAACATACGACACACTCACACAACGGAAATATAAATAACACCAGGATTTTTAACGTGCTTAGATTCCTCAATCTTAATGCACGAGGCCACGCCCAGAGAAGAAAAAATCCAATATTAGAAAAGCAAAGCTTATTACAAATACGACTGGATTTACGAATAGCATTAAGATTCCTTCTTTATCAATTCACCAACACTCGTATAAAACTAATCTCTTAATTGAATCTTCCACAATCTCAACCTTGTTGGAATCCCTCCAACTTCAAATCCCTTGAACGGTTGAGTCGATCCACGCCGTAGATCTTCACCTTCTTCTCCCGAAGAATAAAAATATCGAACAAATGATTTCTTGAAGAAGTACAAATATATCTCGAAAAGGCTTTCTGGATGTCTTCTTCAAAAGCCTGACTTCACTTCTTATAGCAAGCAAGAAGAATCCAATCCCTGATTTTCAATGGGCGATTTCATGCTAAAGGAAGGAAATCAGAAAAAATCATTTCCTTGTGGGTAAGAATCAATTACACAAGGAAAGTGATTTAAAAGGAATAAAATGCAATTAAAAAGTGGCTGAATCAACTAAGATAAACTTTATCCAATAATATCAGCAACATTCACAATATAAAGATCTTGCCAAAAATCACAGCACATAATCTGCCATAAAATCCGCCCAGATTCTGTGCAACCGGTGTTGCATCACAAAAGTTATAACACTAGAACTTGCACCGAGCTCAAAGACCAAATTTGCCAATTAAGTAACACTAACAGAGTAATTAAAAGGAAAATGACCAATGCACATATATCTAAAATTGGCCATGTTAGGTCTATATTGGTAAATGTTGATGATATGCATGAAGAAGTAGTGAAAGTGATTAATTGTAGGTCCCAAGGGGTGTGAGTGTAAGGTTTAGAAGGGGGGGTTGAATAAACCTTACCAACTTTTCGATTTAGTCCTTTTAAATATTCAGAGTTAATACTTCACAAATGAGTCCTTGATGGACAACTAAGTTAGTTAATAAACGAGTTAGTTACTCAAATCAGCACTGACTCGAGTTGATAGAATAACTCGATTGTTTTGACTAAAGACTTAACTCGATTGTGATTTGTTTTCGGAAGACTTTACACCCTTAAATTTGGTTTAGTACTTATAGATTATCAAGTGGATAGCAAATTTATCGCAGTGTTAAATAAATAAGATGCGAGAATTAAAGTCTTTGAAATGTAAATGACACGATAAGTTTTTATAGCGGTTCGAAGATGGGGTAATTCTTCTACTCCTCTCTTCTACAACTCCTGGAGGAATCCACTAGGTATTGATCGAAGATATCTGAGTGGTAACAGTCCGGATACAAGTCTTGATCACACAACTAACTTGATCCTTTGGGACTCGATCTGAGATGCCTTGGTCACGCAAATGGCTTCTCGTATGACTCGAACTTTCTTCACAGGGCAGGCTTTGCCTTTGCTACTACACCCACTTGCTCAAGCTCTTTGGATTTGATCACGAAGCCCTCCAAAACCCGAGACTGATTCGACCTTGAACCTTCCTACAATCCTCCGTGGAATGTAGACCCCTTATTCTTCAATAATTTCCTCTTCAACCGATTGAAGTTATCTTTCCTTCACAAATTGAGTGTTGGATTGATTTTCTTCGTAATGTAGGCTTGAGGATTAATCTTGAATGATTTGAGAATATATTAGGTTACTGATTCAAATGTTTGCTTGAATGTTCGTGGTTCGTAACCTTCTCTCGAGTCATTCCTCGGCCTTTTATAGTGATTTTTCAAAAATCTGCCGTTGAAGAGATAGGCTTATTTTTGAAAGTCACTTGTGGTCGTTGGCTTGTCTTGTTGCGATCCTTGGAATTGCCACTTCCTCGTATGAATTGTTCTTGACTTTTCGGAGATCGACATGGTGCGGTGCTTACTATTGGTTTATTCCTTTTGCACGCTTCGAACCGAGCACTTCGAGAAAGGTAGTATGGAGGTATTACTTGTTTAAGTAATTCCCTTGATTTTTGTGCAACAGATCTCTTCCATTATCTCGACTTGATTGCATTTCCTTGCTTTCCCCCAGGTGACTTAGAGTCAACTTCCAATCGTTGGATGACTCTTTTGTCACTTCAACTTGAGACTTGGCTATCTTGAGTTGACTTGACCGATACTCTACTCACCGCATCTCGATTGCTCCTTGATCGAGTTCCCGTCTTCTCTTCTTTGCCATACTCAAATGTCTTGCAATGAGTCTTCCTTCTAGTCTCCGGTTGTCTTCTTGCATGTTTAGGCATAGGCGACTTAACTCGGCTTGACCAGCCCTATTTATTACAATGCGGTTTAACGAAAATGGGGTGCCAACTTCCTATTCTAAGTTTTACATGGCATTCATCAAAATCTAAACAATAAATTTCCCAACAATTTCCCCCTTTTTGATGATGCCAAAACTTAAAACATTCAAAATGTAAATAGCAAAGATACATACATATAGTGCATTCACAGAGAATGTATGCGTAGAATCAATCCTTTTATTGATCATAACATTCTTGTCCTTTACACAATCATTTACAAGGTGTATCGTGAGCAAACATCTATGTCTACGCAAAAATAGAGAATTTACTGATTTATTACGAAGACTTACATAAAATGTATTTAAAATACATGAAGGGGTGGACAAAGAACACTTCATCTCCTTCGCTTCCTCCTTCTTTCTTTCTTCTTCACTCATCTTCTTCTTCTTCTTTTTTTCTCATCTTCACCGCTTTCTTCTTTTCTTTTCATACGCCTTCCGGCAGCTTCATCTCTTCTTATTCTCTCTTGTCTCTCCTCCCATAGCCGAGTTTGTCTTTTATTTTCTTCTTCAATTCTTTTCACATACTCGGATTGTTCTTAGCCACTTGCAGATTGGCTACTTCATCAAAACCACCACAGTAGATCCCTCCTCTTTTGCCTGGATCTATGTACTCAATGTTTTTGGGCGGAGGTCTGTGTCCAAAACCTCTTTCTCCACCACCGCTTATTCCTCTACTGCGGGCGTGTATTGTCTTTGGGGTCTTCTTCTTCCCGGTGAGTGACTAGCGAGTGACCAGCAGAGCGATCGCCGGTAGTCTGTCTGCTGTCGGCTTCTTCACATAGTGTGAGACCCTTTTCCCAAGACAAGTCCCGTGGCTTGAGCCATGGACATGTTTGCGAAGTATCCTTGAGATGCGGCGTTTTAAATTCATCAACGATCTTGGCTCGATTAGGCATCCGAGATGGCATAAGTGTCTCTCTCTTTGGAATGCCTCCATGTTGTTTGAATATCCATAACTCGGGCATTCATCCTTCCTTCCACTTCCTCCATCCCCGCTTCAATCGTCTTTTTTTTTTGTCGGCCATAGGTACAAAGAGTGTTGGAGTGGCGGACTCATCGGGAGTTTGCTTTGATAATATCACCGTGACAAGACCTTGTTGGGGGTTTGTGCAATCATCAAGGTCACATCTCTCGATCCTTCCCCCTCAACAGACTTCCCTTTCTTTTCTCTTGAAACTTCCTCAGCTGTCTTTCCCTTCACAGCTGCTCCCTCATTCTCAACTTCAGATCCCTTCAGCGCTTTTAGGTATTCCTCTTCCCCCTTTTTGGCATCATCAAAGGAGAGAGGAACCCCTGGAAACAAACTAGCGAAAGCGGAGGTTGAGTCGATGATAGCCAAGTTCTGCTTCGAGTCTGCTGCAGAGTATGCGGCGCGAAACTCAGAGTGAGTAGCGTTGGATTCAGCTTTAATTAACTTCATCTCAGCCATGAGAAGGCTGAATTTTCGATCCATGTTTTCTTCCATACGCAAGAGCTCATTCTTATTTTGCTCACGCAGCAGCTTTATCTTAGCGAAGTGAGATTCATGCATGTGCTCAATGTGTTCTCTCAATTTTTCTTTGCATCGGCATTCTCATTTCGCTGCATCAACGACTTGTTGAACAATGTTCAAATATCTAGCTTGTTCCACACACATTGTTTCTTCCGATGTTGCCACCACTCCCGGATTCTCACTATTATGCCTCTCAAGTCGCGGTAAGGTTGGCATCTCTCATTATCCAGATCTCATGTCCATCGAGGCCTGGTGCCTCTCCATCCGTTCAATTTCAAAGAAATAATGCTTTGAACACCTCCCGAACTTCGCTTGTTCCTTCATTGCGGTGACGACGCCAAGCGGCGTCAAAATCATAGTCACCGAACGATGGTATCGATGGAATGACAGGATCTGTGCGTGGAAGCGCTCGAGATCTCTTTTCGACTCTTCGGGAGGTCGAGTACCTCCGAGAGAGAAGGAAATGATTCTACAAAGGGATCATCACGAGCAACTGGAATTTGTTCAATGATGAGTAGTGCTCATGAAGTTCCTTGTGGAGTCGAACTGTTGCGCTTGGGAGCTGCGCGATGGACTGTTTGGTGGTCTGTTGTGAGTTGACCCGACTTTGCCGAGCCTCGCTTGTCTCAACAGCTTTGTTGGTCTCAACTGGTTTTTCCACGTGAGTTGACCGGTCCTCGGCTTATCGAGCGTCATCGGACGATGATGAGATTTCCATGGGTGGCTCATCAAAGTTGAAAGTTTGACGAGTAGTCTTGAGGTCGACTTACTCGTGGTTGGAACACCCTCACCGAGTCTTTTGGATCGATCACCGGGGATGACTCGGCTTCATCGTCTTCTTCCGATCCCGGAGAGGTTACATCGGGATTATCCTGGGAATCGTGAAGCGCACTTATCTCCTTTTCGATAGATCAATGATAGCGGGAGGGATGTTCTCACTTGACTTCTTTACCCCCGGAAGTCTCAACCTCCCGTTGGCCTTCATTACCTCCTGCGGTCTCAACTACGACGAGGCCTTGGACATCCCTTTCGACAAAGTGTCACTGTCTTAGGGTCTTCTGCGGTGGCATCCATTGGAGTCTCAACTCCATGGATTGCACTTTAAATCGCCAGTGTTAACTCCCGTGGTCATTCTTTCTCGTGCCTCGATCGCATCGCGAGCGTCATTAGCCTTCAAAGCGGTTGCACCTCGGTGAGACAGTCTCAACTATCCGAGCCTCATCGATGACAACTTGCTTTGTGTACTTTGTGTTTGTTCCTTCTCCACTTCGCCTCCTAGATTCATTGTGGAGTCACCGCAAAGATCCTCCGACCTTGCCGCAATGGTGGAGGGAGTTTCCCCATCACCGGGTATTGGGGTCACTCGTCTCCGACTCCCGGCTATTCCCATTGAGTATTCAGCCCCATGGGGCGGTGGTAAGACACCTTCATTAGGGGTTGGCTCAGCTCAACCGGGGTCCCCACTATCCCGCCATCGCCGTTCCTTAGTTCCTTCTTTTTCGAGTGAGTCGGGAAGTGGTGGCGGCAACAACGGTGGCAATATCTTTTACTCCCATTGGGTCTATCTCCACCGTATTTTGGAGGACTCTCCTGGTCCCTCCATCATCCTTTGCTCATGAAGGATTCGGATTCACGCATTGCTTGCTTTGCATTTGCAATTCTTCAGAGCAGCGGCCGGGTCCGATCCTCATCACTATATGATAGGGCGTCAAAGTGAGGATGTGTATGTTACGGGTGCCGATGATAGGGCGATCTTTGGCCTTCTCACGTGCCTCTGCGTCCTCACCGCTTTAGCCCGTTCATTTTCTTTTTCGAATTTCCAGATATTTATGCAATTATCCTCGTCAAGGGCTTGCGAATCGTGTCCACCTCAAGAAATCAAGAGTTCTTCTTCCTCAAGAATGAACTCGGATATTGAAATCGCACTGGATAGGCTCGCTTCCACTTTCTCCACTCGCGCAGACGATTTTGGATGTCCGGATACAATGGAGAGTGCATGATTAAATCGTCTTCATCATCCTCTTGCCGCCCCTCGTTTCCGTGTATTGAAGGTAGCAAACTTTCTTTCGCCGACACCTTCAAAGCACCTCTGTTACATGGTGGAGAAACAACCTTGTCAACAGTGACTCGGTTGTCTCGGCTATTCTTTGTTCCTCATCTGTCTAACTACAACTCGGGTCTTCAAGTTGCCTCTGGCGATCGGCCTCGGCAGACTTGGCCGTTTCATCAATCACTTCGAGACTCTACTTCTCCGCCTCTCGGTATCTTCTCCACCGAGTGACGAGACTCAACTTGTCTTTTCAAGCTCGGAGAGTTTGGAAAGTCTTCTTCTTCTCTTTGTTTTAACCAAAGGGATTTACTCGCTCCACTTCCTCCTGGTTCATTGAAGGTGAATGCCTTCGCAGATGTCTTAGAGGTAGCTACCTTTCTTGTTGTGGCGGCCCTCTTCTTCTTGATCACCGGAGAAGGGATTAATGGTTCCTTCTCCATCATTTGCGGCGCAAGGGCGGGAGACACGGCGTGGGGCCAGGTGACTCGACTACACGGTAGGAGCAGATTTGTTTTTCTTTCTTTGCGGGGCAGCAATTCTCTTAGCAAATTGCGGGGGCGCTTTCTTCTTTGGTGGAGAGGAGACAGTTGTATCTTCGAGGTCACCGATTCCCCTCACTCGTGACGCTCTCTTAGCGTAGGCTCTCTTACGTGCGCCGAGAGGGTTTGATCTCGAACATCCTCTTGTTTACATGGAATGCCTTTCCATGTCGAAGAGGACTCTTTTTACCTCCATCACCGCCAATCACTGCATCGTATCCCGGGGATCCTCTAAATGCTCCATTCTCCTTGAAGGATTTGTTCCCTACATTCTCGGCAGAGTCTGCTGTAGACAAACTCAGCCATTCACTTTCTTTTCTTCAATGATCGCAGCCATTCACGATCAATTTCGCTTTAGACGATTGGTCAAAGCGCCAAATTTGATGTCTATGCATTTGGCAACGATGTCCAACAATTTGTGGTAGTCCTCCTTCACCTCTTGTTAGTTTGTGTAGACTATCTTTTCAAAGATAGTCGGTCTTGGCTACTTCCTTCCAAGCGACAACCAAGTCAACATCAGCTTCATTGATTTCTCGTGCTCCTTCCGCCGAACGGCGGTGTTCGCGGATCCTTGGCGGTGATGATGAACTCCTTCCCGTGAACAGAGGATTTGATCCCTCATCGTGAATCTCGGCATTCACGTAGAATCGTGCGACCTCTTCCACATAGGTCATCGGAAAGTCCATTGTCAGAAATGGTTTTAGCCCAGTCGTTTCGAGTTTTTCAGCGATCTTCTTTATGAGGGCGTCATCGAACCCCTGTTTGACCATACCCTCGAAATCCACAGTAGACCCGGTGTGGATTTGCTTTCCTAGCTTGACAAAATCATGAGTGGATGCCATTTTTCATTATTTCACCGAATGAAACTTAGAAAGTGATTTGAAGATTGATAGGGTTTTTGAGAGAGTTTTTGCCTTTGCTTCTGAGAGAGAGAAGTGAACAGTTTTTGGTAATGTGTGAGAGAACAGACGAAAATGTAATCGAAATCAACGGCTTAGATTTTGCACGCCGATTAACATTTAATGTCTCATATTTAATGCGGCAGCATTTATATCCAATCATAAGCTTGGTGTGCAGCTTTTGCCTGTACACGTCATAATTATGCTCTCGTCATTCTTAAAAACATTCCCGCTTAGTAAAAACGACCGCGTTTTTGTCACTTTGCTTATAAATGACTCAGCTTATCCTTTAGCTGATTTAACTCTTCTTCTCACAGTTCTCCTAGTGACTCAAATTTGCCTAACTCGGTACAACCTGTCTTTCCGATATGGTTTGGTTCACTTAGCGATTTGAGAGTTCACTCTTTTTCCCTTTTCGTGTTTCATTTCTTTTCTTTGAGTCTTCCGAGTGTCACCACTCAATTAACCCTAACTCATGCTTGAGTTCTTCAAATCTTGACTCACATAATGGTTTTGTGAATATGTCGCCAACCGTTTATCGGTTGAAATATATTCCAAGGTAATGTCCTTCTTTTCAACATGATCTCTTATGAAGTGATATCGACATCGATATGCTTTGTTCTTGAGTGCAACACAGATTTTGAGTGATTGCAATTGCACTTGTGTTATCACACATGATTGTAATTTTCATTTCTTCAACTTCATAGTCTCTCACCTTTGTCTCATCCATAGGACTTGGGCACAACAATGCCCGCAACTATGTATTCTCGCTTTGAGAGGTGGCTATTGAATTTTGCTTTTTGCTAAACCAGAAATTAGCCTGTTTCCAAGCATTTGACATGTGCCTCGAGGTGCTCTTCCTGTCAACTCTACATCCAAAGATAGTCGTCAGTCCGAATAGCCAATTAGCTTGAATCCACCTTCCTTTGATACCATAAGCCAACTTCTTGGATTCCTTTCAAATATCTCAAGATCCTCTTGGCTGCAGTCATATGGCTTTCTTTTGGAGCAGATTGAAATCTTGCACATACACCTACAAAGAAAGGTGATGTCCGCCCGCTTTCGTGAGATAAAGCAATGATCCAATAAGTGCTCGTATCTTGTTTGATCTACAAGCCCGCCATCCGCATCCATATCCATTTTGATGATGTATTCATTGGTATTTTCACGAAGACTTCTCTTCCATACCAAATTTCTTCATTAAATCTCTGGTGTATTTTGTCGACTTATGAAGGTTCCATCCTTCACTGTTTCACTTGGAGTCCAAGGAAGAATGTCGCTCTCCCATCATGCTCATTTTGAATTTGCTTTGCATGAGGTTTGAAAATTTATCACACAACTCTTTGTTTGTGGATCCAAAAATAATGTCATCCACATATATTTGAACAAGAAATATACTCTTCGCATCTTGAATTCTGAAGAGTGTTCTATCCACTTTGCCTTTTGTGAATCCGTTCTCGATCGAAATTGTGACAAAGTATCATACCATGCTCGGGTGCCTGTTTCAATCCATATAGAGCTTTCTTGAGTTTGTATACCTTATCTCCAAGAGTCTTCTGCTCAAATCCTGGAGGTTGTTCAACAAACACTTCTTCTTCCAATAAACCATTAAGGAATGCACTCTTTACATCAATCGATATACAATAAAATTCTTGTGAGTGCATAGGCAAGAAACACCCTTATAGCTTCCAATCTTGCTACGAGGGCAAATGTTTCATCAAAATCTATCCCTTCTTCTTGGCAATATCCTTTGGCTACTAATCTTGCTTTGTTTCTTACCACGAACCTTCCTCGTTCATCTTGTTTCGAACACCCATTTAGTGCCAATAACATTTTGATGGGTGGGTCTTTGAACTAATTCCCATACTTTATTTCTTTCAAACCGATTCAGACTCTTCTTGCATAGCTTGAATCCAATGTGTGTCATCCAATGCTTGTGACACATCTTTAGGCTCTATTTGTGAGATAAAGCATGTGAACATATCTTCTTGTTGAGTTCGGATCTTGTTTTGACACCTTCTCTTATATCTCCAATGACTAGTTCTTACGTGGATGGTCTCTCGGCCATCTTACATCGAGGTTGGAGTAAGTTAGCTGGATTCGATCGTCTTGCAGCTATGTTGCTTTGATCGCTCTCTCTCGTCATCACTTAGGCAGATTTTCCACTTGTTTTTGAGACTCGGCTATCTCATCTTCATCCGGGTTTATAATTCCACTTGAACTTGACAAAGATAGGGACTCTTCTCGCATGGTTGGTTGATTCAAATTATCACCGACTCTTCAATGTCTTCTCCATTTACATTTGGCTCATCAAACACCACATGAATGGATTCCTCTGTAACCATAGTCCTCTTGTTGAGTACTCTGCAGGCTTTGCTTTCACCGAGTATCCCAAGAAGATACCTTCATCATCTTTAGCATCAAAAGCCTTCAAATTATGTTTGCCATTGTTATGGATGAAGCATTTACATCCAAATATTCTAAAATATGCAACATTTGGTTTTCTCCTGTCCAAATCTCATAGGAGTCTTTGTCGATTGTCATTTATCATGCATCTATTTTGAGTGTAGCATCTTTGTGTTTATTGCTTGACCCAAAATCTTTTAGGTAGCCCCTTGATTAACATGGTCCTTGCTGCTTCTTTGAGAGTTCTATTCCTTCTTTCTCGCAACTCCATTCTGCACGTGGAGTCCTTTGCTGCACATACAATTCATGACCAATACCATTATCTATACAATATTGAGTTATTATACCATTGACAAACTCGGTTCCTCTCGGATCTTATTTTGATAATGGTTTGGCTCTTCTCATTTTGAATCCTCTTCATCAATATTGTGGTAGTTTCTATAGAGTTTCTTTCTTCTTACACATGAATATTGTCCATGTATATCTTGAGTAGTCATCTACTACCACCAAGGTGTATTTCTTCCCACTTATGCTAGATTTTCAACCAACTGGACCCAAATAGATCCATATGTAGCATATACCCATGATGCAATATTCTTGTTCAAGATGGACATGTCTTCTCGCAAGCTTGTTAATCTTGAAATTCAGTGACTAAACCTTCTTGTGCCATGTACCCAACTTGATTGATTAATTTGTTCTTTGCTAATAGACAGTCAATTCTTTGAATGATGATTTGATTTATTTTCCCATCGACATGCATCACATACACTTTCCTTCTTGTATATCCATGAGTTCCGGAAGTCCTTCCACAAGATTACTTTTAGGCAAGCTTGTTAATTGTCTTGAAATTCGCCAAATGGTTTGACTCTAAGGGTTGCCATCTTGTGCCATAATCATAATTAATTTTGGCAAATTGCTTGGGATTCTTGAAATTGCCTTCTTTGGGTAGTTGTGATATCTCTGAGTGTAGTGCCTAGATGCATATGTGTGTCTTGAAAGCTCTTATACCTTTGGAATGGCTCTTTGCTAATTTTGGCTTATATTCCATGGGTCTTTGGGATAGTTCTTATTCCAATCACTGCGTTTGACCAATCCACGACATACATGTTCTTCTTTGTCCGCATCCTTGCAACACAACTTCATTTGATTTAATATCCTTGATTTGGCATATACCCATGTTAAATCCAACATTATAACCCTAGTCACGAGTTGGGTGATGCTTAGCAAGTTGAAGTTAAGCCCTTCAACATATGCAACATCCGTGATTTTTAATCTATTTTTCTTGATGGATCCAATGCCTCTTATTTCTCCTGGAGCTTCATTTCCTTTATAACACATTTCAAATATGACTCTGACCAACATTGCATTTTCTTTTTCTTTTCTTGTCTTCTTTCTCTCGAAGACCTTTCTTTCTTCTTCATTCCTTTCATTTGTTGACATAAAGATCAGGATATGGGCAATCAATGGCATAGTGACCTGGTTGCCTATCAAAATCAATTCAGCATAGATTTTCAACCTTTTGATCGACTCTTTCCATTCTTGGATTGTCAATGGCCCTTTGATATTCAGATCTTTTTGATGCTCTTTGTTCTCTTGGTTGGCCTATCTTCCCTTGACTTGGAGTGAGCCGAGTGTCTTCTCGGAGGATTCGCCCTTGCCTCTCTTGTAGTTCTTATTGAAGAACTTGTTAAACCTTTTAACCATCGGGGCTATTTCCTCTTGGTCAATGACTTCTTTGACCTCGGCTCTCTTGCCATCCTTAACAATTAGAGCGTTGTTTTGGGTACAACTGTCTCTTCCTCGTCTTTTTCTTCTCACTCAAATTCGTAGGCTTTGAGATCCGAGAATAGCTCATGGTTGGATGTCTTGGATAGGTCCATGGAGTATCTCATGGCCATGACTTTCATATCCCACTCGGTTGGGAGACTTCTTAGAATCTTCATACACATTTCCTTCGTGTATATTCTTTTCCAAGTGCGAGATAGCTCGTTGGTAATTTACGTGAACCGAGCATCCGGTTGATCCAGGGTCTCTCCTGCGATCATTTTGAAATTTTCAAATTTCTCAGACCATGATAATTTATTTTCCTTGATTTGCTCCGAGCCTTCACAAATCAATGTTAGCTTGTCCCCGATTTCTTTAGCCGTTTTGCATGATTTGACTTTATTGAACATGGCTTTGTCCAAGGTTTTGTAAAGAATGTCCTTGGCCACATTGTCCAGGTTATATCTTTTTCTCATCATCATTTGTCCATTCACTCTTGGTTTTCAACCATGACCGTGCGGGAGCAACATCCTCTTCACCTTCAAATGCAGCTCTCCTTACGGATGTGTTCACTTTTAAAATTTGCAGTGGCCCATCCTCTATCACTATCCACATCTCATCATGTAATCTTTGATAGATGAGCACTGCATACGAATTTTCCAATCATCAAATTCTTCAATTGTGAACATAGGGATGCGTGTCAAATTTGCTTCCATGATAATAACTTTTGATGATAAAACAGACTTTGAAAAATTTGGAGATCTAGTTCAAGAACCGGTCCGGAAGGCTCAATGAACCAACCGCTCGATACCACTTGTAGGTCCCAAGGGGTGTGAGTGTAAGGTTTAGAAGGGGGTTGAATAAACCTAACCAACTTTTCGATTTAGTCCTTTTAAATATTCGAGTTAATACTTCATAGCCGAGTCCTAGATGGACAACTAAGTTAGTTAATCAAATGAGTTAGTTACTCAACGACTCGACCGAGCCGTTGATAGAATAACTCACTTTGTTTTGACTAAAGACTTAACTCGACCGTGATTTGTTTTCAGCGGAAGACTTTACACCCTTAAATTTGGTTTAATACTTAGAGATTATCAAGTGGATAGCAAATTTATCAGCAGAGTTAAATAAATAAGATGCAAGAATTAAAGTGCTGAAATGTAAATGACACGATAAGTTTTTATAGAGGTTCGAAGATGGGGTAATTATTCTACTCCTCTCTTCTCCAACTCCTGGAGGAATCCACTAGGTATTGATCGGTATACGTGAGTGGTAATACCCGATACAAGTCTTGATCACACACCGTGACTTGATCCTTTGGGACTCGGTCTAGAGATGCCTTGGTCACGCACCGGCTTCTCGTGCGACGACTCGGCTTCTTCACAGGCGCATTTGCCTTTGCTACTACAGCCCACTTGCTCAAGCTCTTTGGATTTGATCACGAAGCCCTCCAAAACCACGAGACTGGTTCGACCTTGAACCTTCCTACAATCCTCCGTGGAATGTAAACCCCTTGATTCTTCAACAATTTCCTCTTCAACCGATTGAAGTTATCTTTCCTTCACAGGTGAGTGTTGGATTGATTTTCTTCGTAATGTAGGCTTGAGGATTAATCTTGAATGATTTGAGAATATATTAGGTTACTGATTCAAATGTTTGCTTGAATGTTCGTGGGTTCGGTAAACCTTCTCTCGAATCATTCCTTAGCCTTTTATAGTGATCTTTCAAAAATCGCCCGTTGAAGAGATAGTCTTCTTTTTGAAAGTCACTTGTGGTCGTTGGCTCGTCTTGTTGCGATCCTTGGAATTGCCACTTCCTCGTATGAATTGTTCTTGACTTTTGAGTTCGACATGGTGCGATGCTTCCTATTGGTTTATTCCTTTTGCACGCTTCCGAGAGCACTTCGAGAAAGGTAGTATGGAGGTATTACTTGTTTAAGTAATTCCCTTGATTTGTGCAACGGATCTCTTCCGATTATCTCGACTTGATCGCATTTCCTTGCTTTCCCCAAGACTTAGAGTCGACTTCCAATCATTGGATGACTCTTCTCACACTTCAACTTGAGACTTGGCTATCTTGAGTTGACTTGACCGATACTCTACTCGATTGCATCTCACCGCTCCTTCATCGAGTTCCGTCTTCTCTTCTTTGCCATACTCGGTTGTCTTGCAATGAGTCTTCCTTCTAGTCTCCGTTGTCTTCTTGCATGTTTAGGCATAGCTAACTTAACTCGGCTTGACCAACCCTATTTATTACAATGCAGTTTACAACGAAAATGGGGTGCCAACTTCCTATTCTAAGTTTTACATGGCATTCATCAAAATCTAAACAATAAATTTCCCAACATTAATGATCAGTTTCACCCCTCCAAGAGAGAAATTTTAAACTTATTAATATTGTTTTGCTACTTATTTTCCAAACACAACAATTTCCATGACTAAAAAAGAGACCCAAATTAACACTGTCAGCATTCTTGTCAGCTACAACTATGTGTAAATTGAGCTCTTCCTTCATTAACTGCAAGTTCTACCGTGCCCAAGACCTCAAAGTCTTCTTTTCATGCTTTTGAACCCTTGCCCATTGTTGGACAAGAAAAACGTAATATAGCATAACCACTTAACTTCTATAACTTATATTGGATAACCTTTAATTAGAATTTTCATTCTCTGTTGTGTGGCTGAAGAGGTAATTCCTTTATTTACTTTTTCTGGTGACTCTCTGTGAATGCAGGTTTGAATCCACAAAGGAAAAATGATATCTTATGCTTATGTCATTATTGATGATGATGGTGATTTTGCACTACGGTTTTTACTTTCACTACTCAATAAGTTAATGATTTGTGATTTCTGATGACTAAAATTAGACTATGGAATGAAGTTCGTAATTTAAATATTCGGAGTAACCAAGCAAAAGGATATTTCATGAGTTCACTTTCATCCTCAACTTTTGACAAATTTCTTGCACTTGAAAATTAGTAGAAGGAAAGGGAGGGTTCTTGTAATATTTTTATGTGTGTTTCAATTAAGTGTCATTTTAGTTTTGAGGTGAATCATTAATGGCGGTTTCAGGTTTCGGTGTCAAGACCAAAGAATTAAATATGTTGAAGTGTGTAGGAGAGACAGTGAGACATTGAAGATTGATTAGGTAGCGTAATGAAACATAATAGACAAAGGGATCAATAAACAATAGAGTTGTTTGCCATGCTAAACAACACTTCTTTTCTGTAAGCATGTATCCCACATCTATTTTAATACCTAGATTACTAAAACATGTTTTAATAGGCATCGATGCATCACAACTCAGATCTGGCTTGGCCATACGTCCTAATGTTGCACCATGCACAATGTGTACATGACACGCACATGGGGTACGTGTCGTGCATTTGTGTAATGCATGTGAGAGATTAGCCACCTGCCAAGCATCTGATACAAATAAATACCGGCCTCCCCGTCCTGCTTCTTCATGCTCTTAACAGAGGGAGTCATCTCAATGAGGTGATTTCTTTCTTTCCTTTTCTTTATTTTTCTTGTTTAATAATTTCGTATGAATGGTTTACCTTTTATGATCCAAATTTTTATTGTGACATTACAACATTTTCTTGTTGTTGATGGTCATGTTTGGTGGTGTGTTTATAAGTTTGGAACCAAACTGATTTGAATTTTCTTGACATTTATATATGACTAGCTATTTGGTGTATTTTTAATGGACCTTGTTTTCTGATGAATTACCATTTCTTGTTTACTTATTCTTTTTTGAGGGCAATGTATTAATGTATGTTTCGATTTTCCCTATAATCTGATTCTGTTTACTTAAATGGAGGTTTCTATTTTGAAAACAATCATTTGTAAATGTTCTACATTGATTAAAATTCAGTGGAAGATCTTGACATGCAGACACACAAGAAAAAAGATGTGAATATTTAAATATGTGACTGTTTCCAATTGTTCTCAGTCTCAATTTGCAAATTTGAGGTTTTAAATATGTGATTGTTTCCAATTGTAATGATACTTAATTTTTCTTTTTATTTAGTAGAGGACTATTGAATTCCCAAGATGGAAAATTCAGACCATATGGAAAACTGGCTGAAGAAAGGCTCAGGAAACAGAGAAATTTGGAGACAGGGGAGCATGCTTTGAGCATAATGTGGATATTGATTCTATCACACATATGGAACACAAGCAAGAAATCAACACTATATCGTGACAGTAATATTGCTCACCTTACTTGCATGCCAACCTTGCCCATATTAAAGATGAACAAATTAACAATGAGGGTACAATTAAACATGGAGAATAAGAATGAATCTTCACAAAAGCAAGAGAACGGGAGAATTTCAAAGACTAAGGTATGTTTACCTTGAAAGAATGTTTCTAAATATGTGGTCTTCCTCTGTCCTCACTCCTAAAAGAAGAAAAAGAAGGGGGACAAGAGAAGAAAACTATCCTAAGTTCCTACCTCAGTTTTTTGTTATTTTATCTTTATTTATTCTTTCTTTGTTGAATAAACAAAATATGTAAAATTACACATAGGATGGTGTCTAAAATGTTTTTGTATCAGTTTCCTCTGGCAAGAAGAAATGGAAGGAGACTTTTTGCATGGAGATTGATAAGTCATGTTATCAGAGTTCGTGGAGAGAGTGATGAAGAGGGGGTTTATCAGAGTAAAACTACGCGTCGTAGTACTCTTGATTGCCTCGTTTCGCTTGAAGAAGCTCTGCGTACGAAGTGAGTTTTGTTCCCCCCAAGAAAAACTTGTTTCTTGATTTTCTCCATTTAATTTTTTTGTTTTTGGAATAATAGATATTGTAGTTGGAAATAAATTCCAAATATAAGGACAAAATGGGAAAGACGGGTTATTTCCTAATCATTTAATTTAAATCCATTTAAGTTTTTCACGTTTACAATTATATTTGAATTCTTATGTAAAAACCCATTTGCTTTAAACATTTATAATTATTTTACAATTCTTATTAAAATGTTTTATTGGTAATAAATTTAGTTATTAAGTTTGCTTAACTAGATCTCATTTTAATCCAATCTAGTAAAATTAATTTCTTACTCAACGTCTTTCTTTATAATATCGCACACATTAATATTTATGTATAATTAACGTGAATTAATTTGCTTCTTTATATAGGAGAGGACTCTCCAGCCACTATAGTGGGAAATCAAAATCTTTCGGCAACTTGACCGATTTAGCCTCCGGAGACTCCACGGAATCGGGAAGGGAAGAAGGAACATCGCCTGAACAAAAGACGTAGACTAATTCTTGCCCATGAACTACTCTACGACGACAAAAAAAACTGATGATCAGAAGGGTGGCATGAGCTCTTCAATGCCGATTTTGCCCTCAGATGATGATCATATGGATCAAAATGAAGAAGACAACAAGGAGGACAAATCGGTCAATGATGATAAAAATCAGCCAACAAAAGATGATCATAAGTGATTTTCAGCCGGATAAGAGATATTCATGCATGTACATAAATTATTTGATTATTTCAGAATTTGATCTATAGATGTTATCGTTTTAGTTTCTTTTTAGTACATTTGGGTTGTTTTTTCAGTACGATCAGAATATTGAATTCTAAAATTTGATGATTTGTACAAATCTAGCTACATTTTGGTTTCTTCTCCAATGCTTTGATGTAGGAGGTTATATATATGGTCTTCTACGGATGTATTACCAAATACAATTTCTAGTTTCCAGTGTTGGAAAAATGAATTTTCATCCTTGTTCATGTGGGAATTGAGAATATGTTTAGTTTGTTGTCTGAATCTCTGTTATGATATATATTTGAAAATAAAAATATGTTTCTCATTGTAATTTCTAAAGTGTATTTTTGACATATACTTGTGCAATTGTAGTGAAAAATATTTGATTATAGCTTTTAAAGTATGTTTTCTTATAGATTTGCATGATTATGGTTAAAAAATATTGGGTTATTGATTTTTTAGTACCTTTTTATCAATAAATTGATTTTTTAGTACCTTAAATATAGACATTTTAATGGTTTGGTACCTCACGTTTGCGATTCACCAATTTAGTATTCATATTTCATATTTTTTATAAATTGGTACAAATTAACTTGAGAGGACGAAAACGTCCCCAAGAAAAATAACTGACCATATACTAAAGAAAAATTATTTTTGACCATTTTAGGCCTATATTGGTAAATGATGATAATATGCGTGAAGAAGTGGTGAACGGTGATTTATGATCAGTTTCACCACTCCGAGCGAGAAATTTTAAATTATTGTTTTGCTATTTGTTTTCCAAACACACAACAGCTTCCATGATCTTTAAGAAATGAACACCGATTTTTTGACTTAAAATGAGACAGTAAATTAATACTGTCAGCATTCTTGCCAAAATAAGTCAAATCAAAAATACATATGCAATGTTAATAAGGTTCTCACTATCGTGCCATGTTTCTTGTACTAGAAACATACCAACCTCATAGAACTTCCGGACCCCAACAACAACTATGTGTAACGAGCTCTTTCTTCATTAACTGCAAGTTCTATCATGCCCAAGACTTCAAAGTCCTTGTTTTATGCTTTTGAACCCTTGCCTATTATTGCACAAGAAAAACGTAATGTAGCATAACCATTTTGAAAGAATTTAAGGTCCCTAACATTCGCGAGTAAAGTGTTGTTACAAGTGCTAGTAACACTTGTACCAACTTGCAAATGGATAAAAGGAAAAACACGAGAAATAGAAATTTGTCTACAAGTATAAAAATACTTGTAAACGTGCTGCCAGGGGTGAAATATATTCACTAGTTGAAGTATCGTTGATGGCTCAAAAGCTACCTTTAAAACCTTAGGCAAGTGCACCTATCATTTTGTAGTATAGATTATTGAGTACCGAGTGTCATTCCCACGAGGATTGTAAGTACTAATAATTACCGTCTTTTTGTTATCTAATCTAGCAATTTTCAGAGTTTTTGTTTGATGAAAAAGGAAAATAAAGAATCTAAATTAACAAATTATAAATTATAAAAATGAAGGAAGATTTGTAAAATAAGAAATCAAGAGATAGAAATGTGGTTGAATGTAAATCCCTCTAGAATGTTTTTGTGATTTGATAAGTTAAAAAAATACAACCATAAGCCCTTAAGCAAAAACCAACCTCTTTTAATAAAATCTCATGTTATGTGGACTGTAGAAATTCCCGATTTAAGTTAAACCCTTTCTCAAGGTGAAAAACTCCTAATCTCAAGTTGATTAACTGAAATCTCTTTCTAGTTAAAACCCCCAAGATTGCATTATAACGATTTGTGAATTCCAATATTAGGTTTGACCCTAATCCAGAAGATTTATGTCGTCCTATATCTAGGATTGCATGCAACTCTTTTCACTTATATAGGTTCTATTTCACCATGAATCTCTCGATTTCCCGAATGAAAAATAAACTTCAAATCAATATTGCGCATATATCAATTCGAATGAACGAAGCATAATATAAGTGAATCACACAAAACATGAAGATTTTATTAAAAACATACACACCTTAATCACAAATCCATTCTAGAGTTCATTACGTTCAAACACTACGAGTTTAACTACACATGATTTTGACCAAAGAATAAATTACACAAGAAGATTTAAGTATTGTAGACATGGTGTACTTATCTTTCTCAAAATCTCAATTGACTTCTTTCTTGATTGATGATGTTGCTCCAAGCCTTCTTCTCCAATGTTACTACAAGCTTACTCCTCCAAGATCTCTTAATCTCCAATGTCTAATGAATTTAATAAATGAATCTATGAATCTAATGAATTCCACGTCCTTCCCAACTCAAGCTCTTGGCTTGTATAGACATCATTTTTGTGAAAGAACACATCAATAATGCTATCTTTTGTTAAACAAATGCGCCACTTTCATTGTTGGGTTGTTGAATTATTGTTTTCATATGATAATTGAGGGAATATAGGTACATGATGTAGCAAAGTTGGGTGTAAAAGGTGTACAAAAGTGGTCAAAAAGCTTGGTTGGTGAGTTTTCCATAATTTTCGCATGGAAAAGTTTCAAAAAGATGTCCCTGACATGGCCATGTCGCAGAACACACCCTGCCATGCTGTTTCTTTTTCAGTCTGACATGGCCGTGTTGCACAACACGGCCTGGCCGTGTCAGAGGCTGTCCAAGCCCAAAAATTGTGATTTTTCGCCCTGTTTTAACATGGCCGTGTTGCCCGACACTCCTGGCCGTGTTGGACCAAAAAGGCCCCAAAATGACGCGTTTGGCTTGAGATTTCGAGCGTTTTTGCATCATTAAACACCCTGGTATGTTTTGACATGAATCTATGGTCCGAAATTCACCAAAATTAGCCCCAAATGGTCAATCTACATCAATAAAAGCACCTTGGAGTAATATGAACTATGTATAACCAAAATTTACAAAACTAACAATAAAATAACTCGAATTCTACTCAAATATACACATAAAACATGCATACAAAGACCCTTATCAAACCACCTCCAACTTTGAACTTTGTTTGTCCTCAAGCAAAACATTATATCAAAAAGAGGGATTCAATAAATCACAACACACAATGAATTTTTTATTTTTTTTCAACACGTTGAACACAAGCAGTCAAGTTATTAGCCTTCTCAACCCGAATTAACCATTCAGTAAAAACATAGTTTTGCAAAGCGATCGATTGTCAAGAAAGACCATAAAATCAACAGGCATTATCCAGACTTGAATCATCACTCCCAAATACTGATAATTATGAACAACTTCAATTCAATAATGCTATGAAAATAGAAGAACTAAATAGATCTTTGTAGTTAGCCTACTGTTCGCCTTATTTTTAGCTTCACCGCAAGTGTACGATGTAGTTTATAGAATAGGGTAAGCAAGGTCGTATCCACGGAGACTAATAAATTAATGCGCTAAGTATTGAACTAAGATAGCCTTATTTTTATTTAGACGATCGAAATTGAATGATTGTTGTGGAAGAAAAGATAAGAATAACCACAAAAACACAAGATGAAAATAATAGTGGAATTATCAAGGGAAATGAAATGGATTCCCGGGTTATGGTTTCAATTAATATTCCTCTTGTTTTACGATTTAATCAAAGCCAAAGTTGTTATCAATACACCTATAAGACGATCACAACGGTATTTTATCCTCCCTCTTGAGATGTATATAAAGTGTAGATTGAAATATCTATGCTAGTATCTCTACTCAACATAAGATACACAACTCCCAAATGCACAAAAGATCAAATATCCTCACAAATATTCACAAACCTCTCGATTATGCAAATATTCATGTCAAGTACTCAAAATCTAATATTGAAACTCATCTCTCGAATTATGAATCAATATATCAAACAAGTTAAATCATTGGCCAAATGATAAAACAAGAATAAGAACAAACTACTCAAATAGGCTTCAAGACAATAACTTCAACTAAGATTAAAACATTCAACAAGAGTTCAATTAATCTACTTCCAAAACCCGGAAATCACAAGAAGTTTAGCTACTCATTACAAATAAACAACTCATAGACAAATTGTTCATATTCATGACAAGCTAAAATGAAAGATTAAAGCACAAAGAATGAGAAAACTTAGGGAAATGGATAATCTCTCGATTAATCTTCAATCCTCAAGCTCCGATTTGACCCGATTCTTCCCTTGGTTCTTCCTTGATGAAGTTGATGTATTTCTTGTGTTCTTGGGTGTATTCCCAGCCTTTCCTTCATCACCTAGATCAAGCCTCCCATGTATGTATTTATAGCCCCTAAAAAGTCCAAGAAAAAGGTGAAGAAACATAGTAATTTCCGCCTTGGGGCGCTGCGGCGCCCAGCAATTTCGCAAAACTGAGCCGCCCGGGCGCTGCAGCGCCGGGCGTTGGGCGCTGCAGCGCCCACCTAAAAAAATCAATAGCCTTGCGCTGTAACGGGCGCTGCAGCGCCCGTGGACGAGCGCTGCAGCGCCCGCCCGAGTTTTTCACCCACCAAATGTTGGAATTTGCTTTTGAGCCCTTCTTCAAAGTTGTAGCTCTATCTCTTAGCTTTCCATAGCCACTTGAATCATCTCAATATCAATTTTGTAGAGAGAGTTATGGCCAAAATACGAAACGCTGCCAGTGATGGAAATTTCAGACGCGTTTGGACGTTTCTTCAAATCAATCTCTCTTTGTTTGCTCGTTTGTACTTCTTTTGATACACGATTCATTACTATGACTATAAACTCAATATAATTGGCTCTCAACATGGCTTGGCTACTCAAATGACTCAAAATACTCAAAAACAACACAAAACTCAAGTCTTGGAAGCCCAAATCAATGGTATAAAACCAAGTGAACAAATACCCCCAAACTTAAACTGTTGGCCGTCCCGGTCAACACTTTTAAAAACAAGACAAAACATGACTGGGAGTAATGAAAAGTTGAACGCACAACAACTCCATAAAATTTTGTATTGTTCATTGTAGGTATCAAGCAACGAATTAACCAAGCCTCAAACATCTAACATAGAGCACCTATTAAAGAAACCATGGTAAATGCTAAGAATTACACCTCACAAAGATCAGGTGTATACTCTTATCTCGAATGAATATAGGACGTGTTTACGCTCAATTCAATTCATTATTGCAGAATTACCATAGGCTTGCAAATCGTCTCATATCTCCGCCACTAGGATGTATGCAAAATTGTGAATCAAAAAGGACTTTTTTCCTTTGGTTGTAATGAAGGCTCTTTGGTTGGGGTAGGAAAATATGGATAGAGTGACTCAAACTCGAGCGTATAGGCCGGTGAGCATATAATTCATCTACATTAAAGATCAATATGCTACTCAAATCACCTCTCATTTTCACCAACTCTTCTTATCTCCATCCCCTTTATTTTGTAAACTCAACCATTCACATTACAATTCTTAACCTCCAAGTTCATTCAAATAAAACTCATTCATCGATCTATTTTTTTTTTTTTACTCTTATATGAGTTTTCAACATTTCATATCTCCTTTTTCTTTCTCTTTTGTTCTCATCAACCAACTATAACATCACCTTCTAACATTTTGATTTCACCCTTTCACCCTTATTCAATTCCTTTACTCAATGCTATACGCTCAAGTGTTGGGTAAAAGATTTATCAAGTTAAGGCTTGAATTGTGGCTATTAAAAATTAGGCAATAGGCTCAAGTTGGCTAACTAGGGATTTCAATATCATCATTAGGTAAGCAAAAGGCTTGAAGGGCTAACAAAATGGCCTTTGATCATTTTCACACCGCATACAACATGTGACCTTGACAGAGATGCGAGCAAGTTCTAGAATTCTAACAACATGAATGATACACTCAAATTACAAACAAGATCGCACAAAATAGAAGCGATAAATGCTCAAAATCTCACAAGCTTGTAAATATGTAATTCAAAGCATCATACCACGTTCTCAATATCCATATGCTTAAAGTCATCTATTCATGGCTCAATCAACTCATACTCGACACCCAATCCAAACAATACAAAATTTTCAAAAATAAAGCACGAGAATCTCAATATCGGTCAACTCACTCTCTAAACTCTATGAAAGCAATAAACGTGCTAAAGATGTAAACGTGCTTCTAATGCAATGCAACCTAAAATGCTCTACATGAAACTATATGAAAACACACAAAAATGCAATTTTTTTTTTTAATCCACACATTTCATATCAAAATAACTATCTCCCCCCCAAACTTAAATGAAATTATATCTCACGTAAGAGAAGATAGAATTTCAATATAAAACTGTGTGGATTTACCTGATTCATTGTGCGGGTGGTGGCCCTCCTTGGCATCTCCTCATATCGCTAGGACTTCTTCCTTCAACCATCACTTCAAATTTTGTACCTTAATATTATCTCACCAAGGACGCGGGTCGTGCGCCTTGCGCATGGGATGCCCGTGCTTCATGCCGAAGCCACATTATTCCTCCCTCCAGGCATGCACATGCGCCTAGCACACATGTCACCCGCGCGTGATGCCATACAACAACACTCAATTTTTTTTTTACAAAAAGAAAACAAACAAAAACAAAAATCACACCACAAACCGTTGGGTTGCCTCCCAACAAGCGCTATATTTAACGTCTTTAGCTTGACGCCTGTTTATTTCAGTTCGTACCACCTTTGAATGCATATATTAGCTGTTTTGGATCGTGGTCAAGAACCGTTTTTGCTCTGTTTGCATCTAGTAATGCATACTTAGGCTTTCCAAGCAAGTATTGGAGTCCTGATGTTGGAACACTTTGATTTGAACTATGCTCATGTTGTCCATGCGTGTACGCATATTCCGTGCTTGTCTCATTATGGAATAGTTTTCTTATATCTTGCACGCAATGCACGGGCGTACACACATGGTTCGTGTGTTCCTTGTCCTATTTTTGCTCCTTTTCGGTACCACACACGGGCTGAAAGTGCATAAACACACAATCCGTATTTGGTTCCAAACTTTCTTGTTTTTCCAGGATCTTCATCTTCTCGTATTCGGTACCACTCATTTGATGAATGGCACTAGATTGTTCCTTCGAGTTGGCTTCAGTGGTGCTTAAAAATTGGCTCTTTTGATGTTGCCCACCAACAATTGTAACTAATTGGCCCATTTGAGTCTCGAGATTTTTCAATTGTGAATCCATAGTATTGGCCAATTGTGTCAATTGCAACTTCATCTTGTCCATCTTTGCTTCGTTTTTGGTAAGGCTATTTCCCATTTCCCTCATGAATAAATTTATTTGACTCATAAATGAAGTCGTTTGATTCATGAATGAAATGAGGGCGTCTTCCAAAGATGGTTTCGCCTCTTCCATCCGAACGGGTGCACCTATACCAATTCAAAGAAACAAATCAAGCATTGTAGAAGTAGAATTTACAAAAGAAAAATGAAAAAAATAAAAAAATGTCTAAATTAAGAATAATTCTATCTATCGCAATATTAGCACCAAAAATTGTATTAGTCCCCAGCAACGGCGCCAAAAACTTGTTCGCCTTATTTTTAGCATCACCGCAAGTGTACGGTGTAGTTTATAGAATAGGGTAAGCAAGGTCGTATCCACGGAGACTAATAAATTAATGCGCTAAGTATTGAACTAAGATAGCCTTATTTTTATTTAGACGATCGAAATTGAATGATTGTTGTGGAAGAAAAGATAAGAATAACCACAAAAACACAAGATGAAAATAATAGTGGAATTATCAAGGAAATGAAATGGATTCCGGGTTATGGTTTCAATTAATATTCCTCTTGTTTTACGATTTAATCAAAGCCAAAGTTATTATCAATACACCTATAAGACGATCACAACGGTATTTTATCCTCCCTCTTGAGATGTATATAAAGTGTAGATTGAAATATCTATGCTAGTATCTCTACTCAACATAAGATACACAACTCCCAAATGCACAAAAGATCAAATATCCTCACAAATATTCACAAACCTCTCGATTATGCAAATATTCATGTCAAGTACTCAAGATCTAATATTGAAACTCATCTCTCGAATTATGAATCAATATATCAAACAAGTTAAATCATTGGCCAAATGATAAAACAAGAATAAGAACAAACTACTCAAATAGGCTTCAAGACAATAACTTCAACTAAGATTAAAACATTCAACAAGAGTTCAATTAATCTACTTCCAAAACCCGGAAATCACAAGAAGTTTAGCTACTCATTACAAATAAACAACTCATAGACAAATTGTTCATATTCATGACAAGCTAAAATGAAATATTAAAGCACAAAGAATGAGAAAACTTAGGGAAATGGATAATCTCTCGATTAATCTTCAATCCTCAAGCTCCGATTTGACCCGATTCTTCCCTTGGTTCTTCCTTGATGAAGTTGATGTATTTCTTGTGTTCTTGGGTGTATTCCCAGCCTTTCCTTCATCACCTAGATCAAGCCTCCCATGTATGTATTTATAGCCCCTAAAAAGTCCAAGAAAAAGGTGAAGAAACATAGTAATTTCCGCCTCGGGCGCTGCGCGCCAGCAATTTCATAAAACTGAGCGCGCCAGCACCGGGCGTTGGGCGCTGCAGCGCCCACCTAAAAAAATCAATAGTCTTGCGCTGTAACGGGCGCTGCAGCGCCCGTGGACGAGCGCTGCAGCGCCCGCCCGAGGTTTTCACCCACCAAATGTGGGAATTTGCTTTTGAGCCCTTCTCCAAAGTTGTAGCTCTATCTCTTAGGTTTCCATAGCCACTTTAATCATCTCAATATCAATTTTGTAGAGAGAGTTATGGCCAAAATACGAAACGCTGCCAGTGATGGAAATTTCAGACGCGTTTGGACGTTTCTTCAAATCAATCTCTCTTTGTTTGCTCGTTTGTACTTCTTTTGATACATGATTCATTACTATGACTATAAACTCAATATAATTGGCTCTCAACATGGCTTGGCTACTCAAATGACTCAAAATACTCAAAAACAACACAAAACTCAAGTCTTGGAAGCCCAAATCAATGGTATAAAACCAAGTGAACACCTACTAGTCATATAACCAAGCTTCTTGAACTTTATGAGAAGTAAATGAGTACATTCTCTTTTTTTTTTGTTGGTATGCATATAATTATAAAATCAGGACATTTTTGAGGCAAACTTCCACTAGGTTTAAATTTTGAATGTATTTCCAAAAACTCCTAGGGTGGTGTCCCATACTCATATTTGTGCCGCCGTTTTACGTAAAAGACAAACATGGGGTTCATGAATGCTCCTAGTTACTAAACAATAACAAACAGAGGAGTATAGCCTCGATTTGTCCCTTTTTTATAACAATACACACATATATTTTTTTTTCGCTTTCTTTTTTTTTCAAGCTTGGTTTAACAATTAGTTAACCACTACTAAATCATGAGCTCTCGGACGTTCATAGCACTAAGTATCATCGTATATGCCTTAACACATCAAGTATTTATGGTGTTGGAAATCTTGTCAAAATTTAGCCTGCATCCACGTCAATCTATCCTAGACAACCAATTGCTTCACATCAAAAACACAAATTAACAAGTTAATATAGGTATAATTGGGCCAAGTTATTGACTAGCAAACATTCAATTTGTTAAAAAAAAAATCACATCTCTCACAAACAAGCATACAAGCATTCCGAAAATATTATTGTACCCACCTCCAACTTTTAAGATTCACATTGTCCTCAATGTGAAAGAAAGAAATTAACAAACACACACAAAACACTCAAAAAGCAAAGAAATTAGAATGATATAAAAGAGGTGGAAAAAGAAAAATACGACCTTACTACAATAGTGGAATCGGTGTTGAGCGATCATTGGGTTGTTTTGGTACGGACCTTCAACGGCATCTTCATACCTAATCAAAGTTAAGCAACACACAACTCAAATACCGTGAAATCTCAAATATTCACAATGAGGACAAGCAAGAAGATGTTCAAGAGATTTTTTTTTATTTGAATGGCTCTAATGACTTGTGATTATTTTGAAAGAAAATAAAATAAAAATAAATGAAAACAATTGCACACAAACATCGGGTTGCCTCCCGGGTAGCGCTTCTTTAACATCGTATAGCTGGACAATGTCACCTAAATGTGAAGATTTAATCGGGCGGAGCCTTGAACTTATGAAAATCAAGCAAAGGATCATTTTTCTCAATCAAGTTTATAGGAAAACAAGTATCATCTATGTGATTTTTCAAGGGAATTTTAAAGATAACTTGTTCACTCCCTACTCTCAAAATAAGTTTTCCATCATGCACATCAATGAGAGATTTTGCAGTAGCCAAAAAGGGATGCCCTAGAATTAAGGGAACTTCTGTATTATCATGCATGTCAAGAATAACGAAATCGACTGGAAATACGAATTTATCAATCTTGACTAACACATCATGAATAATACCTCTAGGATGTTTAATCGATTTATCGGCTAATTGAATGTCCATCCTGATAGGTTTAAGTTCACTTAATCCTGCATGCTTGAATGTTTCATAAGACATCACGTTGATACTAGCTCCCAAGTCGGCTAGTGCCCTATCAACAGGTAAATCATCAATTGTGCAAGGGATAATAAAGCTTCCTGGATCATTAAATTTTTGTGGTAGTTCATTGGAAGGACATTTATCATTCAATTGTACATTTGATAATTTGTTAAGCTTATTTTCAATAAGAATGATGTCATTAAGATCCCTAACATGCTTTGAAGGAGGGTCAACAAATGGAATATTGGCATGTAATTGTTTGAAAGAATCAAGGTACTTACCAAATTTGTCCTCCCTTCTATCTTCTTCGGTTAGACTCCGGTAAGGGATCTTGGGCTTGTATTCTGCAACCTCCTTTTTCATGAGCTTTTCTTTGGGCATGTCATCCTCCACATATTTCTGCATGGCGGCATTGGCATAATCATGCTCATGTGGAAAACTGATGGTGATTGCCTTTACGTGCTCCCTTGGGTTTGGCTCATCATCACCCGACAAACTACCTTGTGGCCTTTCGGAAATCATCTTCGCAATCTGGCCTATTTGGTTTTCCAGATTATGGATAGATGCCTCTTGATTTCTCAAGGATGTTTCCACCGCCTAGAATCGGGTATCTGTTGATTGCACAAACTTTGTTATAAGATCTTCCAAGTTATGCTTACCTTGATTTGGCTGAAATCCGGGAGACGTGTGTAGATCAGAATTGGGATTAGGTTGTGGTTGGCCTTGGTTTCCCCAACTAAAAAGGATGTTGTCGCCACCCAGGATTGTATGTGTTGCTGTAAGGATTAGTTGGGTAATTTCTGCCTTGATTCCCAACGTAATTAGCCTGTTCAGCGTGAGGTATTGTGTGTGGGCAGTCCTGATGATTATGCAATCCTCCGCAAGTTTCACAAGATAAAACATGCGGTGGTGGTGGTTTAGGAGCCGCTAGATCGTCGATCTTTTTGGTCAAAGCTTCGACTTGTGCAGCTAGTGTAACCACTGCATCTGCATTATAAACACCCATTGTTCTGTTAGGTTTACCTCGTATGGATTTCCATTGATAGCCATTCATGGCCATTCCTCTATCGATCTTGGGCGCCACGGTGTTTTATTGTTCAAAGTTCCCCCAGCCGCCGCATCAATCATTTGCCTTGTTGTCGAGAGTAGCCCATTGTAAAATGTTTGGACTTGCATACAAATAGGAAGACCATGATGTGGGCATTTCCGCAACAACTCTTTGAATCTCTCCCAAGTGTCGTACAAGGTCTCGTCGTCTTCTTGAGTGAATGAAGAGATTTCATTCCTCAATCGTGCAGTTTTGGCCGGTGGAAAATACTTAAAAAGAAACTTTTCGGCCATGATGCTCCATGTTGTGATTGTTCCCTTTGGCAAAGTATTTAGCCATTGTTTAGCCCGTCCCCGAAGAGTAAATAGGAATAGGCGCAGACAGATGGCATCGTCAGAGACCCCATTGATTTTGAATGTATCGCAGATTTCGAGGAAATTTGCGATATGATTATTCGGATCTTCGTCTGGTAGGCCGTCAAATTGAACAAATTGTTGCACCATCTGAATTACATTTGGTTTTATTTCAAAATTATTGGCTGCAACAGCGGGCCTCACGATACTAGATGACGTGCCGTCCATGAATGGTTTGTTGTAGTCATACATAATTTTTTGGTCATCCGCCATGTCAAAATATTTGCTTTCGTTAATATCTTCTTCGTGGTCTGTATTAGTACTTTCCTCTGTGTTGCTACCGGTGGTGTCACGCGCTTCCAAATTCGACGGCGAATAGGCATGAAATTGACCATATACTAAAGAAAAATTATTTTTGACCATTTTAGGTCTATATTGGTAAATGATGATGATATGCGTGAAGAAGTGGTGAACGGTGATTTATGATCTGTTTCACCACTCCGAGCGAGAAATTTTAAATTATTGTTTTGCTATTTGTTTTCCAAACACACAACAGCTTCCATGATCTTTAAGAAATGAACACCGATTTTTTGACTTAAAATGAGACGGTAAATTAATATTGTCAGCATTCTTGCCAAAATAAGTCAAATGAAAAATACATATGCAATGTTAATGAGGTTCTCACTATCGTGCCATGTTTTTTGTACTAGAAACATACCAACCTCATAGAACTTCCGGACCCCAACAACAATTGTGTGTAACGAGCTCTTTCTTCATTAACTGCAAGTTCTACCATGCCCAAGACTTCAAAGTCCTTGTTTTATGCTTTTGAACCCTTGCCTATTATTGCACAAGAAAAACGTAATGTAGCATAACCATTTTGAAAGAATTTAAGGTCCCTAACATTCGCGAGTAAAGTGTTGTTACAAGTGCTAGTAACAACACTTGTACCAACTTGCAAAATGATAAAAGGAAAAACACAGAAATAGAAATTTGTCTACAAGTATAAAAATACTTGTAAACGTGCCAGCAGGGTGAAATATATTCACTAGTTGAAGTATCGTTGATGGCTCAAAAGCTACCTTTAAAACCTTAGGAAAGTGCACCTATCGTTTTATAGTATAGATTATTGAGTACCGAGTGTCATTCCCACGAGGATTGTAAGTACTAATAATTACCGTCTTTTTGTTATCTAATCTAGCAATTTTCAGAGTTTTTGTTTGATGAAAAAGGAAAATAAAGAATCTAAATTAACAAATTACAAATTATAAAAATGAAGGAAGATTTGTAAAATAAGAAATCAAGAGATAGAAATGTGATTGAATGTAAATCCCTCTAGAATGTTTTTGTGATTGACAAGTTAAAAATACAACAATAAGCCCTTAAGCAAAAACCAACCTCTTTTAATAAAATCTCATGTTATGTGGACCGTAGAAATTCCCGATTTAAGTTAAACCCTTTCTCAAGGTGAAAAACTCCTAATCTCAAGTTGATTAACTGAAATCTCTTTCTAGTTAAAACCCCCAAGATTGCATTATAACGATTTGTGAATTCCCATATTAGGTTTGACCCTAATCCAGAAGATTTATGTCGTCCTATATCTAGTATTGCACGCAACTCTTTTCACTTATATAGGTTCTATTTCACCATGAATCTCTCGATTTCCCGAATGAAAAATAAACTTCAAATCAATATTGCGCATATATCAATTCGAATGAACGAAGCATAATATAAGTGAATCACACAAAATATGAAGATTTTATTAAAAACATACACACCTTAATCACAAATCCATTCTAGAGTTCATTATGTTCAAACACTAGAAGTTTAGCTACACATGATTTTGACCAAAGAATAAATTACACAAGAAGATTTAAGTATTGTAGACATGGTGTACTTATCTTTCTCAAAATCTCAATTGACTTTTTTCTTGATTGATGATGTTGCTCCAAGCCTTCTTCTCCAATGTTGCTACAAGCTTAGTCCTCCAAGACCTCTTGATCTCCAATGTCTAATGAATTTAATAAATGAATCTATGAATCTAATGAATTCCATGTCCTTCCCAACTCAAACTCTTTGGCTTTTATAGACATCATTTTTGTAAAAGAACACATCAATAATGTTATCTTTTGTTAAACAAATGCTCCACTTTCATTGTTGGGTTGTTGAATTATTGTTTTCATATGATAATTGAGGGAATATAGGTACATGATGTAGCAAAGTTGGGTGTTAAAGGTGTACAAAAGTGGTCAAAAAGCTTGGTTGGTGAGTTTTCCATAATTTTCGCATGGAAAAGTTGCAAAAAGATGTCCCTGACATGGCAATGTCGCAGAACACACCCTGGCCATGTTGTTTCTTCTTCAGTCTGACATGGTCGTGTTGCACAACACGGCCTGGCCATGTCAGAGGTTGTCCAAGCCCAAAAATTGTGATTTTTCGCCCTGTTTTAACATGGCCGTGTTGGACCAAAAAGGCCCCAAAATGACGCGTTTGGTTTGGGATTTCGAGCGTTTTCACATTCTTAAACTCTCCGGTATGTTTTGACATGAATCTATGGTCCGAAATTCACCAAAGTTAGCCCCAAATGGTCAATCTACATCAATAAAAGCACCTTGGAGTAATATGAACTATGTATAACCAAAAATTTACAAAACTAACAATAAAATAACTCGAATTCTACTCAAATATACACATAAAACATGCATACAAAGACCCTTATCAATCGTTTACCGAACCCACTCGAATGACTCAACTAGTACGAAATCTATCAAAACTCCTATCTATGAGTATATCAATACTTTGAAACACAACTCGTCTAAAATAGAATACTATCGATTTATTCAGAACATATATGAAAACAAACGATGGACGAAAATAAAGAAATAAAGACTCTCAATCTTCAGGTGTTGAAGTGATACTGCAACAACACTTCATTCAACACTCTGATCTGTGCAGAATATCGGACTTTATTTCTTTCTTGCAGAACTCGGCTATCTCTCGTATATATGTGCCCTCTAAATGTCATTATGCGTGCTTGATTTATGTGAGGGACGTCCTTCCTTATATAGGCATTCCTTTGAAGAGTTTAAGTTCCTACAAAACAAGGAAGAAAGACATAATAGAACAAGGATTCATAATCACATATAAAGTAGGACTCTTAGAATCCTTCCTTATCAAAATACGATCTTTCCATATTAATCCAATACTTGAGAGTCAAGTTTTAAAACAATCCTTTTATAAATCAACTTCCCTTATTTAATAAATCCTATTACAAGAAGTAATCAAGAAAGGCAAAACACTTAAAAATATAATTTTCAAAATTAAAGAAAAATATTATATAACCGTGAAAAACACGGATCTAAGATTCTCCCCCTTTTTGCCTTTCTGGACAAAACAAAGAAAATCAATCATAGAATTTAGGAAATAAGTAACTCCCCCTTAATTAAAAATAAGTGTAAAATAAATTTTCTCCCCCTTATTCAAAAGTCGCCTTGCTTCACAAAGTGTTGCTATAGATGTCAGAACACTTCCACGAACACTTAAAATCTGCAAAGATAATTAGTACTCAAACATAATATCAGAGTATAAGAACAAGAGTCATCAGACTCCAAATTTAGAGTACTATCATCAGGTAGTTTGAAAAACATACGAAGTGTTAGAACATCAGAACCCAAAAAATTAGTGTATCAGAGCATAGGACCTAGTTAACAAAAGATCAAAGCAACATTGTTGAGTTAAGTATATCAACAGGACTATCATTAATCAAATTTATACAATTCATCCTCGAAATCAAAGTGCATATCCATGTCATCTCCAGCTCCTTCCTTTGCTCCACTTGAGCAAGCTCCCCTTCCACTTGTGCTTGGTGTAGCACTTGTTCCAGCACCGTCAGCAGCAGCTCCATCTCCCCCTTTTTGTCCAAAAAGAGGTGAGAGCAAGCTATTGATATGAGCCTTGAAATATTCATAGTACTGGATGTGTTGCCTAGCCAATGCAATTTGCTGATCAGCAAATACAAGTTGTCCCTGCATAAAATTCATTGCAACAGATATAACAGATGTAGAATCAAATGCGGGCGGAGGGATATTAGAGATGTTGGTAGCAGTTGGTGGAACACTTGTAGGAACACCCTCATAATCAGCAGGAGAAATGTGTTCAGGTTTTGCATCTTCACCAGGAAATCTGAGAGGCAAATATTTCTCCATGTCGCCCTTGAATAATTTGTGGGAGATCGTGAAAAGTTCAGGTTCCAGTGAGAAAGAGTCAGCACCCCCATATTCAATCCCTGTGAACTAGAGATCACATAAATCAAAGAGGGGTCAGGAAGAGCATGAGACACAAAAGATTCAGCAAATCCCATAACCATATCAAAGACCAGCTGCCAAAGTTCAGAGGAATCCCAGTCCCAATTTTGAACAAAACCACTGCTTGTTCCTTAGCAACCGAAGTACTGTGGGAAGTAGGAATCCAATTCTGAACCGAAATATGCAAGACAAAGTACAGAGAAGTCAGCCTAGAAGAAGGAAGTTTGGCAGGATGGACCGGCCAAGATGTAACACGGTTTCCCATGATAGTGCGAACCACCTCATTGTAGTCATCTATAAGTGCGCCTTCTTCAAAATCAGGTGTACCATAGAAGATGTTAATGACATTTGGAAAAAAATTCATAAATTCGGTTACGAGCAAACACCTTACCATACATAGCTGATCTTTTTATCCTTAGCTATAGACTCCAAATTAGCATAAAATTCCAAAACCACATTTCTCACAAAAGGCATTGCAGTGGTCACAGTACTTAACAGATTTCTCTTTTGAAATAGATGAACAATGTTATTTTCTCAAAAATATCATACTTGATTCTCTTTTCATAGATAAACTTTCGATCATGCATTTTATGAAACTGGGACAATGCAGCCTCAGTATAAAAGAAAGCAGAGTAGGCCATACTTATCTCATAGAGCACAACTGAGTCGTTTATTGTAGCCGGAGTATCAACACTTGGAGGGACACCCAGTTCAGCTCTTTCAACCTCTGTCTCAGGCACCAATTCAGGGACATTGTCATCATCTTTGGCATCTTCTTTTCGAGCATCAAAGTCCTCATCCCTCGAGTTGTCTGATTATGACCGTTCCTCTGATTTAGAAAGTGTTGCAACTGGAGGAACAACACTTTTACCAGCTCTTCTTTCAGTACTTGGCACTGTACTTGTTTTCAAAGATTCCAGAATTTTAGCCCCTTCATTCTGCAGAGCCCTTTCCGGAGGAGCTTCCCTGTCCTTTCTTACCAGACCCAGTCCCAGATTTACCCTTTTTCTTGCTCGGAGTAGACGGAGACCCCTTCTTGATTGGAGTCTTCTTGGTGGGAGTTTTCTTGGTCGAAGTCTTCTTGACCATAGATTTTTTGACAGAACTTCTAGTTCTCGACCTTCTAGCCATTACATACCAGGAGACATCATCATCGGAGTTGGATGACCGTCTCACAACCTTCTTTTCTCTTTTTGGATATCCTTGAGATGGTGAGCCTCCTCCAACTGACTGAGTAGTAGAAAAATGCCTATTTTTTGAGATTTTTGACTTTTCAGGGTTTGAGGATTTTTCTTGCTCGCCTAAGTCAGGGAGATCATCTATTGAACCGGAGTAGATTGCACAGGAGATTTGGGGATTTCTTCCATGGGAGTACTTTGTACTGTTGATTAATCAATGATGTTAAGAAGGACCGTTGCTACCCCGATGGCAACAAATATTAAGCTCGACAAAGATGAGAAAGGTAAATTGGTAGATCAAATAAAATATCGAGGTATGATTGGTAGTACAAAATTGAGTCCCGATTGGCTCTTTGTGGGACAAAACTAGCCAAATATGATAAATTGGAGAAGACATACTCCACTATTGTTCTCCAACAGCAATACAAACAACGTAATTGAAGACATATTGAATTGATCTTGGTTCTTCTCACGATTGAGAAAACCAATGAACTTTTATTGAAAAATTATGATTTGTGACCTTCTCGAGTCCCATGCGATTGCACAAGTACATGCTAGTTCCTGGGTATGTTGGGGCCAATTTAGAATCCATGAGACGGTGGTAGTGGTGGTCCATGTCAAAATACTCACAGATATGATAATGATGGTCGTAATTTCTATAATCGAGATAATTATCATTATTACCATCGAAATGATTATGCGGTCAAATAGGGGCATCCAAATCAGCAAGATTGTGATAAAGAAAAAAATGCCTATAGAAAAAACTGGTGTTGATATTTGTAACAAATGTGGTATGACATGACATTGGACCAAAACACGTCATACTACCCAACACCTGGTATTCACAATTTTTACGTTTAAATTTTTCATCCTGCAACGGCTAGTTAATGGTCAGATAACGACTAACAATACTAACTTTCATTCTATAAATATACTAACATTCCATTCAACAAATTCACACATATTCTCTCATCTTTTTAAAAAAATTCTCATTTCTTTCATTCTAAAAAATGGTTAACTTGAACGTAGTGTTTCCTATTACATTGGTCTTCTTGTATACTATCTTACTTTTTGTTGGAGAATATCATCCATCACATTTTTGGCTTATGATTAACCTTATTATCACCTTCGTATTCCTTCTTTTTGCGCAACAATTTATTTTAGCACGTTGTAATAGTTAGATGATTATGCATGTCTCTGTTTTTCGAAAAACATATTTTATATTTGAACTTTTAATAAAATATTTTATATTTAAACTTTTATTATGCATTGGTGTTATTATTTAGTTTTACATTTCAGATATAGTGTTTTTGATAATCACAAAATATTAATTTAATAATGATTATACCAGGTATACATGAGAAACATCGAGAAACAAGATTATTGTCTACTTAACAGTGCAACAACGCACTCAATATTAACAAATAAAGTATATTTCTCGAGTGTGAAACTGTGCAAGGCACCAATTACCATTATATCTGGTCCCATTGAGATTATTGATGGCTCCGGGAATACAATAGTGGTGTTGCCTAATGGTACAATCTTGCATATTGAAAATGCATTATTATCCAAAAGATAAAAAAGAAATCTAATGAGTTTTACGGATGTGCGTGATAATGGCTATCACTTCGAAATACTAAATGAACATAATAAAGAATGTCTATGTATCACATCCGATAAAATAGAAAAAATGACTGTCCATGAGAAACAGCTTCTGGGTTGTATGGTGTCCCAATTAAAGCTTTCGAATCCTATGCCACTATGCCTTGGAAACTGGTAAATCCTGATATATTTGGGTTATGGAAAGATCGCCTAGGACATCCAGGAACAATTACGATGCATAGGTTTGATGAACTCACTAATGGACATCCATTAAAAGGCACAAATATGTTGATGTCCAAATATTATTTCTATAAATCGTGTTTACAAGAAAAACTCATTACTAACCATTCCATGGAAAATTTTGGTTACGAATTACCATCATTTTTAAAATGTATTCAAGGTGATATTTGCAAATATATACATCCGGCAAGTGGACCATTTCGATATTTCATGGTCCTAATAGATGCATCATGTAGATGGTCACGTGTATGCTTATTATCAACCAGAAACATTTCATTTGCTCGATTATTCGCGCAAATTATAAAACAACAAGCATATTTTCCTGATTATCCTATCAAGAATATAAGGATAGATAATACTGGAGAATTTAAGTCAAAACATTTTGATGGATATTGCGCCACACTAAATTAATATTGAACACCCAGTAGCACGTGTTCATACTCAAAATGGATCGACAGAATCCCTAATTAAACGAGTTCAAATCATTGCTTATACATTATTAATGAGATCAAAGCTCACGAGTGCAGCATGGGGTCATGTAATATTGCATGCATCAGCACTTATCAGATTACGCCCCACTGCTTATCATATACACTCCCCAATGCAATTAACTATTTTTTTAGCCGCATATTTCGCACTTATGCACTTTTGGGTGTGCTGTTCAGGTGCCGATTCCACCTCATCAAAGAACAAAAATAGGTCCACAATGTAGACTTGGTATATACGTTAAATTTGATTCTCCGTCAATTATTCGGTATTTGGAACCAATGACGAGAGATATGTTTATCACTAGATTTGCGTATTGTCATTTTATGAGACGTCATTCTCTTCAATGGGAAGGGACAAAGATGTTTTATATAAACAAAAACAACTTGAGAATATCTCCTAGAATGAACAAAGTTTATTCCATTTAGATCCACACACACTTCAGAATGTGAAAATAAGGTGGATTTTTTTTTAATAAGTTGGGAGTACTGGTTGGAGGGGGGAGATAAATTCCAAATAAACTGAAAGATACAGGGTTCGAACCCTGGTTAACACCCTTATAAAGGGTTAGTGATACCACTTGAGCTATAAGCTAGTGGTGTGAAAATAAGGTGGATAGAATAACTCATTTACAAAATATTGTTAATAGACTTCCTGATGGATTTAATGATGCTAGAAAAGTCAAAAAGTCTCATATTTCGGTTGCAAATGCTCCAACTAGGATTATTGTTCCTGATGAACATAATAAAATAAATGATGATAACCTACGACAAAAATGTGGTAGACCTATTGGCTCAAAAGATGTTGTTCCTAGAAAAATAAAGGGGAGAATTGATACTAATGAACAGCTCCATAGGAATATGTAGAGCCTAATATCTCAGAAAATGTACAAATCAAAAATTTTGATAGCACCGAGAATCCCATGAGTTATTATAATGAAATAAGGGATCGAAATAAAATAATTATTGATTATAATTTTGCATTCTTGGTTGCTCAAGAAATCATAAATGATTATTATGATTGTGAAACACGTTCTATAATGGAATGCTATCAGAGGCCTGATTAGCCTATGTGGGAGGAAGCAATAAAATCTGAGTTAGCTTCCCTAGAAAAACAAAGTATATTTGGACAGATTGCTCGAACTCCAAACAATGTAAAGCCCATTGGTTATAAACGGGTATTTGTTCGAAGAGAAATGAGAAAAATAAAGTCATGAGATATAAAGCCTGACTTGTGGCTCAAGGATTCTCACAGAGACCTGAGATTGATTATGATGAAACATATTCATCAGTAATGGATACAATCACATTCCGTTTTCTCATCAGCATAGTTGTCCACGAGAATTTGGATATGCGTCTAATGAATGTAGTGATGGCATATCTATATAGTTCAACGGATTCTAATATTCATATGGAAATTCCATATGTGTATAAAATGCAAAAAAACAGATACTTCCCGTGAACTATACTCAATCAAATTGCAAAGATCGTTGTATGGATTAAAGCAATCTAGTCGCATGTGGTATCATAGACTTAATGAATACCTTTCTAAGGAAGGTTACAAAAATAATACCATTTGCCCATGTGGTTTTATTAAAATATCAGATACTAGATTTGCTATCATTGCAGTATATGCCGATGACATGAGTTTTATTGGCACCCATGGAGAATTAACTAATGTTGCTGAATATTCTAAAGAAAGAATTTGAGGTTAAAGATCTTGGAAAAACAAAACTTTGTCTTGGTCTTGAGCTTCAGCATAAAGATAATGGGATACTTGTCTACCAATCTGCTTATACTAAAAGGTTGCTCAAAATGGTTTAACATGGATAAATCTCATCCCTTGAGTACTTCTATGGTTGTGAGTAGTTTAGATCTCAATAAAGATCCATTCCGACCAAAGGGACCTGATGAAGAAATTTTAGGTCCTGAAGTGTCTTATCTTAATGTTATTGAAGCATTATTGTATTTAGCACAATGAATTAGACTAGATATTTCTTTTGCAGTAAAGCTACTTGCACAATACAGTTCTGAGCCAACTCCAAGACACTAGAATGGTATCAAACATATTTTTCGTTATCTCAGTGCTACTATAGATTTTAGGTTATTCTTCTACTCCAAGGAATCCACTAACTTTGGGTTAGATGGTTTTGTTGTTGCTTGATATAGATCTGATCCGCATAAAGCTCGATCACAATCTGGTTAGTTATTTTGCAATAACGATACAACTATATCATGATGATGTACCAAACAAATATTAGTAGCTACTTCTTCTAATCACTCAGAAATAATTGCTCTTCACGAAGCTAGTAAATAGTGTTTGGATAAGATCAGTTAACTCATATACGAAATGTTTGTCAGCTGAAACTAGTTATAGACAGTCCTATTATTATTTACGAGGAATGCATTATGTATAACAAGTAAGAGATGGTTATATAAAGGTGATAGGACCAAACATATCCCACCAAAGTTTTTCCATACACATGAACTTCAGAAAAATAGAGAGGTAGATGTTCAACAGATTCGCGATTGTCATAATTCTGCTGATCTATTTACAAAATCCTTGCCAAAGTCCACATTCAAGAAACTGGTTTATCGCATTGGAATGAGAAGAGTCAATACAAAGCAAGATTATTGGATCAGTTATGCAGCTAATATTCTTTATTTCAGAGGGGGGCGAATATATTGTGTGTTGTTCTCTTTTTTTCTTTTGTCTGGTTTTATACCATTGGGTTTTTCCAAACAAATTTTTTTAACGAGGCAAAGATATACACAAAGATTGGATTTAAATCATGTACTCTATTTTTCTTTTGTCCTAAGTTATTTCCACTGGATTTTTTGGCTCAATGTTTTTAATGAGGCATATTCATCCAAGTTACAATTATGATACATCCAAGGAAGAGTGTAATAATAACATTGACGTCTGATAAAAAGGCGCCCGGTGAATTTAAAACTTGCACAATACCCGCATAGTATATGAAAGCGATATTTTGATTGAAATTTCTAAGGTGCGATTATACTTGCATAAGATTTGATAATGACATGTAACCTATTATAAATATACGTCGATTGATTCATAATAAAACACACATTTCTTTCTATTCTCTGATAATTCTTCTTAAGGCTTATTTTGTAGTATTAATTTCTTATTATTTACAATATAAACAAGCATATTTTCATTTTCAAACATAAAGTTCAGATAACAAACCAAACATATTCTTAATTCTCACACGAAAATAAATAAAATTTGAAAATTCACTTTCTAACATTGGAAGTTGGCAAGTGGACTTAGAAATATATCCATACAAGACCCTAGATTTCTGAAAACTTTCAATTTCATAGTCAACCAAAGGACCAAAACTGAATATGATATTAGAAAGATCATCAATTCATTGAAAATAATTATAAAAACTAATGCCATGACACAAAAACGTTGTTGGTAATTCGACATGATTTGCTCTGATACCATTTGTTAAAATTAATATGATTTATCAAGAAACAAACAGAAAACTGAATATAAATCCTAAAGTACCTTAAATCCGTAATATAACAATCGATACCTTTAAGTCCATGTAATTCATATTGATGCGTGTGAATCCATATTCGAGTTAGCATCTTCCACAATCAAATCTGTTAGGTCCTCAATGGTTGTGAACGATTGATTTGACTTGGGGACCATAACGCTAATAAAAGAGTTCCTTATATACCAGGTCAATTAAGAGTTCATTGCCAAGCCTATACCCAATAGATATCTCTAAAACATCATTTGATTAGACCAATTAATTGGTTTTATAAAATTAGATAGCTCATAATATAATTGTAATTATATATTTAAGTCGGCAGAGGAGATTAATAAAATTCCAACAGGGAGATTTTACTCTTAAATGAAGGATTTTAACGTGGGCAAGCAAGTGGATTTAAACCTGTAATATATTATTTTAAAAAAACAAACCTGTAATAGTTAGTAAGAAGAAATATTGTTTTGACGGAATAAAAAATTTATTTCTAGGTATATTTCATTATACGATTTTTTAGTTCATATTTTGACGTCTTTTTGTTTTTTGTTTCTTTTTTCTTTTTATGACTAAATTAAAGTCCAAGCATTAACTAAAGAGGAAATACCACAAAATACCCTGATTTTTTAAAAAAAGACAAAAATACCACCCTATCACTAATCTACCCCATCTGGTCCTAAACTTCCCAAATATACCCACCCCTTTATTTTTCTTATCAGGTTTTATATGCTGACCCCAAGGCTTCAAAAACTTCATTAGTTTATTGCATCAAAATGTTTAAAATAAAAACGTTGAAATCTGAGCACCATAACTTCAAATAATCATCATATTTTTGGATCTGAAATATGGTGAATAAGGATCAGTCATCATCATCATCATTTTTCAGTTTGCGATGCACTTGCTACATGCTTCTCTTCCTCTCTTCCTCATTTCTGTTCATGTATTGGTCCTATTTCTCCATTAATCCCCAAATCTCCATTAACAACCAAAACAATCAAGACATAAACCTCCTTACATTCTCATCACCATGGAATCTCCTTCACTTCCCCTCCCAACCACCACCAACATTTCTCAAAATTGCCCTTTTCGTCAAGAAATGGCCGGAAAAACACCACGCCAGAGGCCTCGAACGCCACGCCAGAGGCCTCGAACGCCACGCGTTGACTCTGCACCTTGCGCTCGCCAAACGCGGCCATGAGACCCACGTTTTCACCTCTTCTCCGACGAATTTAACCTCAATCGGAAACTTACATTTTCACCTCTCGAATCCAATGACCGCTGGTTATTTAGATCAATCCACGGTTTGGAACCAATTTCGAGCAGAGAATCTAACAATTGGGAATTATATGTTTGATTTCCTGAAAATTAGAGAGCGGAGGTTGAGGGGAAAAACCCTAACAGTGATGTAAAATTATTTTGATTCCCAAATCTTTTTGTTTATAACAAAAAAAGGGTACATGAATTTTTATTGGCGCAATTGTGTTCTCGCCGATGGCCGGGCAGCATGTCGTTGAGCACGCCGATAAGATCGCGGTGGTGGCGAAGAGGCTCGAGAGTATCTCCGGCGACGGATGATAGGATTGTGTGCTTATTGGAATCGATCGCGCGATTCTCCACCACGCCTGCGGTGGTTATGGAGATGTTGAGGGTGGGTGGGGTTTCGAAGATGTGTATGGTTTTACAGGCGGATTGCGCGGTTTATTTCGAAGATGTGTTGTTGATGCATGATTTTTCTATTTTCTTTTATTATTTTGTGATTTGAAGTTTTTCGTTTGTTTCGATGTTGTTTCGAAGTTGTTTCTTTTATGTTTCTTTTGTTCTTTTATGTATTTTCCATTTATTTATTCTTTTTTATTATTTTTGATTTATTGTGTTATCTATATGACTGTGTATCTTTTTTTTATTTCTTTTGTATTGAATGTGGAATTTTTTGTTGCTTGTTATGCCGAGCACTTTATTGGTGGGAAGGCTATGGACGTCGAAGCGTTTGAGATAGAGAATGAACAAGCAAGGCTCAGTCATCTGCTTCATAATTATGCTAAGTTGAAGCTGCAAAATGGTGATGACGATGACAACGACATTGAGTTTCTACCTCCACTTTCTAATGATTTTAGAGAATTGTTGTTATGTAAATCTTAATGATGATGCAATCAGTTGAAACATGTAAGAAACATAAATGAAACATATAAGAAACAATTGTGAAACAAGGGATCATGTGATAAAAGTTTGTAGTAAATTGCTTTTAAATTTAGAGAAATAGTGTAGTTTTTCCCCATATACTCTTCAGTTTTTTTTTTTTTGTCATCCTTGTAAATGTTGATCTTTGCTTCATTTCGATGTATGCATGTCTAATCTTGAACTAAAGATCTCACGTACTCTAGCAAAGTTGCTACTAGTAAGTCTTTCCCCGCTACAGTTGATGCATTCAATAATTCTACGATGTTGGAAGTCAATACAAAGTATTTTTTGGTCTGACAATGGAGTCGTGTTCATTTCTCGTAGCCGATGATGGACAAGTAAGCTCAAATTTTCAGAATTGAATTTGTTATTCCAAGATTTCGTTTAGGGTGCTGAATGTGCAGTCCATTGGAATCAGTATTCTTGTTATTTCAAAGTTGGTATACTCTCTATTTTCTTTTCATTGCCCATTGTGGCATACCACATCTGAGATTTTCTCCATGCAACTGTGGAATTCAATGAAAAGTTGGCTAAGTGAAACATATAAGAAACCTAAATGAAACAAGTATGAAACAACAAAGAAACAAGAAACATATTTGAAACAAAGAAACAAAAAAAAAACCAACGCAAAAAAATCAATGAAAATGGGTATTTTTGTCAAAAATCAGCGGAAAATGGGTATTTTTGTCCAAATTCAAATGAAAATGGTATTTTTGTCCAAAATCGGCGGAAAATGGACATTGTGCGGGGATTGGGTGTGGAAAATGGGGTATTTATGTCATTTTCCCTTAACTAAAAGAAACTGGGAAAAAGCCCAAAATAAGTTGTCATGGCATTCAAATACTAATCCAGCTGCTAAGTAAGTACAAGAAAATTGGTCTGACCCAAAATGCATTCAAGAAAAAAATCGTAGCCCACGCCCAAATTAAATTTAACACAACCCATCTCGGCCCTTCCATCAAGATTTTTAGGTTGTGTCATGTTTGCAGAAACCCAAATCGATTAATAAATACACGGAGTAATCCAATTCTTGGTCAATTCATCTAACTCAATTCTTATAAATTTTCATACATAATTATTATACAATATCTTAAAGTATATACTATGACTGGCCTTTTTTGACATGGAAAATGCAATTGGAAATTTTGCTTGTGGGTCATAATTGAACATTATATAGTTACAATTTTATAATGTTATGTTGAAGCAAATAAACTCCCTTAATAATTATTTATAACGTTGTGTGCAGTTCATTTATGACTATGTAAGAGTGTTACTATCTAAGCCACTGGGTGGAAATGGTCCAAGTTAGACTAGTCAATTGTACGTTAAACCATATACACAAGTAGAAAAACATTTGTGTTTGCTAGGTCCACATGAGCTGCTTGGCAATGGGTTATACATTATTAAGTAGAAGAAAAGTCCACATACCTTCAAAATGTTCCAACATGTGGCCCATAATTTTCAAGTATGGTGTAATGTAACGTAAAATAAGATTTTTAGACCTATAACTTGTATCCATATGTGAATTAATCTTCCAAGTTGTCATGTTTGTGTTTTAGTATTTTAACTTTCAAATTTATAGATATTTAATTTTTTAACTTAATTATTTTACTTTTGGTCCTATAACTTACAAAAGTTCAGCAATTTAGTCCTATATAAACAATCTCCAAATTCTATCTTGAACTCTTAAATAAAATTTTCCATTACGACCACAATAGGCCAAACATGCTTCCTTATAGAAATTTTAAAAAATCCCTTAGTGAATTTTATACCTCTTATGATCGAAATCGCACCGGGTGTGATGGTTCGCAACGCCACCAGTCGCAAGATTACTGTCACTAGATCTTTTCCAGATGTATCCTTACCGCGCAACTTCTCCATCGGGGAAGATGATCTACAAGTTATCCGACTCCTTCAGCAACAGCTCAGCACAACCTTGATTTATTTCCTACTCTTAAAGCACAAAATACTAATTTAAAGTGGTTACCCAATAAAAATGCAGAACACCATGTTAAAATAAAAGCCTCTTTTTTATAAAGAACTAAAAGGAAAATTTATCACATTGGAAATCCCATTTTAGGAGGACAAAACTTGTTTAGCCTCTTATGGAGTAGGCTTGCACTAGAAAATATATAAACTTAAGCACTTAACTATTTAAATACTCAAACTATTATAAATTATCTTATTTTCAGAAAACTCAGGAGGTTGTTCAATGTCTTGATATTTATTGAGCTGAATCCGAACTCAAAGTCGGATTCTAAATCTTGTTAAAAGACGAGACGTCATTTCTTATGTCTCAACATTATTGGATACATCTTAATGAATACATTTTAATGACATAAATATAATAATTTATTCCTAAAAGTTCTTATAAACCTAGGCTCTCATACTATTTTTCGAGCACATGGATAAACATTGGAAGATTGAAATCATTTACTCCATTTTAAACTTAAAGTATCAATATGCTCAATGTCTTAATATGTAGGACTAAAAGTAAACTAAAGATGTAACTTATAAGACCAAAAAACTAAAGATTAGAAACATATAGGACTAAATAATCAATTCTAGATAAATATTTAGGACTAAATTCAATCTCTACCAAGATAAAGGACCGGATCTCAAAATAGGCCGACTTACAGGATGAAATTTTAAATTTTCCCGTGTATATTATATTTGGAGCTGTTAAAACTAGTTGGCTGGTCAAAAATGTTGGATTGAGCTGTAATTTCACATGCCCAGAAAGGAATGGGCCTATTTGCACCGGCCTATTTAATTTGGTCTAGAAAGTTGGCCCGATCCGATGTATTTTACATGTATTTTCAAAGCATAGGTCGGGCTGGGACCCAAAAAATGACAACCAAATGGAATTTCAACCCTGCGCAACCCAGTATGACCAACCCGACCCTATACATTAATTTGACAACTATAGTTATATCTGGTCTGGTATATTGTTTATTTAGTGATTGAATAAGTGACAAGTATCTCAATTATTTGAATAGTTTAAAATTGCCTTCTGTTACATGGTAAGAAATGAGACATTTATAGATTTCTCACAAAATAAGTATAATGTCCATCTGGTATAACATCTCAAAAATCTGATACTACTACCTGTTGTGTTGGGTCATATCTTATTCAGTTTGGTACTAATATTGTAAGTGATTGAATTATAACTTACATTACTTTTTTTTTTTTTTGAAGCCATATCTTAAATTACTTAATGATACGATTATGTGTACTTCAACGTCTTGCAAACCTAAATAGTATTTAAGTGGGTAGCATAACTTTTTTTAAAAAAAAAAAAAAATTAGTTTTGGCTTGATAGAGAACAGACTAGAAATGTATGCTAGTATACATAATTTCAAAGAAATTGAAATTTATGTTGTATAAATTGCTTCAAGAATCTTGACATTGGGGTGATCTTGGATAAAATGGGGGGGGTCATATTTCAACTTCACATGCTCCTTTTTCTATGAGGTTTTCTTCTTCTTTTATTTATTTATTTTTTTTTTTTGTCAGCATATTTTCATTTTGTTGAATAAATGGTTAGTTGTGAAGTAGTTCGTAGGTTCGATTCAAACACCATGGGTCTTAGTTATGACTCAACTGCCCCAGATTCTGAGATCTTGTTGGAGTACCAAAGGAGTGTAGTCTGTAGAAAATGTAAACTATTAGTTCAAGTTTAATGTGATTGATTCAAATTAATCATAGACAATTTGTGGTTTTATGTTTTACATTTGACTGATTTGCATTTCAAAATGAGCAGTTAAATTATAAGACTATACTTGATTAAGTTTGACAAAACCAGGAATGGACTAGAATTTCTAAATTTTCAAAATTAGAACTGCTTGAAGTCCATATACTCTTCTAGAAACCACAGACTAGTGCTAATAAGATATAATCCAAATTGTTGGGCTAAAATTGGTTTTTTATTCCTATTTCATTTTTTATTTCGACAAGTATTTCATTTATTGAATTCTCTTTAATTAATTATTAGCCCACAAAAATTATCAAATATTGGGCCAAGTCAACTAAAAAGGCCCATGAGACCCAATTCATCGCATAAAGCCCACAAAGCTCAATTTGTTGTATTTGGCCTATGCGGCCCATAGTCACAGGTATAAATGATCTCTCTATTATTTTTCATTAAGTACATTTTACTTTGATTACTTCATTTGCTTTATATTTTTCTCCTACACTCTGTTGACTTAAACATCGGAGGGGCTTCTCAATGAAACCCCTGAGACCCTTATAATATGTATGCATGTTGCAGACAAGTTCCCAATACGTGAATTGGACTTTGGGTCGGAGTTAGGTACCTTAGCTCAGATAGAACTGAATAATATTTAGCAACATCACAAATATTAACGAGATTTTAATTTTTATCCAAATAATAACGATGAGGTTCACCAATCTAATAAAAATTTGGAGTTGAATTTTATTTATAAATGAGTATTAATCTATACTACACTAGTTCATAATTTATGGTTTGTAATTGAAAGGTGTACATAAAGCTGTCAAAATGGGTCAGGCCCGTCGGGCTGGCCCGCCCCGCTCCCACCTAAGGTAGGGGGTGGGTTAAGTATTTAGTGGCTCGCCCGTAATCAAAAAGAATGAAATAAGAAGAAGAAATAAGAATAAATGGAAGAAAAAAATAGTATAATTGATATTTTATATTTTTATCTCTTATAAAAGTGTGTATAATATTTTTTTAAAATATGTATATGAAATCTATTATTATATTTAACTCATTAAAATTAATAATATCTAAAAAAATATTTTTTTTATTTTTTTCATTTTTTGGGTGGGTCGGCCCGCCTAGCCCGCGTCCCGCGGTGGGTTGGGTTGGGCCAACATATATTTGGCCAGCCATGATGGCGGGCCGGCCGGCCCCACCCCGCCGATTGATATCCTAGTATTAACCCTATATATTAAACAAAAAATAAATATGACACATGTCATCACCTTTCCATTTTAAGACATATGTCAACTTCTATCTCTCAATTCCATATAGCTATTTCACATCTATCTACGTGACAACATTTTATATATATATATATATATATATATATATCTCATATAATAACTAAAAGATAACAATTTATCCATAAATCAAAGCTCCCATGTATACAATTTTTTTTCGTAAATCAAATATTCTATTCATACAGTTTATTATAATCTAAAAGATAAATAATAATCCAAAAATCAAAACTTCTATTCATACAGTTTATAGGGATTCGATCAAATGAGGCATGGATCTCTATGTAAGACGGTGTGGATCAATCCTAACCATTTATTTGTCAAAACCAATGGATAAACGTGACTGTTTTATTTTGTAGAAACGTAATTGTTCACTTCCGTGATTTAAGGGATTGGATATCTGATATGAAAACTCTCTATTAAGTTTATTTTACATATATATCATAGTGATTCTAAATATGTAATATGTTCCCTTTACATATGCACCAAAATGAATATAATGCAGGAAGTCTCTATAATATAATCAATATATGTATTCTAGTATGCAATTTATTCAAACCAAGAATGCATTATATCGAGCATCATTCAATAACTATGCATTGTATTACAGTTATATATGCATCAATCAACAATTATGCATCAAACAACATCTAACTACGAATTGTCTCATAATTATATATGCATCAAACAAGAACTAACTATGTGTTGCCTCATAACTATATATGCATCAAACAACAATTAACTTAACATTATCTCATTACTATCTATGCACCAAATAAAATATGAATATTTAGTATATTATAATCATGTACGCATTAAACAACAACTAACTATGCAGTGTCTAATAACTATATGTCCAGTATTTTTATTCTAAATATGTATAATTAGAGTCACAATATTTATATTACGCGTCAATGGTGGAACTATGAGAGAGAAAGAGAGAAAGAAATAGATTTGATTGTGGGATTGATGACGATTTTTGGGGGATTGATATATATATATATATATATATATATATATATATATATATATAGAACGTGATTAATATTGTTTGATTTTTTTTTCATTTTTATTTACTCATATTTAATGTTAAAGAGGTTATATTTTATTGTGATTTTATAGTGTTACATTTTTGTGATTAAATTAAATATTTAATCTAATTTTATTCATTCTAATCTCAGCCATCAATTATATACTGGGAGCAGTTGTGATTAGTCCTTACGACCTCATGGTAAGGGGTTGTCTCACGAGATCCTATATATATAGATATATGTGTGTGTGTGTGTGTGTGTGTGACGTATGTAATTGATTTTTAAAAGAAAATAAAGACAAGTATTTCGATCCATATATAAAATAGAGAAATTGCCGGAAATACCTATCATTTTGGGAATAAAAGACACTATTTACGCTCACATCACTTTTGTACTATTTCGGGTGACTTTTTACTTTTTTACGCTCCAGCGTATTATTTTCTTCTTATTTTTACGTTTTTTTTTTCGATTTTATTTATTCATGTATTGCTTTATATGTTATTTTTATTGTCTCGATGTTGTTTATATTTGTTTCTTGGTTGTTTCTATGTTGTTTCGATATTTCAATAAACTTTTACTTATTTTTTACGCTCTTTTTTGTTCATGTCTTGTTTTATATATTGTTTTTGTTGTTTTTGAGTTGATTTCTATAATGTTTTTGATATTGTTATGATATTTCTTTGTTGTTTCCATGTAGTTTTCAATATCTCAATGCAGTTTTTACCTTTTTTTTAATTTTTTTATTGTTGTGTTTTCTATATTGTTTTTGTTGTTTCTGAGTTATTTTTATATTGTTTTTATATTGTTTTTAGGGTTTCGGGATCAATGCATTTTTTAACATGTTTTGGAGCTATTTTTGTTTATGTGGTGTTTTCTATATTGTTTTTGAGTTGTTTCTATATAGTTTTCAATATTATTATGTTGCTTCTTAATTGTTTCTATATTTTCGACGTTTTCAATGCATTGAAACAAGAATTGTATTGTGTTTTCTCTATTAATGCGTTGTTTTTATATTATTTTCAATGTAATATTTGTTCAAAGTGTTGTTTTATATGTATATTTCTTGATGGTTAAGATTTCTGAGTATAAGCTTGATTACTTAATTGGAGATAAATTATTTTTCCACCGACGTATTTGATTAAACGTTTTTGAAACAATCGTTAAACAACAACGTAAAAATCCAAAAAAATGGCAATAGCGTAAAATGTCCCCAAAAAGCGGGAGCGTAAAAAAAAAAAAAAATCCACAGGGCATAAACACGTGTCCCCCCCCCAAGTTGAGCAATTGTGTCCAAACCCCTATAAAATAGACTGATACGTATTATTGGGCCAAGTACAGAATGAGCTTTCCAAAATTTGGGATTATAGACTAAGATTAGACCCTCCTCACCTCAAACCCAAGATTAGACTAAATTTCTAACTTTAAAAACATTAAAAATATTTCTTAAAAAAAAATTATCACAATAATTTTCTTTAAATGAAAAACAACACAATTAACAAAAAAATCTGACTTTATATAACTCAAATACAGTATAATTATAACATCTAGTATAATTTTTTAAACTAAATATTACGTTGCTATATATGAAAAGCATAGACTACTTATTACTTTATTATTTATTGTCTAAGAGAGTTACAGACTTGCAGTGATATTCTATTTTTTCTATATGTGGTCAAATCACATGTATCTATACAACACAAATACATAAAAAAAAAAAAAGGTAAATAAGAAATACTTTGATTGAGCCATAAAGATATTATATGTGTGTGTGGTGGTCAAAGACAGCAACACTCGCACCAACTATTGTGATGTGCAGCTGTTTCCAAATCCCAACCCTTTTCAAATAGCCCAATCTTTTTGACTTTCTCAAAAACCACCTCTTTTTTTAATTCCTTATTCTTTTACTAGGAAAAAACAATCAAACTAAAAACAACTCTGCGCGAATCTCAAACATAAGAATCCTAAGCAAAGAAGAAAATTGAAAAAGTCATTCAATTAAACTAACAATTCATTTGAACTAAAAATATCATCGAAATTAAAACATTTTTGTTTGTCTTTTTGCAGAATCTGTCCTCTACTCCTACCAAATTTACATGAAAACCCCCTGACTTCTAAATTCTAAAGCTCTTCCTACTCTTTTTCTCGATATTCTTTCGAAAAGCCCCTCCAACTCCATCGAAATTACAAAAAGTGACCCCACACTCCGATTTTTCTCAACTTTAGTCACCATCCCCTCACGACGACTCGAACACCACTAACTGGGGTGGTGCACCAACGCCTGCAGTAGGAATCTCCTGCATCGCCCCCTGAGTATGCCGGTGCTCCCCTTCGTAGGTCACGATCAGCATCGCCGGATCATCGGTCGCCCTCTCCACGTGCTTCCTAGCAGGGCATCCCCTCACCGTACTACATTTGTAATAACCCCTGAAAAAGGAAACACCAAATTAATTAATTAATTAATCAATCAGCAAAACCGATTGTAGAATTGCGGAAGTCAGTTTAATCGGACGGTGAATTAGAGATGGTGCATGGTAATTACCGTGGGTATGGTGAGCCCTTGATTGGCTTCTGACCGTACTTTCTCCAAGAGTACTCGTCCGGTGGAATATCTGCAACTTTTGAGCTTATTGCTGGCACTCTAATTGTTCTCTTCACCCTAGATTTCCTGCAAAAGTAAATCTATACCGTCAGATTTTGCATATACACAAAAACCCTTTAACAATTGTTGAAATTATTTCAGAAAATTAAATTTTGGTAAAAACGAAAATAAGGAAAGGGGGCAAAATTGGTAATTCAACATCACGGCGTGCCGTCTAAAATACGGCGGTCGACGTAGAAAACGCTTTTATATACGTCGGTGTCAACTGACAAGCGTGCTTTGGCAGCAGACAGAGTCGCTGTCATTTGCTGCCCGGGACGCTATTGTGCGCCGAATGAGCCAAGTGCGCACAGTGTTCTCTTCTTCTTATTTTTTTTTTGTTTTTCAATTTTTAACTTGTAGCGGACGACCTCATTTATGAGGCTGCAAAAAACAGAAAGTCAAACGAAGGGCCCTGCTACAGTTTTGTTCATGTTTCATTTAATTCCGTAAATTTTAAAGAATATGAAATATTATTGTTAATCATGTTCATTCATTCAGTAATTGACAAAAGGTAACTACAAATTTAATTCTGGTTGAGCAAAAACAGAAAAGCTGAAGCAATTCAAGTAAAATTAATCAATCATAAAGGGTTATAAATCAGCTCCAGTAACATACCTCTTTTTGCAGTGGCATCGGCTAGATCCTGAGGTTTTGCCGGAGACGTTATCGGAATGGTCGTGTTCCCGACACCTTTTCCCAGATAGAGGCGGCTTTCCAGCGGAAACCGGCGGTGCCAGAAACATTGACGGAGATCCACCTTTTCCGTTCGAAACGCTGCCTTCACCAGTAATTGAAGACACAAAGGTCGAAGACGAGTTCCCGGAGGTCGACAACGCCGCCGATAAACTGAAAACCTCTTTACCCATGATTTCACTCCCATCCTTAACAAAAGGAGCACAAGGCTTGGTAAAATCAAGCGTCAATGGCTGAGACGCAGCCGAAGGGGGAGAAAGAGAGAAGAGGCTCAGAGGTTGAGGCTGGTAAATTTCAGAAGACGGTATTTGAGGTTGATTTGAGACAGAAGTAAGGTTATGATGCTGAACTGAAGTCAACGCCGGAGACTGAGGTTGAGGTTGAACAGGCGCGCGCCTGAACCGGGCATGTCCGGTCCGGTCCAGAATGGAAATCACCTTTCTAAACTTAGAAACAGTGAAATCCGTGATTTCTCTGCAGTCAAGCTGCTGACTCTGGCTCTGCTTTTGCTTCTGCTGATGGTGTTGATGAGAAACTGCTAGGATTAAATGCTCCATAGATTTCAACCCTGCTGTAGCGGCTTCTTGAATCGCCATTTGTTCGTTGAGATTCGTGTAGCCGAGTAACTCCACGGCCATTTTGTCGAAAATTTTACGAAAGTAGACAAGTCTGCAGAACTTGAGATTAATTTATTTTCACTGCAACTTCATCAGCAAAAAAGTATTTTCAGATTGAAGAAAGAAACGAGAGAGATGTGAATGAGAGAGGAAGATGGGGGAATATATTGAGAGGAAGGTGACCGGGTTACCGGGTACGAGTCAAAGTTAGGATTGGCAATCCAACGGCTGAGATTGTGTTATTGAAGATTTCAATGTGGTGGGGCAAAAAGACAAAATACTGGCCTATTTTTCTGTTTGAAAGTGGGGGAGGTGTGGGACCCAGTTGGTGGAAATTTTGGGAAAGTGCTATTGCCAGTTCTTTTGTGTATGCTCCAATACTCTGTACAATAAAGGAAGCTCGTGGTATATTTCTTGTAGCTTGTAGTTGTGGGTTTGAAGGTGTTTCCCAGGGTACTCTTTTTCAGAATATGTGTTTTTTGTGGGGTTGTAATTGTGATTTGGGAAAAGTGTGCAATGATTGAATTTCTCGTGAAGAGAGAAAGAGTTGGTGAGAATAAGACGAATTAGGGATTGGGTTTGTCCTAGCTGTGACAATTAATGGGGTTGAAATATTATGAAGATTATGGTTGGGATTATAGTAATCTCAAATCAAGATTTTCTTGTTCCGGTGTAATTATACAGCTTGCCGTTTGTTGAAGGATAAGAACTGGATTAATTGCTTCTTAATTGGACACAAGCTATTATTGTATATGCTACGACGTAGTTTAGGAGGTACATCATGTTCCATTTGACCACATTTAATGAATTAAAATTAGGTTTATATTTTGTGTGAAATAAAAAATAATTAGATTTAATAGATTTGTTCTTTGTCAACGAGATCTTCTTTAATCCCTGTTGATGGATATTAAATCATTTTGCAGGTTTGGTTTCATCTAGACAATGAAAAGTTAGTACCATACCTCTCTCTTTTTTTTTTTTTTTTTCGAACGATAGAATTATATTAAAACAACTCAAAAACTAAAATTACAACTACAATCGTAGCCAACGGGCTTTGAGTTCTGACAAGACTAACTAAGAGTTGCGGGAATTGGTAAAACCAATTCGATTCACATGTACTAAAAAACTACCCACCCCAAAACTACCCACTCCACGGAGACTTCAAGACTCCTTAAAGGAGATCAGTAATACACCAAAAAACTAAAATCGGGCACGAGCAACCACTACATACTTTATGCACGAAAAAACCGATCCGCCTACGAGTTTCGCAAATCAACCGAGAAAAGAAAACACAAATAAAATAAGAAAACAACAGAAATACTAACAAACTAGAGAAAAAAGCAAAAAAATTGCCTCTCCCTCTCCCAAATCTCATCGCCGCACCCCATCGTCTTCTCCGCTCCAAGACACTCCGTGAAGCTCCGACCCGCTTTCGCCCGGACCAAAAATTTCCCCGCCACCTTCAAACACCCGAGGACCACCATTTGGTATCCCTCCAATAAAACCATGGAGGAGGAGGGAGGGGGGAGGGAGGAGGGAGGGGGGAGAGGGGAAGGGCTACCTGCAGCGGAGAGGAGGGGGAAATTTAGGGTTTTTTTTTAAAGGAGTTAGAGAGAAGGGGAGAGAAGAGAGTTAGAGAGAAAGGGAAAGTGTTTTTAAAATAAATACGTTTTTTTAGTACCATACCTCTCAATGCGTGTTCATTCCTGCATGTAAACAAACCAACACATAAAATCACTCTTCCATTTCTTTTTCATAATTAGAGCATCTCCAAAGATGAGATGCAAAATGGCGCCAGCGCCATTTACTAAGCCCAACATCGCGCCATTTTTGGCGCTATTCTACAAATATGAACAGTCAACACCACAAATGGCGCTGCACTGTTCATGCGCTATCTTTTTTTTTTTTTTTAAATTTAATTTCTTTTAAAATGCATTTTATTAATTAGAATTAGTAGAAAATAATATTAAAATCAATTCAATTACATGTGATGATTATTTTAAAATATGGTATGAATAATACTATAAGATTTAAAATACTACATACAAAATTATAAATTTTACCTAAAATACATTACAAAATACTGAAACATAAAATTACAACAACGACAAATAAATTTGTTTATGCATTATTATGAATTTTTATTTTAATTGTTTGCATTAATTTCATTAAATTTTTTATTTTTTTGAATTTGATTAATTTTGAAAATAAAAAAATAATAAATTTTACAATAAATAAAATTACTCATATAAAATTTTATATAAGTAAAATAATAAAAATCGAAATAAAAAAAGAATCTTATGGAATATTCTTTTTTAGTGCAGAAAGTAGTGCAGACTGCTGGAGATGAAATGTAAATTTTGCGCTAAAGTAGTGTAAATTCTGCACCAAAATAGTGCAGAGTGCTGGAGATGGTCTTATATAGTATGTAACAAAAACGAAAATGAGAAGAATAAAGAATGTTAGTTTCAGTAGAAAACAAAAACAAAAATAAACATAATATTATCATTGGACTTAGCAACAGGGGTGTAGCCAGCACGACTAATTACCCCTAGCCCAAATTTTTTTTCCCTAGCTTAACTATTTTTTTCCCTTAAAAAAACATATATAATTTTTTTTTCATTTTTTTTTTTTCACATAAAAATGGGACAAAAAAAAATTGGGGTGCCAGGAGTTCAGATCTAGGTTATAAGGTTCAGTTGGGGGGCCGGAGAGGCCCCCAGCTACGCCCCTGCTTAGCAAGGAGATAGTCTATATATTGATTCACAATTACTATTCCAAAAGTATGTTTAGGAGACTAGTATCACAATATAATTCTTTGATTTATATTTTTTTATAGTTCGCCCATAATTATAGGTACTCAACCTCGATCTCGTCATCATGAGTAATACACAAGTCTACGAGGCTATCCCCCTGTGGTTTTATAAATTTTATGTTTAAAGTTCTTTTATTCCATTAGTAAATTCTAGTTTCTTGTGAATATATCTCGTGATTAAATTGTCTCTATTGATAAACATAATTGGTTGTCACACAATTCACATGAATTCGGTCTAAAAATTGCTTATGTAGTCCTGTCGTTTTGTAACTGATACACCTAACATATATATATTTATATATATATTGACTGTATATATTTTGTATAAAGTATTTTACACTTTAAAAAGTAGGCTGTCCACGTACTAGTTACATGAATTGAACAAGTATGCACTGGAGTTACTGAGGGAATTCAATATGGTCCTATATTATGTGATATTTACATAATTTTTGGGCGTTGCATTCCAATTCTATGGTGCCATTAGTGATCTTTTACAGTAGGGCATGGGTATATGTAGTTTCTTCAAATATTTATAACAATTGCATGAATAGGTGACATATATAAGCTCTTTGCTTATATTTCATTTCATCTACGAATTCTTCAATTTAAAATGCTTGCATGTGCTTTATATATGTATACAATTAATATGAGCGTGACATTTTCGTGTTTCTTTTTTTGAAAAGAAAGGTTGGACTATACATACATTTGTAGATAAAAAGTAATACACGTACTCATAAATCACTTAGGGAGGTTCAAATCTCTATTTTTGTGAGTCATATTATGCCACATCAAAAATTAAAAAATTCCTCTATTTTTTCCACTATCAAAAAACTTCATACAACTTTTTTATGGACCACACACTTAAATTACATTTTTTTAAAAAATCTCACAATAATTTTTTTGTTAGTTTTTTTAGAATACCTGGTTTGAAGGTACAAACTAGGTTCTTCCCCAAAAGCCTCAAACCTCATTCTACCAATGGTTTGAGGTTTTCTCCACAATTTTTTTCCCCTAAAAACCCTCCCCAAAAACCTCCACTGATGATGCTCTTAGAGCTAGTTTGAATTCATTATGTAAACAGTTATCCTTTTAATTTTTTACTACTTAGCTTGAAAGTTTAAAATTATGTTTGTTTGTTTTTCCTTATTTTTTATCAAAATGTTATTTTTGTTTATTCATTAGAAAAATGAATATAGAGCTGTCAAAACACAATTTTAGACAAGATTAATTATATATTCACAAAGATATCAAGTTCAAAAACTCAAGTTAAAAATAGTTTTTTTATTTTTATATTTATGTAGACGAATAGTTAAAAATCATAAAATAAAGACATTCATTTTTGCCGCTTAAGAATGCTAACCCATTATGCCCATGCAACAAAATGAAATTTGTAATACCCACTTAGATTTTATATTTGTCGTCTTTTATGTTATTATTACTAATACTATAATTAGTATTCTTCTTGTTGAATTACAATATTTTATAACGGAAAAGCCTTCAACAATAGTCGTACAAAAGTAGAAACAAAAATTAAAACTTGAACAAAACTTAATTATTATAATTCTTGAATGAGCTCCAACTCCGGAAGCATAAATCCGGCGTAACTTGAAAGGCGAGTCGAGGAAGATCTTTTTCGCAAGACAAATATGTCCAGGGTAATGCTCATGGTTTGACGTAATGTCCCCAAAGATAAAACGACTTGCGTCTTTCCTGTAGTAGCACCACTAACATAAAAGCCCCAACGAACTAGAAATTGTGTGAAAATTGGTTTGTTTGACTTAAAAATACAAAAAAATGAGATGTAGCGAGAGATGTGATGATAGATGTGACGACATTTGGGATAACATCCAATGGATGATTGTTTTTCTCGAAATTTGTCTAACTCTCTCTCTCTCTCTCTCTTTCACCCTATTTTCCTTGTATGAATCTGAATGCAAACTAAGCCTACATAAGACAGTCATTCCCAACACTTGGAGGAGATTAATGATAGAAAGTGGGCATTACTCACTCACATGTAACTTCAAGGAGTTACAAGCCACTTATGACCACCATTTAGAGCTACAAACTCCAAGAGATACATATGAATCTAAACACCTTCAATGTCCGTATACATCGTGCCCAACAATGATCTTTTGAATTTGGACCAAACCCATTTTCGAGTGACAAAACTAATCGAACCTCGAACCCGGCTTAAAGGGTCGGTCGGCCCATGGCCCATTTGTGATCATCCACGTGTATTATACTATATCCAACCAATAATACCTTCTAGTATTTAAACTAGGATAATTTATTTTCTATGTGGGACAAGACTAAAGCATTTCAACTCCCTTTACATAATGCCTATTCATGTGACAACTTCGTATTAATTTCTCACTCATCGAAATTTAGTTTTGAGAAATAAAAATACTACTACACGAACATCTATTCGAAAGTAGATTAACAATTTATAATTTAATTCCTCCATAATTAAATATTTAGCCACTGAAAATTTGGTCAAAGTCGAATTAGACGCTATTTATCAAAATTAAATTTCCAACAATCCCCAACGTGAGTGAAAATTAATGCATGTATGAATGCAAACATGCAAACCAGTCCTCAAGAGACAATATTGCATCGAGAGAAGGTAGCTTGTGGCTTTGAGCCTTTTGTAGTCAATACCATCGGGTATATAGGCGACTTAGTGGACGTAATGCCTCAACTATTCCTCTACGGTGTATATTGAGTCAACAATATTAACACAATAAGGTCTCAACACCTTCTCGTTCTCACGTTTTGTATCCATTTCGCCATGGACACCCATTTGGATTCATAAGTGTTACTTTAAAGCGCCCGCACTTCTCACTCATATAGTTCTCCTATCCGAGTATCCTACAATACTCAAACTCAATGAGGTGTAGGAATCATTAAAAGTCAAATAATTTAGCCTCATCACAACTGCGGTGTTTCAACACTTGTTATTGTTTTATAGGGATGGGTTGAAATATTGTTTCCAAGTGTTACAACATAACCTTCATGGCTTAATTTTCCCATTGAACCAAGTTCTTGGAATCTCCATCATCATGGTTGGGTTACCACTATGATGGTTATTTTACTTTGTGGACTTTAAGCACATTCCTCTAGCAATTTACTCAATTGATCTCGATTCATCCATTTTGTCAAAGGATCTCAGCAAATTGTCTTTTGACTTTATGTAGTCAATTGATATCACACCATTTGAGATCAACTTTTTAATCGGTATTGTGTCTCCGATGAATATATCGGAAACGCGTTATACATATTGCTATGTGCCCTTCCTATAGCCGCTTGATTATCACAATGACCCTTCAAGTACAACTGGATATCTCGAGTAGTATAGCTTATAATCAATGGTATACTTCAAGTATTTTAACACCTTGGTTAACGTTTTTCAATGCTTGTGGCTTGGATTGCTCGTGAACCTACTCAACTTGTTTACAACATATGATAAGTCTGGACGTGTATAGTTCATGTTGTACATCAGACTGCCTATTATACATGAGTATTCCATCTCAGCCACTGGTTCTGCTTTATTAGCAACCAAATTTACGCTTAAATCAATGGGCATCTTTGAAGAGTAACTGTTAAAAGTATTAAATTTCTTGAGCAGTTTCTCACATAGTGAGATTGTGACAAGACAATTCCATGAGTGTTGATTTTCATTTCTAGGATCACATAAGCGATCCCATATCCTTCATGTCCAAGTTCCTCTTTAACATTCTTTTAGTGTCTATGATAGAATCATGACTACTGTCCATGATTAATAAATTGTCTACATATATACACACTATGATAAATGTTTCTGATGTCCTTTTGACATAAACGCATTTATCCCACTCGTTGATTTTAAATTCATTTAACAATATCATATTGTTAAATTTAAGATGCCATTGTTTTGGAGCTTGTTTTAGTCCGTACAATGATCTTATGAACTTGCACACCTTCTTTTCTTGACCGGGTGCAACAAACCCTTCAGGTTGTTCCATGTATATTTCCGCATTTATTTCTCCATTCGGAAATGCTGTTTTGATATCCATCTGATGAATCTCAAGATTGTGCAAAGCAGCAATCGTGAGAAATACCCGAATAGATGCAATCCTCGATATTGGAGAATATGTGTCAAAGAAATCATACCCTTCTTTTTGTTTAAAGCCTTTGCCACAAGCCGAGCTTTATACTTATCAATAGTTTCATCTGTTTCATATTTCTTCTTTAAGATCCATTTACATCCTAAAGGTTTATGACCAATAGGGAGAACAACCAACTCCCACCTATGGTTTTGCAGAATGGACTCAATTTCACTATTGATAGCCTCTAGCTAGAGCGGGGCATCTGGACTACTTAGAGCCTCTTTAATCGAGTTCGGCTCACCATCTAACATAAATGTTATGAAGTTAGGTCCAAAAGATTTATCTGCCTAAGGCCTTTTACTTTGTCTTAGTTCTTCACCACTTGGTGTTGAATTAACTGTCCTGCTAAATGTGATCGTACATGTGGTACCAGATGTCGTTCAAGATGTTATAACTTCCAAAGCAACACCTCCAGCAACATCAGCGTCACATCTGCAGTTGTTCTAGATGTTATTCTATCTGCAAGAAACATCTGCAGTAATTATGGTACCAAAGAATATATATTCTCAAAAATAAATATTCTCAAAGAATATAACATTCATTGATTCAATTATGTTACCACATGTCATTTCCGGATATTCGGACTTATGTACCATAAAATGATATGCACTACAGTTAAGTGCATAACCTATAAACACACAATCAACCATTTTAGGACTGATTTCAACTTGCTTTGGTTTAGGTATTGTAACCTTAGCCAAACACCCCCACACTTTAAGGTAGTTACGGGAAGGCTTATGATTTTTCCACAATTCGTAAGGAGACTTATCTTTCCCTTTAAGTGATATTTTATGTAATATGTGGGTGGCTGTTAAAACAACTTTCCCCCACATATTCTGAGTTACTTTGTTCAAATCTGGATTACCCCGGAACTTACACAGCTCATGGATGTTTCTTCAACATTATACTGTTGTTCTTTGTTCTTGTTCAATTAGAACCTTGTTCTAACATTTACTTGCCTTGGTATGTTTGCCTCCGTGTTACAACACTTTTGGCAACACCTTCTACAATCAAGTGCTCATCGCCTGCTTTTGGTGTTAAAACATCTCAAGCAACACCTTCCTCGAATCGTGGTTCATTGTTTGTCTTTGGTGTTACAACACCTTCTCAGTAACTCTTAAATTTGCAAATCAAGCTCGAAATTCAAATGCCGCATGACGAAAGTGTGATCGTGCCCCGACATCACCGAATCATTAGAATTCCAACACAATTTTCTTGAGTCACAATCGAGAATTTCTTGGATTCAAATTTAGACCTTCGGTTGTTTTCTTCAATTATCAATCGAAAAATCGTGCCACTAGTCCAATTTCCTTCCAATTATGCATTTAGGAATTTATGAATTTTTTCCAACCTGGTAACATCATCTAAATAATGCAAACTATTTGAAAATTTTCATTCAAATGACATCCATTCAAAGACGAATATCATGCGGGATCAATTGAAATTTTTAGACTAGTTTCAACACATTTTTGAATCATCCATTTTTTAATCCAAAAATTAGAAATAACGAACCTTTTGGAAAATACATCTTCATTTCATATTTCTTTTCAAAACCACGAACTTTTTGGAAAAATATCCCGAGTTCATATCAAACCACATAATATATATAGTAAAGTGTTCCACTAAGCCCTCAAAGGACATGGTCACGTCATAGGAAATCATCATCCTAGCCCCATGCTTCAAACGCAACGCATTTTTAGCATCAAATCCAATTCCAGCAACCACTGAAAGGTCTTCTATCAAGTTCATCTCCAAGCTAAGGTTTTGTTTCTCCTCGCCATCGTGAAGGTACTATATTTTTCTTGATATTGTTGATTTTTACAAACATGTGTTACAAGGGGAAAAGCCTTCAACAATGGCCATACAAAAGTAGAAACAAATTACAACTTGAACAAAACCTAACTATAAATTTTTGATTGAACTCCAACTCCAGAAGCATGAATCAGACAGAACTTGAAAGCTGAGTCGAGAAAGACCTCTTTCTGCAAGACAAATATGTCCCGGCTAGTGCTCACGGTTTGACGTAATGTCCCTGATAAGTGTGAATTTTGCATGTGTTTCGATGTGTATTTCGAGCTATAATGATAAGTAAACATGCATATACTCGCGTTAAATGTTACATATTCACTCCTTGTGGAAAAGATATTACACTTTGCTTATTTTGTAGGAATTTCATGATATTTGAAGCTAATTGAATAAGAATACGAGGAAAGCAAAGTGGAAACACGGAGAATTGAGTGGATATACGATAAGTGAAGCCTAAAAGAGCGAAAGTTGAGCGTTCACGGAAGAAACAGGGGGCACACGGGTTGGCGTGCCTCAAGACACCACCCGTGCACCCCGTATAAAGTTGATTGAAGCTTGCACATGGCGCACGCAGGTAGACCATGCATGGGCGCACCACCCGTGCGCCCTACAGAGAGTCGGGATATCTCACCGGAGTGGCGCACGGGTAGGCCGTGCTCGACGCACCACCCCCGTGCGCCCTACTGAGAGAGTTGGGGTATTCCGCGGGGTGGCGCACGGGTAACCGTGCGTGGCGCACTCTACCCGTGCGTCTGTACTGAATCCCATAATCTGCCGCATTAAGCCCTAAACATGATGGGGGAGTATAAAAAGGCTTTTGGGGGCGCACACAAGAGGAATCGGACATATTTTGGGATCTACAACACAAGACAAGGGTCTATTCTTGGAAGAAGACATCAAGGAGACAATCGGGTTGCATCGGAGCTTAAGGAACGAGATATATCGAGAGATTGTCGACTTTCCTAAGTTTTTCTTGCTTCTCTTTTAGTTTCAATCTTTCATTTTAGTTGTAATGGCTTTGAACAATTTGTTTATGAGTTGTTTAGAAATCATGTGTAGCTAAACTCTTGAGATTTCCGGGTTTTGGAAGTAGATTAATGAACTCTTGTTGGATGTTTTAATCTTAGTTGAAGTTATTATCTTAAAGCTATTTGAGTATTTTGAGCTTATTCTTGTTTTATCACTTGATCAATGATTTAACTTGTTTGATATATTGATTCATAATTCGAAAGATGAGTTTCAATATTAGATCTTGAATACTCGACACAAATATTTGCATGAATCGAGAGGTTTGTAAATATTTGTGAAGATATTTGATCTTTTAAACTTTTGGGAGTTGAATGCTTCATGTTGAGTAGAGATGCTAGCATAAGTATTTCAATCTACATTTTATATGCATCTCGAGAGAGAGGATAAAATAGTTTTGTGATCGTCTTATAGGAATATTGATAATAACCTCGCTTTGATTTAATCGGACAACAAGAGGATTATTAATCGAAACCTTAACTCTAAATCCATTCCATTATCTTGATACTTCTATCATTTGTATTATCTCAATCTTGTGTTTTAGTGATTTAAATTGTCTTAATCTCAATACAACAATCATCAAATTTCGATCGTCTAAATAAAAATAAGACTATTTTGGTTCAATACTTAGCATATTAATTTATTAGTCTCCGTGATACGACCTTGCTACCCTATTCTATAAACTACACCGTACACTTGCGGTGAAGCTAAAAATAAGGCGAACAGTCCCCAAAGATAAAATGGCTTACTTCTTTTATGTAGTAGCACCACTAACACAAAAGCCCCAGCAAACTAGAAATTGTGTGAAGATTGGTTTGCTTGACTCAGGAAATGCAGAAAAATGAGATGCAGCGAGAGATGTGATGACATTCGGGATAACATCCACCTGACAAATTATTTTTTTGCGAGAATTTGTATAATGCTCTCTCTTTCACACTATTTCCTTGTATGAATCAATGCAAACTAAGCCTATATAAAGGCGGCTATTCCCAACACTTGGAGGAGATTAATAATAGAAAGTGGGCATTACTCACTCACACGTAACTTCCAGGAGTTACGAGCCACTTATGTGACTACTATCTTGCAGTTACAAACTCCAAGAAACACACTTGAATCTGGATACCTCCAATGTCCAAATACATCGTGCCCAATAGTTACTTGAATTTGGGCCAAACCCATTTTTGATTGACAAAACTTATCAACCTAAACCCCTTCAAAGGCCCTACCCACCCCAAGGAAAATTTGTGATCATCCACTTGTATTATAGTATATCCAACAAATAACACCTTCTAGTATTTAAACTAGGATAAACAAAGCTTTATTTTCTTCGTGGGACAAGGCTAAAGCCTTTCAACTCCCTTTACATAATGCTTATTCATGTGGCCAAGTTCCTATATTAATTTATCACACATCGAAATTTGATTTTGAGAAATTAAAAATACTACGAACATCTACTCGAAATGTAGATTAAGAATTATTTAATTCCTCCAGAATTAAATACTTAGCCACCGAAATTTTGGTCAAAGTCGGGTCGATGCCCTATTTATCAAAACCAATTTCCCAACACTTCTTTTATTATACTAAGACATTATTGTTTAGCCACCATCAATCCAATTTAATCCAAACTCCTCCAATGGTTCAGTCATATATTTTGATTTATCAAAGCTCAAACTCCATTTAGTTTAAATAAGCTCGAGTTCCACTAAATCCATAATATATGTTAATATTATTACTAATATTATTATTAAATTATATTAATTATTTTATTTGTTTGTGTAAATAACAAAACTAATAGTAAGTTTATATTTTTATAAAGTATATATAGTATAACAGTTAATTTAAGTTGAGAAAAGATTTTTTTATCTGAATTTTTAACACAAACAAATAAGCTTAAATCTTTGAGAGCTATAGCTAATAATTCCCCTTAACTCTCACACAATTCAACTACTTTGAAATTTATGATAATATTTCCTTCATATTTTATCCCATGAATGAGTAACTATAGATATAACACTCCATAATTTTTATACTTTACTCAGTTAATTATGCAGTTTGGGATTTATAATCTTAGCCCGATAGAAGAAGATCTTTCGATTTATTTATCTATTCAGCTGGCCGATAATTTATTTTTAAAAGGATCCATTTTATTAAGTCGATATAAGTATTTCTTTGGATCTTAAAATCATGCAATATTTTATTCATCAAATTCGAGTCTTATCATATTTTATGTTATTATTAGTAATATTATAATTAAATGTCATTATTAGTCATAATATTTTTTTTTCTTTATGATATCAAGAAAATATATATTGTTGGACCACCATCAACCCATTTTAAATTCATCACATTATGTGATACCCGTTAATTCTATTTTTATTTCTAATATTAATTATTTTGTTCGTTTTTTAATAATAGTAATAATATATATATAATATATCAATTACTTTGAGATATGGAATTTTAAACTAGGAGATTGGTTCAAACATGGATAAACTCAAATCCCATTAAATCCGATAATTAAACCACTCTCATCTTAATTTTCTTTCAATTACAAGTGATGAAGAGATAACCTCTCTCGTCTAAATCTTCACGTTTCACCTAGTTTGAAAATTTCAGATAATTTCTCCTCCCTATTTCTCTCACATGTTCCATCAGTTACAAAAACTTCCAAAATTCACAACACACTGTACAATACTTTCCACCCATATTCCAGTTTATTTTTCAAGTTCTCTGCCTAATATTTTAAATTTTGATTACATTCTTATCCCAACCACCATCATCAATTTGTATCGGAACAAGCCATGCCGACGAGTTTTTGTTTTGAGAATATATATTTATATATACAAAACTAGAAATGAGGGGAAAGAAAAAAAAAAAAAGCAGCTGCTGCAAATTCATCGTGCATGGTGTGTTTTTATGTGTACGTGAGTGTGTGTGCGTATGTGCGTCATAGGTGTGGGGGTGACGCCGGACGTCGCCGGCTAGACTCACGGAGAAAAGGGGATCGCGATGGGTCAACGGAAGTGGTGATTGCCGATGGAGAACATGAGTTGTGTGTGTGTGAATTGTAGTGTGTGTGCACGGAGTGGGGGCGCAACGGAAGCGTGGTGTTTCCACTGGTAGAGGCCTGTTCATCGCTGGCCGGAGTAGGGGGAGAAAGAAAAAAAGTTGATTGTTCATAGATTTGCAGACGTGAAGTTGAGTTTTGAGGCCAGGGACTTTGTTTTGAAAATTTAATAGGAATTTGGTCTTGGTTGCAATTTTAGACTTTTCAATTGAGTCTATTAACTTTCAATTAAGCCCTAAACCCCAATTAAAGTTCTGCCTTTTTTCAATTTAGGCCTAGGCAGTTTCAGTTTCATCCTAAATTCAAGTTCAGTCTTTTTAGAAACTTCAATTCAGCCCTTAAGGACCATATTATACTTTCTGAATTTTTCCGTTTAACCCTACAATATTTCAATTTAATCCAAAATCCTAAATTTATTTTTGTTTTCTGTCAAATTGCCCCCAAAACATATATTTTTTGGTCAAATTCCTTCTATTAAGAGCCTTAGGCTATTACATAAGTACTTTTACTACAAGTTAGAATTTAAAATTTATTTCCAATCACCTAATTATGTCAATATTCATTGTAGGTGATGAGGAACTAGATAATTAGGCTTCTTAGCTTCAAGTTTTGTGCAACTACCACTTGCTTTTGAGGTAGGGGTTTTCTCTACACTTGGTAAGTACAAAGTTATAATTGTCTTTATTAAATATTTAAATGTATAATTTTATGAATTCCTTACTTGACATTGTGAATATAATTGTTGAATTTGATATTATATGTGGAAAATTATGTGTTATTTATGTTAAATGACAAAGAATGGTTTTATCAATGGCAAAGTAGGCTTCACCAAATGACAAAGTATACGTGATGGCAAAGTATATGTGTTCGGATCCATTTAATTATGTTACTTTTATATTTAATTTGGACAATTAGATTCCCCTCATGAGTATGTGTTATTCACCCTATTATTCAAACTATCTTGATTAAATGGGTGGATGCATCACTGCTTTCCGAGATAGCCGATAACTTAACTTTTAATTATTTCAATTTCAAGAACTATGGACTTATTTTCATATTCAAACAAATGTGCCATACTCTCTTTTAATTTATTGCAATAATATTAAGATAAATTTCCAATCTTTATCTAAACTTGTTTATTTAAGAATTATTGATAGTAATTTATTTTAAACTTCATTATTGCTTTCCGATCGAATTATCTATTTTTTTTTAAAAAAGTACACATTATTTATTTTAGTAACGCTAAAAAAATCCTTTATAAACAAAGTGGGGCGTTACAAGAAATTAGTGTGGGAACTTCATTGAATTTTTATAGTTTGCCAAAATAATATAAAGATCATGTGAGTACTTCCTTTACAGAAAATGGGAGTATGATCTATGTCAATGAGATAGATCTATATATTGTTTAAGCTCATTGTTGTTATAAATGACTTCATAGCAATTTTGCCAATTAATTTTGCAATTGTCTATTTAGAAATTAATTAATGAAATTGGAGGACCGATACTTAATTTTCAAATAAATGTGTCAAAATACAAGAGCCAACTTATATTCAAAAGTTAGTTAAGTTAGCTAGAAAGTGTTTGTTAAGTGTTTGTTAGAATAATTAATTTCTAATTTAGCTTGTATATAAGAGATCAATACTCATTTTGTAAATCAATCATTCATTCATACAATTTTCAATACACGTAATTCTTTTCTTCAAGATCTCTCTTCCAATATGATCAAATTCTTCTGGATATTAACATGGTATCGATTGATATTTCTTCAATGCTACCGCTAATTCCATCAAGATTTATTTCTTGTTAATTGAGATTAACAAGCTTCTCTATCAAGATTTGTTTCTTGATCAAGATCATCCGACCTTTCGCAAGGTTTTCTCGCTCGCCATGGCTGCTCATACTAATTCTCCATTTTTCCTTCACCCTAGTGATAATTACACATCCTGGAGCAGGGCTATTCTAATGGCCTTGAGTGGTAAAAGCAAGAACGGGTTTGTGGACGTTTCTATTCCTATTCCTTCTCCTTCTGATTCTCTTTTATTCAACTGATGGACAAGGGCTAACAATCTAGTGTTGTTTTGGTTGTTGAATTCTCTCTCTAAAGAAATTGACAAAGTCTTCTCTATTTTAATTCTACGCAAGAAGTATGGAAAGAACTTCCAGTGAGATATATGCGAAGTGATGTGCCAAGAGTATTTCATTTAGAAAAGTCTTTGAGTTCCATTTCTCAGGGTCACAATTCCGTTACTGTTTACTACAATCAATTTAAATCGATATGGAATGAATATGTTAGTATTAGGCCCATAAATAAATGTGTTTGTGGAAATTGTTCATGCAATATTACATCTCTCGACAATACGCAACTCAACAATAAGATTTTGTCATTAAGTTCTTGGTAGGATTGCATGAATCCTATGCTCAAATTAGGAGTCAACTTCTCCTTGCTTCTCCTCTTCCATCCCTTGCTAAAGTTTACTCCCTTCTTTTTCAAGAAGAGTCCCAAAGGGGTTTACAAAATTCTTCTGCTATGGTACCTGTCATGGATTCAATGGCCATGGTTGTTAAACAATCTAATTATTCTAAGTATTAGGTTCCAAAAGACAAGAAGAGAACAAAATGTACTCATTGTGGGTTCAATGGTCACACGGTTGATAAATGTTTTCAACTTATTGGTTATCCTCTGGGTTGGAATGGACCTAAAGGTCCAATAACCACCAAAGATCATGTTTCTAATGTTGTGGTTCTCTCTCATAGTCCTACAAAGGTTTCTGATCAATCTGACAATCTTTTATTTTCTCGAGAAATGTTTCAACAGTTTTTAGCTTATGCCAAGGAACAACAACATCATTCTCAAGCTAATCATCATAATTCAGACCATATTCATACAACTCGCTACTTCCATTTCGTATCGTCAAGTGTGTTTGTTCAGAAAATCGAAATCATTAACCAAATGGATATTAAACATCGTGCTACAAACCACATTATATGTGATTCTTCACTATTTTCTTCTTATATCTAAAGCAATTTCTATATCTTTTCACCGATGGTCGACTACTTTTGCTACACGTTGGGGAAGTACAATTATCCGATACTTTGACTTTGTTTAACGTATTTTATGTTTCTTTCTTTTCTTTTAATCTTATCCCAAAGATCTCAATTAGTTAAGAATTCCCATTATACCTTGCATTTCATTTCCTCACATTGTGTTTTGCAGATATGAGAAACCGTAAGATGATTGGTTTTGCTAAAGAAAGTGGTGGCTTATATCATTTTCAATCAACTCGTGAATCGCAGACTCTTATCCAAATGATTCGTAGCTTCCATTAATACTTCTTTGTCTTTGTGGCATGCAAGATTAGGCCATGTACCTTCCAAGATTTTAAATCGCTACCATATATATAGCTTCTCCTTCCAATGTAAAATTTGATAGTTGTGATGTCTTTTTCATGATAGTACACATGTAATTGTTGCTCCATTTGATCTAATACATTGTTATATTTGGGTCCATTTGGTACTTGTTCTCATAATGGCTTTAGATATTTTCTTACTAGTCGTGATGACTTTTTAAGATATACTTGGATTATTTGCTTAAACATAAATATGACACTAAACATTATTTAGAAACCTTTCATAATATGGTTTATACACAGTTTCATAAAAAGATCAAAATCTTGAGGACTGATAATGGTACTGAATTACTTTTGCCTGATATTTATGCTTCTAATGGTATATTACATCAAAGGTCTTGTGTAGAGACTCCTCAACAGAATGGCCTTGTTGAACAAGCATCAACATTTATTACAAATAGGGAGGGCTCTCATGTTTTAGTCTCACATGCCTATTCAGTTTTGGGATAAATCTATTCTCACTGCTGCACATATCATTAATAGATTGCCTACTCCTACTTTGGCAAATAAAACACCTTTTGAGATGGTTTTTCACAAATCACCAGATTATTCACATTTTAGAATATTTGGATGCTTAGCTTTTGCTTCTTCTTTATCCAGACAAAGGGATAAGTTTCATCCAAGGGCCAGAAAATGTGTTTTTCTTGGTTATCCTCTTGGAATGAAAGGTTACAAATTGTATGATATTCAAACTCATAAAGTTTTTATTTCCAGACATTTTAAATTCTGTGAGTCTGTTTTTCCCTTTCAGAACACAGACAACATGTGGAACCTATGTTTCATGTTCCTCATATGTCTCATAATATGCATGATAATGTTTCTACTGTACCACCTACAACTGAGTTACATCTACAGCTGAGTTACATCCTACATCTGAGTCACATTCAATAGGTGAACCATCTTCAGCAGATTTCATGCGGATGACTCATTGCACCTCAAATAGTGCATCCACTGAATCTTCTTCACCGATTCAATTGCTCCTTTAACATCTCACAGGCAAGAGCTAATCCACATTATCTTGACATTTATAAATGTGTTTTGCCTCCATCTCAAAAATCCTTCTTCCACTCAATCAATATTCTCAATAAGACAAAGATAATGTCTTTAATGTTTTGTCTCTCGATCATTTATCTCAAACACACAAAGTGTTCACAGATAGCATCACTCAAGTTCTTATCGAGCCGAAGACTTATGCTCAAGCTAGCAAGGTCTCGAATGGAGGGATGTAATGACATTGAGATACAAGCATTGAAAAAGAACAATACTTGGACTTTAACTCATTTACCTCCAAATCATCATTGTATTGGATGTAAATGGGTATATAAGGTAAAATATAAAGTCGATGGATCAATAGCAAAACAATGCTTGTTGCTAAAGGATACACCCAAGAAGAAGGACTTGACTATTTTGATACCTTTTCCCCAAGAACTAAAATTACAAGCGTAAAGGCTTGTTTTAGCGATTCTGCGGCCCAATGGATGACATTTGCATCGATTGGATGTTAACAATTGTTCCTTCATGGTGATCTTAATGATGAAGTATATATGAAACCTCCTCCTGGATATTGCAATGGTACTGATACAAGAGTATGTAAGCTGAATAAGAGTCTATATGAATTAAATCAAGCCTCTAGATAATGGTTTCACAAGCTTACCTCTTGTCTTGTTACTTGTGGTTTTACTTAGTCAAAATCAGATCATTCTTTCTTTACTAAATCAAATTCTAACTCTATAATTGTTCTTTGTGTTTATGTTGATGATATCATCTTAGTATGAAACGATATTGAGAAAATTCAACATCTCAAAGCTCATTTAGATGCCACATTCACCATCAATGATCTTGGCACCTTGAAGTACATTTTAGGCATTGAAATTGCTAGATCATCCAAAGGGATCAGTCTTTGTTAAAGAAAATATGCACTAGATGTTCTAACTGAGGTAAGCTATCTTGGTTCTAAACCTTGTTCAAATCCCATGGATTGCAAAATAGATACACAAAGTCAGAACACTACTCTTCTACATGACCCTTCTATCTATAGGAGATTGGTACGATGATTGTTGTACCTCACCATTACCAGACCAGAATTGTCCTATTGCATACGGACATTGACACAATTCATGGAAAATCCTAACACCTCTCATCTGACAGCTTCTCATATGGTGCTTACGTTAGATACATGTTTTTATCATGATTTTGATGATTATGTTTTACCGAGTTTTTATACCAAAACACTGTCTCCTATTGATTTTCCAAATACACCAAATCAGTATTAAATTATATTCCGGAGTATTTCTTGAAATATTATTTTCGACTTTTCAAACAATTTGTATCGAGCGATATTAAAAATGATTTCCATGTTTTAAAGTGTTTTTAACAACTACCGAATACCATCAAGGTACAATGGTGCTCGAAAAATTAAGTCAGAATTTTTGACGGTCCAAAAAACTCCCTAGAATTGGTTGATCGGTCGACCCTTAGGTCAACCGGTGCCTGAAGATTAAGATTTCACGTTTTCAAACAAAATTGTACCAGGGAAGGGTTGACCAACCGACACATGGGTTGACCCCAAGGATCCAGCCCACTGTCATCTCTGTTTCTATCTTTCTAAAACTTGCAGGGACAGGTCGACCGTTTGTCGACGGTCGACTGTGTGGTCGACCTGGTTGACTTCCCCGACCGACAATGGGGATCCAACTTTAATGGTTTAAATTCAAATCTTTTATACTGATCGACCGGTCAATGACTAGTTCAAAAATCCGAGGATTTTGAACCCGTGAGAGACAACAAGATTTACTTTTATCACTTTATCAATTTTGTACATTATTTGTGGATCTTGTGATCTTCTTTTTTCCGACAAAATTCAAATATGAGGAGCCTATGTTGGAGATCTAATCTTTAAGACTCTCATGTAAATAGAGGAAGATTTGAAGCAACAAAGACAACAACATACAAGTAAACAATACAACAAGAAATCTGCAAAATTCCCAAAGCTTTCATTTTTACATTCTTGTTGTAATAGCCTTAGTTCTTGCACTTGCACAATCTTGAGGTCTAGGCTTTTTATTCTTGATTACACTTGCACTCAAAGTTTGTATACTTCATTTATTGAGTTGTAATCTTGAATTTTTCTATCATCCAAAACAAGATATCCTTGTTAGTGTTCTTGTGGTACGAACACACTTGGGTGATCTTAGGTGTTGAAGAGTGTGGTACTCTTCATAGGTGTTGAAGGAAGATTGTGGTAATCTCCTTGAAGGTGTTGTAAGAAGATTGTGGTAATCTTCAAAGGTGGTGTCGTAACAATTGTGGTAATTGTTAATAAAATTCTTTTTCTTTTTCGAAACCCATCCCGGATATACTGGGGTGGTAGAGCACGTAGTCCCTGGGTGGGGTGAAGCTCTTTAAATCAACGTGTGTTGTTTAATTTCCGCATTTACATTTTTGTCTTTGCTTGATCATTCGAAAAAGAGGGTGATTTGTGAAAAATCGGCATAATCTATTCACCCCATCTAGATTATCGTAGCCACTGGACTAACAAGTGGTATCGAGCCAAACTCTTTGGCAAACTCCTTCCACACCGCGAGTAAAGAGGAAAGATCCATGGGTATGAACAAAAGCTACCTCACCACCTAAGCACCTCCACCAACAAGCCACCGCTTTTTGACGCCAACAACTACGCATTTTGGAAAGACCGAATGGAGTGCTTTCTTCAAGGTGCGGGTTCGATATATGGAATGCGGTTATTGAAGGCATAGCTCAACCAACGAAGAAATTGGAGGGCGACTCCTTGGCCCCCAAAAGTTTGAAAGAATTCGATGATGCCGACAAGAGGGCTTTCTCTAAACGGTAAGACTTTGAATATTTTACATTGTTCACTCACCGCCACCGAGTACAATCGCATAAGAGGAATAAGGTCGGCACATGATGTATGGGAAAAATTGGAAATCATCTATGAGGGTACTAAGAAAGTTAAGCAAGCAAGAAAAACCATGATTGTTAAAGACTTTGAAAATTTTAATATGCATGATGGTGAAAGCATATCAAAAATGGTGGAAAGGTTTGACAACATTGTCAATCCTCTTGTGGCACTTGGGAAAGTAATATCTGAAGAAGATAAAGTGACCAAAGTCTTGAATGCTCTTCCCGGTCATGGTCCGAGAAAGTAACTGCTATCACGGAAGCACAAAATCTCTAAACACTCAAATTCGATGATCTCGTGGGAAATCTCCTCATTTATGAAGTCTATCTCAAGGAGAGGAAAAATCCCCAACCATCCACCACTAAACCGGGTATGCAAAATCTTTCTAAAGGCTTAACATCTTCTTCTAATATTTCATATTATGCTAGTGATGAAGATGATGAGGAAACGACGGCTCTTGTTCAAAAATTTGCAAAGTTTGTTAATAAAAATAAAGCAAGAAAGCTAAGAGACAATTCATGTTTCAAATGTGGGAAATCCGGGCATTACATAGCCGATTGCCGAAACTTGCGGAAGAAGAGCAAAAGAAGAAAAAGCATTTCCCTAAAAAGAAGGCTCTAAATGCGGATGTCAAAACTTGGGATGAACTACTCGCCACATCCGACGAGGAAGGAGAAACCGAACATGGTCTTATGGCCATGGCCGATGAAAATAACGAGGTACGCTCTAACTCCTCAACTTCTTCCTTAGTTGATGAATTGCAATGTGATTTTGATGAATTGCAAAATGAATTTCAAAATTTGATTGTTAAATACAAGACTTTAAAAAAGGAGCATAAAGAGCTTAAAATTGAAAAGGATAAATTGTTTACTTCTTATGAATCTCTTGATAATGCTCATGCTATTACTCTTACTAAAGTCCGTACTCTTGAAACCGAAAAACAAACGCTCACAAATGATATTGAAAATTTGAAAAAGGATGTGCATCGTTTTAACTTAAGTACGGATAAAGTTACAAAAATTTTAGATGCACAAAGAGGTGAGCATTCTAAATTAGGACTTTGCTATAAACCTTTTCAACCTATTTCAAAGAAAAATGACCAAGGTCCGACTTTTGTACGTGCTAGTAGTGCCCACAATCTTATTTGGTTTTATTGTGGTAAAGTTGGTCACTATGTTAGTCATTGTAAATTGAAGAACAATGTCAACTATTTTTGGAGACCCAAAGGTCTCAAGGCTAACCCCCATGGACCCCAAAACTATAGGGTACCTAAAAATAATTCTTTTGTAGGTTATAAGGGCTATAACAACAATGGAAGATTCAAAATGGCTCATGGACAGCGGATGTTCATGCCATATGACCGGAAGGAGAGAACTTTTTACCAACATCAAGCTCCAAGAAGAGGGTATGGTCATGTTCGGTAATGGCAAAGGAAAAACCATTGGCAATGGAGACATTGGTAACTCTTCTTTCTCTCTTAGTAATGTTTTATTAGTTGATGGGCTAAAGTTTAATTTGATAAGTGTAAGCCAACTTTGTGATTCTAATTATGACGTTGTTTTTAATAAAGAAAAATGTCTTGTTCTTAAAAATGGTAAAATTATTTGTGAAGCTAGTAGAAAAGGCAACCTTTATAAAAATTTGCACAAGTGACTTGGTTAGTCAAAATATTTCTTGTCTTGTCGCCAATAATAATTTAACTAGTTTATGGCATAGGCGACTTGGACATGTTGGATACAAAAATTTGAAAGAGATTTACAAAAATCAACATGTCAAAGGACTAGCCAAGTTAAATTTTGAAAACCTTGGCTTATGTGACACTTGTCAAAAGAACAAATTAGTTAAGAGTAGTTTTAATCCCAAAAATGAAATTTCCACAACCAAACCTCTACAGCTTCTTCATTTAGATTTGTATGGGGATATTGGTACGGCTAGTCTTAGTGGAAAACATTACACTTTTGTTATAGTTGATGATTTTTCTAGATATACTTGGGCTCTTTTTCTTACAAATTAAAGCGATGTCGTTAATGAGTTTGTTAAGTTATGTAGACTTATTGAGAATGAAAAAGATGATACCATAAAGTCTATTCGAAGTGATCGAGGTGGAGAATTTGATGGAGAATTTAGAGTCTTTTGTGAAACCAAGGGATATGGTGACAATTTCTCGGCTCCAAGGACACCTCAACAAAATGGAGTAGCCGAAAGGAAGAATCAAACACTTCAAGAAATGAGCTCGGTCCATGCTCAATGAATTTTCACTTCCAAAATATTTAAATGAAGCCATAAGTACCGCTTGCTATGTCATTAATCGAGTTTATATTCGTCCTAAAATGAATAAAACTCCATATGAGCTTTGGAAATGAAGAACTCCAAATATTAGTTATTTCAAAATATTTGGATGTAAGTATTTTATTTTGAATACTAAGGATCAATTGGACAAACTTGATCCTAAGGCCGATGAAAGAATATTTATGGGGTATTCAACCAAGATCAAAGCCTATCGGGTTTACAATAAGACTAGTATGGTTGTTGAAGAATCCATCCATGTAAAATTCAATAAAGCCTCGTGTTGGGAAATTTATTGTTTAGATTTTGATGAATGCCATGTAAAACTTAGAATAGGAAGTTGGCACCCCATTCTTCGTTGTAAACCGCATTGTAATAAATAGGGCTAGTCAAGCCGAGTTAAGTCGGCTATGCCCAAACAAAGAAGAAGACAACTGGAGACTAGAAGGAAGACTCATTGCAAGACATCTAAGTATGGCAAAGAAGAGAAGATGGGAACTCGATCAAGGAGCAGTGAGATGCGGTGAGTGGAGTATCGATCAAGTCAACTCAAGATAAGCCAAGTCTCAAGTTGAAGTGAGAAAGAGTCATCCAATGATTGGAAGGCGACTCTAAGTCACCTGGGAAAGCAAGGAAATGCGAATGTCGAGATAATCGAAAGAGATCCGTTGGGCCAAATCAAGAGAATTACTTAAACAAGTAATATCTCCATGCTACCTTTCTCGAAGTGCTCATCCCGTGAAGCGTGCAAAAGGAATAAACCAATGGGAAGCACTACACCGTGTCGAACTCGAAAAGTCAAGAACATTTTATACGAGGAAGTGGCAAATTCAAGGATCGCAACAAGACAAGCCAACGCCCACAAGCGACTTTCAAAAATAAGCCTATCACTTCAACGGGCAGATTTTTGAAAGATCACTATAAAAGGCCGAGGAATAACTCGAGAAAATGAGATGAAGGTTACCTTGACGGAACCACGAACATTCAAGAAAACATTTGAATCGTAACCAAAACATTCTCAAATCATTCAAGATTAATCCTCAAGCCTACATTACGAAGAAAATCAATCCAACACTCACCGCGCGAAGGAAAGATAGCTTCAATCGATTGAAGAGGAAACTTTAGAAGAAAAGGGGTCTACATTCCACGAAGGATTGTAGGAAGGTTCAAGGTCGAACCAAGTCTTGAGCTTTTGGAGGGCTTCGTGATCAAATCCAAAGAGCTTGAGCAAGTGTCTTTGTAGTAGCAAAGCCGAGTCGCACGTGAAGAAGAAGGAGTGACCAAAGCATCTCCGACCAAAGCATCTCGGGATCAAGGATCAAGTCATTGTGTGATCAAGACTTGTATCCTGACTGCTACCACTTAGTATAATTGATCAATACCTAGTGGATTCATCTAGGAGTTGGAGAAGAGAGGAGTAGAAGAATTACCCCATCTTCGAACCTCTATAAAAATTTATCGTGTCATTTATATTTCAAAGACTTTAATTTTTGCATCATATTTGTTTAATTCTGTGACATATTTGCTATCCATTAGATAATTTCTAAGTACTAAATCAAGATTTAAATCTCTACTAAACCAAACTTAAGGGTGTTAAGTCTTCCTTGAAAACAAACCACGGTTGAGCTAATTCGATCTTAACAATTGAGTTATTCTATCAACGGCTCGATCAGTCATTTGAGTGACTAACTCTCTTGATTAACTAAATTGGTCATTCACCTAGACACAACTTGTTGTGTAGTATCAACTCGAACTTTTAAAAGGACTAAATCGAAAATTTGGTAAGGTTTATTTAACCTCCCCTTCTAAACCTTACACTCACACCCCTTGGGACCTACAAGTGGTATCAGAGCGGTTGGTTCATTGAGCCTTCCGCACTGGTTACTGAACTAGATCTCCAAACTTTTCAAAGTCTGCTTTAGTACTTAAATTTTCAAAACTCCTTTTATCATTAAAAATTATTGTCATGGAAGCAAATTTGACACGCATCCCTATGTTCACAATTGAAGAATTTGATGATTGGAAAATTCGTATGCGAGGCTCATCTATCAAATTACATGATGAGATGTGGATAGTGATAGAGGATGGGCCACTGCAAATCTTAAAAGTGAACACACTTTAAGAAGAGTTGCATCTGAGGGTGAAGAGGATGTTGCCCCTAGACCAGCTATGGTTGAAAAACCAAGAACTGAATGGACAAATGATGACAGAAAAAGATACAACCTGGACAATGTAGCCAAGGCATCCTTTACAAAACCTTGACAAAGCCATGTTCAATAAAGTCAAATCATGCAAAACGGCTAAAAGAAATGGGACAAGCTAACATTGATTTGTGAAGGCTCGAGCAAATCAAGGAAAATAAATTATCAAGAGTCGTACAAAAATTTGAGAATTTCAAAATGATCGCAGGAGAAAGCCTGGATCAATGGATGCTCGGTTCACGAAATCACCAACGAGCTATCTGCGCTTGAAAGGAATATACACATAAGGAAATGTGTATGAAGATCCTAAAAAGTCTCCCAGGTGAATGGGAAATGAAGGTCATGGCACGAGACATTCCATGGACCTATCGAAGACCTCCAACCATGAACTATTCTCGGATCTCAAAGCCTACGAATTTGAGTGAGAAGAAAAGATCAAGAAGAGACAACAGTACCCAAAACAAATACTCTAATTGTTAAGGATGGAAAGAGAGCCGAGGTCAAAGAAGTCATTGATCCGTAAGAAATAGCCCCGATGGTTAAAAGGTTCAACAAGTTCTTCAATAAGAACTACAAGAGAGGCAAGGGCGAATCCTCCGTAAGACACTCGGCTCCCTCCAAGTCAAGGGAAGATAGGCCAACCAAGAGGACAAATCATCAAAAAGTGAATATCTAAGGGGCCGATAATCCAAGAATGGAAAGAGGCTGATCAAAAGGTTGAATATCTATCTTTGAACTCGTAGGCAACCAGGTCACTACGCCATTGAGTGCCCATATCCTGTAGTCAACAAATACAGGAATGAAGAAGAAAGAAAGGTCTTGAGAAAGAAGACAAGAAAAGAAAAAGGCAATGTTGGCTGCAGAGATCGGCCGAGAGGCCAAGTCAAGAGAGACAACGGTGATTCGAGCAGTGAAGCCGACTACTCAAGTGACTCGACGAAGAAGAAGCCCGATCCGTTTGATGGCCAAGGAACAAGATCAACTCCGACCAAGAAGATGAGGTACACTCTAACTCATCGAACTTAGATTCTAGTGATAGTGATGTGACACACACACTTCATCACCCACTGATCTTTATGATTCATTAGGCAAAATGATGAAAGAGATTGAACACATTAAATCCTCACACACACTACTAAATGAGGAAAACAGCTACTCAAGAGCCAAAACTCACAACTGACTAAGGAGCTGAGTACTCTAGGTCAAATAGTGATGAGAATAAAAGTTTAAAGGCTTGAAAATGCCAAGCTAATAGCAGAAATAGGCTGCCATAGAAAAGAGGGAGAATGACCTCAAAAATGTGCTTGCCTCATTCACTAGGGCATCTAAATCATTGGATGATCTTATTATGAGTCAAAGAGAATGTGGAGACAAGACAGGCTTAGGATTTAATTCCTCTGTGCTATGTCAAACTTCAAAAGTAATTTTGGAAAAAGGATCTTCAAGCAATGAAGAGTCTAAAAATCCAAAACTCCAAATGGTGCACACACATTCACTCCAAAGCACGATTACAAGCAAATTGGCCTTGGTTATAAAGGAAAAGGAAAAACGGCCGGTTAGTGCGTTGAGAGAACAAACAGTGAGAAGAAATTCACCAAGTTCCTCAAAGAAACTCCAAACAGAAATACTCAGTAAAGAAAAACAGAGCTACCAAAAAACCCGGAAAATCTATAAAAGAAGCACATATCATGGGAATGGTAGAAAATATCCAAGCCAAGCTGATTGGAACGATGTAAACTATCGGCATAGACTTATGGAATATAAGCCCAAATGGCAAAGGCCTAGAACTCAAGAAAGGCCATTCCAAAAAGTATAAGAGCTTTCATCAAAGACACATATGCACCTAGGCACTACACTCGTAGAGACACCACAATTACCCAAAGAAGGCGATTGCTAAAACACATATACAGCATACATACAAAAGAGACAATTTGTATGAACCTAGAATCCCCAAGCAATTTGCCAAGATTAATTATGATTATGGCACTGATAGATGGCAACCCCTTAGAGTAGCTATAAGTTGGTTGGATCATCTTACAATCCTAACCCCTCGGACCCGCACAAGTATGGGTACCTAAAACTTAATTTCCTTGATTGCGGAGTTCAAGGAGCAATGAGTGCCAAGGAACCTGGTACATGGACAAATCTGGTCGCTTTCCGGACATATGACAGAAACAAGAAAAATCACAAAATTCAAGGAAGTTAAAGGAGCTAAAGTCATATTTGGAGGAAATGAAGCTCCAGGTGAAATAAGAGGCATTGGATCCATCAAGAGGAACGGATTAGAAATCACGATGTTGCATATGTTGAAGGACTCAACTTCAACTTGCTAAGATCGATCAACTCGTGACAAGGGCTATAATGTTGGATTTAACATGGGTATATGCCAAATCAAGGATCTTTGAATCGAATGAAGTTGTGTTGCAAGGATGCGGACAAAAGAACATGTATGTAGTAGATTGGTCAACCGCTACACCCAACACCTTCTATTAGCAAAAAAGAGCACAAATTGAATCAAGTTGGTTGTGGCACAAAAAAAAGGTGAGTCACCTGAATTTCAAAACGATTAACAAGCTTGCCGAAGTAATCTTGTGGAAGGACTTCCAAACTCGTATACAAGAAGGAAAGTATATGTTGCGCATGTCGGAAGGAAAACAAATCAAATCATCATTCAAAGAAAAGACATGCCCGGCTTCAACAAGGATATTGCACCGCTACATATGGATCTATTTGGTCCAATTGAACCTGCTAGCATAAGTGGGAAGAAATATACCTTGGTGGTAGTAGATGACTACTCAAGATATACATGGACAATATTCATGTGTAAGAAGAAAGAAACTCTCGAAACTACCACAAATGATGAAGAGGATTCAAAATGAGAAAGAGCCAAACCATTATCAAAATAAGATCGATTATGAACCGAGTTTGTCAATGGTATAATAACTCAATATTGTATTGAAAATGGGATTGGTCATGAATTATCTCGTGCAAGGACTCCACAAACCGAATGGAGTTGCGAGAAAGAAGGAATAGAACTCTCAAAGAAGCGGCAAGGACCATGTTAGGTAAGGGGGTTACCAAAAAGATTTTGGGTCAAGCAATTAACACAAACTTGCTACACTCAAAACAGATGTATGATAAACAGACAAATGACAAAGACTCCCTATGAGATTTGGACAGGAGAAAACCAAATGTTGCATATTTTAGAATATGTGGATGTAAATGCTTCATCCATAACAATGGCAAAGACAATCTAAAGGCTTTCGATGCTAAAGGCGATGAAGGTATCTTCTTGGGATACTCACCAAAAGCAAAGCCTCAGAGTACTCAACAAAAGGACTATGGTTGCGGAGGAATCATTCATGTGGTATTCGATGAGCCAAATGTAAATGGAGAAGACATTGAAGAGTCGGTGATAAGTGAATCATCCAACCATACGAAAGAGTCCCTATCTTTGAAGCTGAAATTATAAACTCGGATGAAGATGAGATAGCCGAGTCTCATAAAATGCTTTGGAAAATTTGCGGCTAAGTGATTGCGAGAGAGCTGATCAAAGCAACACAACCTGCTAGACGATCAATCCACTAACTTACTTCAACCTTGATGTAAGATGGTGAAAGACCATCCACGAGAACTTGTCATTGGAGATATAAGAGAAGGTGTCAAAACAAGATCGAAACTCAACAAGAAGCTATGTTCACATGCTTTATCTCACAAATAGAGCCTAAAGATGTGTTACAAGCATTGGATGACACACATTGGATTCAAGCTATGCAAGAAGAGTCAATCGGTTTGAAAGAAATAAAGTATGGGAATTAGTTCAAAGACCCACCCATCAAAATGTTATTGGTACTAAATGGGTGTTCGAAACAAGATGAATGAGGAGGGTTACGTGGTAAGAAACAAAGCAAGATTAGTAGCCAAAGGATATTTCCAAGAAGAAGGAATAGATTTTGATGAAACATTTGCTCTGTAGCAAGATTGGAAGCTATAAGGATGTTTCTTGCCTATGACTCACAAGAATTTTATTGTATATCGATGGATGTAAAAAGTGCATTCCTAAATGGTTTATTGGAAGAAGAAGTGTATGTTGAACAACCTCCAGGATTTGAGCGAGAAGACTCTTGGAGATAAGGTATACAAACTCAAGAAAGCTCAGTATGGATTGAAACAGGCACCCGAGAGCATGGTATGATACTTTGTCACAATTCCTAACCGAGAATGGATTCACAAAAGGAAAAGTAGATAGAACACTTTTCGAATTCAAGACAAGAAGAGTATACTTTGCTTGTTCAAATATATGTGGATGACATCATTTTTGGATCCACAAACAAAGAGCTATGTGAAAATTTTTCAAACCTCATGCAAAGCAAATTTGAAATGAGCATGATGGGAGAGAGCCGACATTCTTCCTTGACTCCAAGTAAAACAAATGAAGGATGGAACCTTCATAAGTCAAACAAAATACACCGTGAGATTTAATGAAGAAATTTGGTATGGAGGAGAAGTCTTCGTGAAAATACCAATGAATACATCGACCAAAATGGACATGGATGCGGATGGCAAGCCCGTAGATCAAACAAGATATAGAGTACTTATTGGATCATTGCTCTATCTCATAGCAAGCGCCGGACATCACCTTTCCCCGTAGGTGTATGTGCGAGATTTCAATATGCTCCAAAAGAGAGCCATATGACAAAGCTAAGAGAATCTTGAGATACTTGAAAGGAAGCCAAGAAGTTGGCTTATGGTATCCAAAGGAAGGTGGATTTAAGCTAATTGGCTATTCGACTCGACTATGTTGGATGCACGAGTTGACAGAAAAAAGCACCTCGGGCACATGTCAAATGCTTGGAAACAAAGTGATTTCCTGGTTTAGCAAGAAGCAAAATTCAATAGCCACCTCTACAATTTGAAGCGGAGAATACATAGGCTATGGGCAAATTTGTTAGCCCAAGTCCTGGATGAGGCAGACAAAGAGAGAGACTATGAAGTTGAAGAAAAGGAAATTCCAATCATGTGTGATAACACAAGTGCAATTGCAATCACTCGAGAATCTGTGTTGCACTCAAGAACAAAGCATATCGATGTCGATATTACTTCATAAGAGATCATGTTGAAAAGAAGGACATCATATTGGAATATATCTCAACTAATAAACAGGTTGGTGACATATTCACAAAACCATTATGTGAGTCAAGATTTGAAGAACTCAAGCATGAGTTAGGGTTAATCGAGTGAGCCGACACTCGAAGACTCAAAGAAAAGAATGGAACACAAAAAGAAAAAGGACTAAATTCTCAAAATCAATTAAATGATTGACCATGTCGGAGAGACAATATACCGAATTAGGACAAATTTGAGTCAGAGAAAGCGTGACCGAGAAAGAGTTAAATCGGCTAAGGGATAAGCCGAGTCATTTATGAGCAAAGTGACAAAAACGCAGCTTGTTTTTACTAAGCGGGAATGTTTTTAAGAATGACGTCGAGATAATGATGATGTGTACTGACAAAAAGTCGCATACCAAGCTTATGATTGGATATAAATGCTTTGCCGCATTAAATTCGAGACATTAAATGCTAATCGGCGTGCAAAATCTAAGCCGTTGATTTCGATCACATTCCAAAAACCACCCGCACGTCCTTTCGTAAACCATACTTAACCCATTTTCGTCTGTTTTCTCTCACATATCACCAAACCGGTTCATTTCTATCTCGAAACAAAGGCAAAACCCTCTCGATATTCAAATCAAATTTCTAAGTTTCTTTTCGGTGAAATCCTGAAAAATGGCATCAACCTATGATTTTGTCAAGCTAGAAAGCAAATCCACACAGGGTCGATCGTGGATTTCGAGGGCATGGTCAAACAGGGTCCGATGATGCCCTCATAAAGAAAATCGCTGAAAAGCTCGAAACGTCCGGTGAAACCATTTCGACGATGGAGTTCTCGATGACCTATGTGGAAGAAGTCGCACCGTTCTCGTGAACGCCGAGATTCACGATGAAGGGATAAGATCCTCTGTTCATGGAAAGAAGTTCACCATCTCCGCCAAGGATTTGGTGAACACCGCTCACTACCGACGGAAGGAGCATCGAAATCAACGGCCGATGTAAACCTGGCCGCCGCTTGGAAGGAAGTAGCCAAGCCCGACTATCTTTGATAAAATAGTTTACACAAAGAAACAAGAGGTCAATCAAAGGAGGACTACCACAAACTGTTGGACATAGTTGCCAAATGCATAGACATCAAATTTGGCGACTTTGACCAATCAAAAGCAAAGTTGATCGTAATGGCCGCGATCATTGAAGAAAGGAAAATAAAGCGGGCTGAGTTTGTCTCAAAGCAGGACTACGAGAATGTAGGGAACAAATCCTTCAAGGAAGATGGTGCATTTGGAGGATCCCTAGGATATGGCCCGTGATTGGTCGGTGATGGAGGTGAAAGGAGTCCTCTTAGACATGGAAAGGCGTTCCATGTAAACAAGAGGATGTTCGAGATCAAACCTCTCTGCGCGCACGTGAGAGAGCCTACGCCAAGAGAGTCGACACGAGTGAGGGGGAATCACCGACCCTCAAGATACTGATTGTTTCCTCTCCACCAAAGAAGAAAAGCCCCTGCTCGCAGCTAAGAGAATCTATTGCCCCTACGCAGCTCGCTAAGAAGATCAAGTTGCTCTGCGCAAAGAAAAAAAAACAAACCTACTCCCGCCCCTGCAGCCGAGTCACCCGCCCCACAAGTGTCTCCCGCCTCAAAGAAGATCCGGGTCGAGAAGGACTCTCAACTACCTTCTCCGATCGTCAAAAGAGGAGAACGATAAGCCAAGACGGCCGGCTCCTCGAGAAGAAAACACCAAGACCGCCCCCGCCCAAGACTCGGAAGAAACTCTCTCTCGAACCGAAAATCCCTCCGTACAAACTAGGAGACGAAGAAGAATCATCAAGCACTCCGAGCTTGAGAAACCTACTGAGTCGACCACTCACCGGAGCAGATACCGGAGATTCTTTGGAGAAGTAGAGTCTCCGGATATTATAGATGAAACAGACTAAGTCTGTTTGAAGCGTCGTGAGAGAGCAAATCAAGACACAACAGTAGTTCGCACAATGAAGAAGGCGATAGAGATGATAGTGATGTGATGATCCTATCCCCACCTTACCCGGACATCCAAAATCGTCTGCGAGAGTGGAGGAAGTGGAAATTGAGTCGATCAAGGAACAGTTCCAACGGCCTGAATTTATAGAAGAAGAAGAACTCTGTTGAACTTCCTTGGACGACCTCTGTGATCTCAAAGATCGGATGAAGAAAACGCGCAAAGATATCTTGCAGATCTTCAAGGATAAGGAGAAGGAGAGACAGGGAGAGGAAAGGCGAGGCACGTGAGAAGGCCGATGTCCGCCCTATCACCGGCACCACGTAACACACACATCATCTCCTTGATGTCTTATCGATGTGATGATGAGGATCGGACCTCCTGCTGCCGCCACGTAAAGAGTTGCAAATGCAGCAAGCAATGCATGAATCCGAATTCTTCATGAGAAGAGCATGATGGAGGGACCAAGAGAGTCCTCCAAAACACACCGAAATTGATCCAATGGGAGTAGTGCGAGCAAATTGCCACCGTTGTTGCTTTGCCACCACTTTCCCACTCACTCGGAAGAAGGATTTAAGGGAATTGGCGATGAAAATGGGTTAGTGGGGACCCCGGTCGAGCCAACCCCTAATGAAGGTGTCTTACCACCGCCCCAACTACAACACTCGAGAAATAGTCGGGAGTTTGGAGACGAGTGACCCCATTCCAAGTCACTCACCGGTGCGCCCCGAGGGAGGGGAAACTCCTCCACCGCTGCGGCAAGGTCGGAGGATGCTTTGCAGATGACTCCACAACGAATTTAGGAGGCGAAGTGGAGAAGGTACAAACACAAAATACACAAAAGTTGCCATCAACGAAGCTCGGGCGATTGAGACCGTCTCGGTGAGGTGCCAATCGCTCTCGAAGGCTAATGACGCGCTGATGCGGTCGAGGCACGGGGACGGAACAGCCACAGGAGTTAACACTGGGGCGATGAAAGTGCAATCCATGGGGTTGAGACTCCAATGGATGCCACCACGAAAGACCCTAAGACACCGACACTCGTCGAAAGGGAGGTCCAAGCCTCATTGCCCGATTGAGACTGCGGGAGGTAATGAAGGCCAACGGGAGGTTGAGACTTCCGGGGTAAAGAGGTCAAGTAGAGAACATCCCTCCTGCTATCATTGATCCATCTGAAAAGGAGATAAGCGCGCTTCATGATTCCCAGGATAATCTGATGTAACTTTTCCGGGATCGAGAAGTGACGAAGAAGCCGAGTCATCCCCGTGATAGATCCAAAAGACTCACCGGTGAGGATGTTCCAAGCACGAGCAAGTCGATCTCAAGACTACTCGTCAAACTTTCAATTTTGATGGTGAGCCACCAATGGAAATCTCATCATCGTCCGATGACGCTTCCGATAAGGCGAGGACCATCCCACTCAATTGGAGAAACCAACGAGAGACCGACGAAGGCTGTTGAGACAAACAGAGCTCGGCAAGTCGGGTCCACTTCACAAAAGACCCCGGTGAAAACAGTCCATGCGCAGCTCCCCAAGTGCAGCGGGTTCGACTCCAAAAGGAACTTCACGCGCACCTTTCATCATTAAACAAATCCCGGTTGGCCGTGATGATTCCTTTGTAGAATCATATCCTTTCTCTCTAGAGAGTACCCGACCTCCCGACGAGTCGAGAACGATCTCGCGCGCTTCCACAGACTGACCTTGTCCTTCCATCCGACACCATCGTTCGGTGACTATGACTTTGACGGCGCGTGGCCGTCGGCTACAACGGAAGAAACAAATGAAGTTCGGGAGGTGTTCAAAGCATTATTTGCTGAAATTGAACGGATGGAGAGGCACCAAGCCTCTATGGACATGAGATCGGATAACGAGAGATGCCAACCTTATGGCGACTTGAGAGGCATAACATCGAGATCGGGGAATGGTGGCAACAACGGAAACAATGCGTGTGGAACAAGCTAGATATTTGAACATTGTTCAACAAGTTGCCGATGCGGAGAGAGCGAGAATGCCGATGCAAAAACGAAATTGAGAGAACACATTGAGCACATGCATGAAGCTCACACTTCTTTGAGATAAAGGCTGCCGCATGAGCAAAATAAGAGTGATCTCCAGCGTATGGAAGAAAACATAGATAGAAAATTCAGCCTTCTCATGGCCGAGATGAAGCTAATTTCAAAGAGAGTCCAACGCTACTCGCTCCGAATTTCGTCTTTGCATACTCCGCAGCGGACTCGAGCGAACTTGACTATCGCCAGGCTCGACTTCCCGCTTGCAAGATATGTTTCAGGTTCCTCTCTCCTTTGATGATGCCAAAAAGGGGAAGAGGAATACCTTAAAGCGCTAAAAGAGATCCTCGTCGGAAAAAGGAGGGAAAGCTGTGAAGGGAAAGACAGTGAGGAAGTTACAAGGAAAAAGAAAGGAAAGTCTTTGAGGGGAAGAATTGAGAGATGTGACCTAAATGATTGCACAAACCCCCCAACAAGGTCTTGTCATCACAACTGATATTATCGCAAAAACTCCAAAGTGACTCTGCCACTCCAACACTCTGCTATATCTATGGTGAAAAGAGAAAGACAATTGAAGCGGGGATGGAGGAAGTGGAAGAAAGAATGGATGCCCGAGTTATGAATATCTTGAAACAACATGGAGGCATTCCGGTGAGACGAGACACTTATGCCATCTCGGATGCGAATCGAGCCAAGATCGATTGATGAATTTAAAACGCCGCATCTCAAGGATACTTTGCAAACATGTCCATGGCTCAAGCTTGGGACTTGTCTTGGGAAAAGGGTCTCACGCTATGTGAAGAAGGCGACAGTGCGGCGACTACCGGCGATCACTCTGCTGGTCACTCGCTAGTCACTCACCGGAAAGGAGAAGACCCCAAGACAATACACGCCCAGGAAGAAGAGAAGAAGCGATGGTGGAGGAACGGGTTTCGAGACCTGAGCCTCTGCCCAAAAACATTGAGTACATAGATCCGGCAAGAAAGGAGGGATCTCTTGGGGCCGGTCTTGACCAAGTAGCCAATCTGCAAGTGGCTAAAAGCAATCTTGAGTATGCGAAAAGAATCGAAGAAGAAAATAAAAGACAAACTCATCTTTGGGAGGAGATACAAGAGAGATTAAGAAGAGATGAAGCTTCCCTAAGGCATATGAAAAGAAGAAGAAGGCGGTGAAGATGAGAAAAAGAGAAGAAGACTAGAAGATGACGAATCAAAGAAGATGAAAGAAGGAAGCGGCGAAGGAGATGAAGTGTTGTTGTCCACCCCTTCATGTATTTTACTATGTAAATACATAATATGTAAGTCTTACGTAATAAATCAGAAATTTTCTATTTTTTTGCGTAGACATAAATGTTTGCTTTGATACACCTTGTAAACAGTTGTGTAATGTAACAAGAATGTTATGATCAATAAAAGAATTGATTCTACGCATACATTCTCGTGAATGCACTATCTCGTATGTATCTTTGCTATTTACATTCTGAATGTTTTAAGTTTTGGCATCATCAAAAAAGGGGAAATTGTTGGGAAATTTATTGTTTAGATTTTGATGAATGCCATGTAAAACTTAGAATAGGAAGTTGGCACCCCATTCTTCGTTGTAAACGCATTGTAATAAATAGATGGGCTGGTCAAGCCGAGTTAAGTCGGTATGCCCAAACAAAAAAGACAACTAGAGACTAGAAGGAAGACTCATTGCAAGACATCTAAGTATGGCAAAGAAGAGAACACGGGAACTCGATCAAGGAGTAGGCGAGATGCGGTGAGTGGAGTATCGGTCAAGTCAACTCAAGATAAGCCAAGTCTCAAGTTGAAGTGACGGAGAAGAGTCATCCAATGATTGGAAGGCGACTCTAAGTCACCTGGGAAAGCAAAGAAATGCGATCAAGTCGAGATAATCGAAAGAGATCCTTTGCCGAAAAATCAAGAGAATTACTTAAACAAGTAATATCTCCATGCTACCTTTCTCGAAGTGCTCGATCCCGAGAAGCGTGCAAAAGGAATAAACCAATGGGAAGCACTACACCGTGTCGAACTACGAAAAGTTGAAGAACATTTTATACGAGGAAGTGGCAAATTCAAGGATCGCAACAAGACAAGCCAACGCCCACAAGTGACTTTCAAAAATAAGTCTATCTCTTCAATGGGCAGATTTTTGAAAGATCACTATAAAAGGCTGAGGAATAACTCACGAGAAAATGAGATGAAGGTTACCTTGACGGAACCACGAACATTCAAGAAAACATTTGAATCAGTAACCAAAAACATTCTCAAATCATTCAAGATTAATCCTCAAGCCTACATTACGAAGAAAATCAATCCAACACTCACCTGTGAAGGAAAGATAGCTTCAATCAGTTGAAGAGGAAACTTTAGAAGAAAAAGGGGTCTACATTCCACGAAGGATTGTAGGAAGGTTCAAGGTCGAACCAAGTCTTGAGCTTTTGGAGGGCTTCGTGATCAAATCCAAAGAGCTTGACCAAGTGGGTTGTAGTAGCAAGCACGCCTGTGAAGAAGGCGAGTCGTCGAGAAGCCACCGGTGAGTGACCAAGGCATCTCCGATCGAGTCCCAAAGGATCAAGTCACCGTGTGATCAAGACTTGTATCGGATCATTACCACTTTGTATCTTGATCAATACCTAGTGGATTCCTCCAGGAGTTGGAGAAGAGAGGAGTAGAAGAATTACCCCATCTTCGAACCTCTATAAAAATTTATCGTGTCATTTACATTTCAGCACTTTAATTTCTGCATCATATTTGTTTAATTCTGCTAACATATTTGCTATCCATTAGATAATTTCTAAGTACTAAATCAAGCTTTAAATCTCTCTGAACCAAACTTAAGGGTGTTAAGTCTTCCAGCGAAAACAAACCACGGTTGAGCTAATTCGATCTTAACGGTGAGTTATTCTATCAACAAATCGTCAGTCGTTGAGTGACTAACTCTACTTATTAACTAAATTGGATGTCCACCTAGGACACAATTGTGTAGTATCAACTCTGAACTTTTAAAAGGACTAAATCGAAAATTTGGTAAGGTTTATTCAACCCCCCTTCTAAACCTTACACTCACACCCCTTGGGACCTACACCTCGGGTGTTGAAAGGATACCCAATGATGATAGTGATGAAGAGGATGTTGTTGAACCAATTGTTCAAGATGATGCTCAAAATGATCAACCTTCAAGCTCAAATGTTCCTCAAGAAGACAAATGTGATACTTCAGATCTTCCCGTAGCATTGAAATTTAAGGGAGATCACCCAAAAGATCTTATTATTTATGATCCCCTTGATAAAGTAATGACTCAAGGAAAATTTGCCGATAAAGCTCTTATATCTCAAAAAGAGCCTAAAAATGCTAAGGAAGCTATTGAAGATGAGGATTGATTTTTAGAAATTCAAGAGGAGTTGAATCAATTTGAAAGAAATGATGTTTGGGAACTGATACCTTGTCCTCCATCTCAAATAATTATTGGTAAAAAATTGGTATTTCGAAACAAGCTCGATGATCAAGGCAATATTGTTCGAAACAAAGCAATGTTAGTAGCTCAAGGGTATTGTCAAGAAGAAGGTATTGATTATGATGAAACTTTTGCACCCGTAGCACATTTAGAAGCTATTCGTATTTTACTTGCCTATTCTTGTTTTAAAAAATTTATCTTTACCAAATGGATGTTAAATCCACTTTTCTAAATAGTATTATTCAAGAAGAAGTCTATATAAAACAACCTCCAGGGTTTGAAAATTTTTCTATGACAAATGATGTTTATAAACTGAAGAAGGCCTTATATGGTTTAAACAAGCATCACGTGCATGGTATGATAGACTTAGCTCTTTTCTTTTGCAAAATGGATTTACAAGAGGTAAAGTTGATACTACTCTCTTTGTTTTTGAAAAAGGGCAAGATTGCTTATTAGTGCAAATTTATGTTGATGATATTATATTTTGTGCTACTAATGAATCTTTGTGCAAGAAATTTTATAAGCTTATGCAAGATGAATTCGAGATGAGTATGATGGGTGAGCTCAATTTCTTCCTTGGACTTCAAATTAAGCAATGCCAAGAAGGAATATACATTTCACAATCAAAGTATACAAAAGAACTTTTGAAAAAGTTCGGCATTGAAGAAGGAAGAACCGTCTCTACTCCTATGGCAACCAATATCAAGATTGACAAAGATGAAAAAGGCAAGTCGGTTGATGAATCCAAGTATCAAGGTATGATTGATAATTTACTTTATTTAACCGCAAGTAGACCGGACATTCTTCATGTCGTATGCCTATGTGCTCGTTTTCAAAGCAATCCAAAAGAATCTCATATGAGTGCCGTTAAAAGGATTTTTAGATATTTAAAAGGTACTATTCAATATGGTTTATTTTATCCAAAGAATGAAATTTTTTCTCTTAAAGGATATAGTGATTGGGACTATGCGGGAAATATTGATGATCGTAAAAGTACTTCCGGATCATATCAATTCTTAGGAGATTGCCTAGTTTCTTGGTTTTCAAAGAAACAAAATTGTGTTTCACTTTCAATGACCGAAGCCGAATATATTTCCGCGGCCTCTTGTTGTACTCAATTGCTTTGGATGAAACAAAATTTAGCGGATTATAAATGCTCTTTTGAAAATGTTCCTATCTTTTGTGATAACATATCCACTATAAATATTTCTCAAAACTCGATTCATTATAACCGTACTAAACATATTGAGATTCGACATCATTTTCTAAGGGATTGTGTTTCAAAACGAAAAAATGAGATATCTTTTGTTCCATCTCAAGATCAATTAGCGGATATATTTAAAGAACCGATATCTTCTAGGGGTGTTCACAATTCGGTTAACCGGCCGAACCAAACCGAAACCGAAAATTCGGTTCGGCCGAAAACCGAACCGAAAATTTCGGTTCGATTTTCGGTTTGACATTTTTTAAAATTTCGGTTTTCGGTTCGGTTTCGGTTTTATGGTTCGGTTGATCGAACCGGACCGAAAACCGAACTTTTTTCTTTTTTTCTTTTTTTTCCCCCTATTATACTTATATTATATCAACTAAGTCTAAAATGCTAGTTTATGTTTTATTGAGTGATGCTTACAATTAATATATCATTTGATGATTCTACTTGTAAATGTATGAATCATATATTATGTGGTTTTAAGTCTCTAGTAAATGCATTACTGTAGTAATTCAGAGCAGAAGCAATGGTGTTTAAATGCATCCAAAAATGTTCAAAATTTTAAAATATTTTATATTTGGTAAGGTAAAGTGAACAATTGAATGCATTATTACTGCAACCAAAACGTATTACTTTATAAAAAAATTATCAAATTTCGGTCAAACCGAAAAACCGAAACAAAAAACCGAAATAAATTCGGTTTTGACCGAACCGAACCGATTAATACGGTTCGGTTTTCGGTTTTGCATTTCGACCAACCGAATTTTCGGTTAACCAAAATTTCGGTTCGGTTCGGTTCGGTTTGACCGAATGAACACCCCTACTATCTTCCGAGACTTTTGCTTCAGTACGAGCTTAGTTAGGCATAATGCATATTGAATAACGTCTATGATTGCAATTTGCATGTTTTTAAAATTTAGGGGTGAAAAATCAGATTTTTGGTACAAAAATCGGACAGAGACTGGACTTTAGTTTCAGACACAGGTTGACCAAGTGGTCGACCGGTCGACCACACCGGTCGGCACCCGGTCAACCGGTCGACCAGAGCTTTTCAGAGATAAATATAGTTTATGTCCCATACTTAGCCAATTTTGCTCTTTTCTTCAAACTCGAACCCCTTTGCAACTTTCACACACAATTCACTCAGAATGATTTTTTTCTTATAAATTATATATTTTTGAGTTTATATTACTTGTATTTCATCATTATTACTCGACTTCTCCGATTAATTGGTAAATTTAATTCCCTTTCAATCTCAATTGGGTTGAACCCTTGAGAATGTGACTTTTACTTGATGAATTGATTATAATCTTGTATGAATGTAATGAGAATTATGTATGTTGATGAATGATATTTGTAGAACTGGAATTGGTGATAATTTTTTTTTTGGCATGATTACATTTGCAAGAGCTATATATTTCTTCGATTATATTCGACGCACGCCAAGTGTTCGATAAAATGTTTCTATGGAAATTTCATCCCTTACATGAATCTCTCAATTTTAAAAGTCTTACTAGTTTATAGAGATCAGGTTTTGTCAATCAAATGAGCTTTTGCAAATCAAATGATCGACTACTCCCTTTTTATTTGGTTTTTAAACTTCAATAGTCGAAAAGCTCGATAATTTGATAAAATTGCGCACTTTAATATGAATATATGATGGTTTTATCATGCTAACATTCATTTTGGTGATTCCAAAGGGGGAGAAAACAGAAAATAAGCTCATTAGCTTAAAGAAGCTAGAAACAACTCGCAGAAAAATCTATAAGCTGAAATTAAAAAAGCCAAAAGATGTGGATGAAAATGAGTCCAATGAATGAAAAATGGACCTTTATTATGACTAATAATTTCTTTTTCACAGGGGGAGCTTCTAAGCTCATGAAATTCTAGCTTAAATTGTAAAAGCTAAGCTTTTAGCTTTTAGTTGTTTGCTTCTATAATTACTCTTGTTATGCATATTGATAGGGAGCTTTTTTAAATATTTTTAAAACATCTCTGCTCCTATATGAGTGATTTAAAACGTTTTGTCGTTTTGTTTTAAAAATCTAACTCCTAAAATTGTTTTGGTTTGTAATCATCAAAAAGGGGGAGTTTGTTAGATAAATGTTTTTATCATGATTTTGATGATTATGTTTTACTGAGTTTTTATACCAAAACAATGTCTCCTATTGATTTTCCAAATACTCCAAATCGGTTTTAAATTATATTCCGGAGTATTTCTTGAAATATTATTTTTGACTTTTCAAAAAATTTGTATCGAGCGATATTAAAAGTGATTTCCATGTTTTAAAGTATTTTTAACAACTATCGAATACCATCAAGGTAAAACGGTGCTCGAAAAATTAAGTCGGAATTTTTGATGGTCCGAAAAACTCCCTGGAATTGGTTGACCGGTCGATCCCTAGGTCAACCGGTGCCTGAAGATTAACATGTTTTCAAACAAAATTATATTAGGGAAGGGTTGACCAACCGGTCGACCGGTCGACCAGCTGTCGACCACATGGGTTGACCCCAAGGATCCAACCCACTGTCCTCTCTGTTTCTATCTTTCTGAAACTTGCAGGGACAGGTCGACCATTTGGTCGACCAGATGGTCGATCGGTTGACCCCTCCAGTCGACCTGTGCGGGATCCAGCTTTAACGGTTTAAATTTAAATCTTTTATACTGATCGACCGGTCGACCCATTCAAAATATGAGGATTTTGAACCTATGGGAGACAACAAGATTTACTTTTATCACTTTATCAATTTTGTGCATTATTTGTGGATCTTGTGATCTTTTTTTTGCAGACAATATTCAAATATGAGGAGCCTATGTTGGGGATCCAATCTTGAAGACTCTCCTATAAATAGAGGAAGACTTGAAGCAAACAATACACAACATACAAGCAAACAATACAACAAGAAATCTTCAAAATTCCCAAAGCTTTTATTTTTACATTCTTGTTGTAATAGTCTTAGTCCTTGCACTTGCACAATCTTAAGGTCTAGGCTTTTTATTCTTGATTACACTTGCACTCAAAGTTTGTATACTTCATTTATTGAGTTGTAATCTTGAATTTGTCTATCATCCAAAATAAGATATCCTTGTTAGTGTTCTTGTGGTAAGAACACACTTGGGTGATCTTAGGTGTTGAAGAGTGTGGTACTCTTCATAGGTGTAGAAGGAAGATTGTGGTAATATCCTTGAAGGTGTTGTAAGAAGATTTTGGTAATCTTCAAAGGTGGTGTTATAACAATTGTGGTAATTGTTAATAAAATTCTTTTTCTTTTTCGAAACCCATCCTGGGTATACTAGGGTGGTAGAGCACGTAGTCCCTAGGTGGGGTGAAGCTCTTTAAATCAACGTGTGTTGTTTAATTTCCGCATTTACATTTTTGTCTTTGCTTGATCATTCGAAAAAGAGGGTGATTTGCGAAAAATCGGCATAATCTATTCACCCCCTCTAGATTATCGTAGCCACTTGGACTAACAGCTTAGATATATAAAAATAATCCAGGTAAAGGTATCTTTTATCCATCTACTTCATCTCTAACTTTAAACACTTTTAGTGATGCAGATTGGGCCAAATATCCTGACACCAGAAGGAGTATTAGTGGCTTTGTAGTCTATCTAGGGGACTTACTCATCTCTTGGAAATCAAAGAAACAACCTACAGTGAGCAGGTCTTCAGCAGAATCAGAATACCGAGCCATTGCCCTCACTACATGTGAAATCCAATGGCTCACTTATCTTTTGCAAGATCTTCACATTGATTCCACCATTCATGCCATCATCTACACTGACAGCAAGTCGGCCTATTGTATCTCACAAAATGATTGCCATCATGAGAGAACCAAGCATATTCAACTTGATTGCCACTTTGTTAGAGAGAAAATACAAGAAGGTTTAATAAAAATCATTCATATTCCATCCTCTCAACAGACTACGGATTTGATGACAAAATTTTTGCCTCCTACTTTATTTCATCATTTTACTTCCAAGCTTGTCATGGTGGACGTCCATGCTCTGCTTGCGGGGGGTGTCAAGATACAAGAGCCAACTTATATTCAAAAATTAGTTAAATTAGTTAGAAAGTGTTTGTTAAGTATTTGTTAGAATAAGTAGTTTCTAATTTAGCTTGTATATGAGGAGATAAATACCCAGTTTGTAAATCAATCATTCATTCATACAGTTTTCAATACACAACATTCTTCCTTCAAGATCTCTCTTCCAATATAATCAAATTCTTCTTATATTAACAAAATGCAATACGCTTATAAAAACGTATGTGACTTTTTTATATGAATATTGTATGGTATTGTTATAATAGCATTAAATTCATCGACCTTTTATTGTTTTGGAAATCTTCTATTGTTTAATGGTCATTTGCATCTATTTTCTCAATGGTCTTTTTGGCCCTGACGCTAAAATGGTTATTGAGATGCTGCAGAGCTAAATTGCTATTAACTGAACCGAGTTATTATTCTATTATATTATGTAAAAATTTCATTAACAATAGGCACTACAAGCCTGTCAAAATAATAATAATAATAATAATAATAATAATAATAATAATAATAATAATAATAATAATAATAATAATAATAATAATAATAATAATAATAATAACAACAATAATAACAATAATAATAATAATAAGCACTACATGAAAATTCCAGTTTAGTGATAGAATTACTGATTGAAATGAGTTTTTTACTAAAATTTATAGTTGCCTACAAAATACTTATAGAATAAAAAATATTATTTTCCCCCAAATTATACCGACAAATTAGCGACAGATCGCCAACAGTTTTTAAATTTATCGAAAATAGTAATCAAAGTATTTACAGTTTGAGATTTTATTGGTGAATATTTAGGTACAATGACTTTACCTACACAATATTACTTATACTTTTAATTATATTGATAAAATTACCTACATGATTTTTTTGTAGATAAACTGGTTTTTTATTACAGACATGCAGTGAAGACACGTTTTTACATTGCATTGCAATTTGAACACTATTGGATTTCGATTACTCTTTATGAATATTTGATAGCTTAAGCATAGAGGATTTTCAATGTGCCATTCTCAACCATCATAATCCCTTATTATAATTGTTTTGAATACACATGTGAGGTGTGGTGGGCAAGACCCGGCCCCGCCGCCGGGGCCGTGGGCCGAGGGTCGAGGTTGAGCCCGTGCCCGTGCTAGTGTCTGAAACTGGAATAAAAACAAATAAAATTACAACTTAAAAGCTAAAACTGCAGCTTTTATAATGGAACAACACCACTCTGCCCACTACTTGGAAGTTACAGCATAGTGGCCATTGAAAGAGTGCCCACTACCTGGAGGTTACAACCCATTATCCTGAAGTTATTGCCCTGCAGTAAAGAGACCCCAAGACCTGGTTGGAAGTCCTATAAATAGGAGCATTGTTGTTGTTCAGATTACACACTTTCATACTCATTTTCTTTCTTGTACTTGCATTGTGTACTCAGTTTTGCACATTTCAGTTCGAAAGGTGCCTTGAAATTTGCAGTGCTGCTATTTCAAGGACGAAGTTGTTGTATCTTTGGAGATAACACGTCTGTTCCGTCAGCACTTATACGGGACGTGTTTATCTTGCGGATAGAGTTTTTACTCGCCTAAGCTATTCTGCAATTTTAGATTTCTTTGTAATAGTTAGTTACAGTTCCTTGTAATCCAGTTTACAGAAATAAACATCGAAATTTCAACAACGCAAGATAAACATCTTTTGTTTCTGTAAACGATGGCGTCTACTTCAAGGGTGAATGTTCCTACTGCTCCTGCTGCTGCTGAGAAGCCAGAAAAATTTTATGGTGCTGATTTCAAAAGATGGCAATCCAAGATGCTGTTTTATCTTACTACGCTAAGCCTCGCTAAGTTTCTGAAGGAGGATCCACCAGTGGTGGAAGAAAATGAAACCAACAATGAAAAACGTGCTGCCTTTGATTCTTGGGGCCAGGTGACTGACTTCGTGCCACAACTAAACGTCCTAAATGGGTATCATCGACTCACTATACAATGTGTATAGTGAAGTGAAATCTTCAAAGAGCTCGGGATTCTTTGGAAAAGAAATCTGCAACCGAGGACGCTAGTTCCAAGAAGTTCGTGGTTGGCAGGTTTCTAGATTTCAAAATGGTGGATTCTAGAACTGTCATGGATCAAGCTCAAGAATTGCAGTTAATTATGCACGATATTCGTGCAGAAGGAATGCAATTGGATGAAGCTTTCCAAGTGGCGTGCATGATTGAAAAGTTGCCACCTGGATAGAAAGACTTCAAAAATTATTTGAAGCACAAGCGAAAAGAAATAAATCTTGAAGATCTAATTATGCGTTTACGAATTGAGGAAGGTAATCGCAAATTAGATTCAAGGTTTGAAAAGGGTGTTGTTGATGCAAAGGCGAATTTGCTAGAACATGGCAGTTCTAGTAACAGCAGCAAAAGGAAACGTGACAATAACAACAACAACTACAAGGGAAAGAAGCCCGTAAACAAAAAGCCGTTTACCAGGAAATTGTCACAATTGTGGAAAGCCCAACCACATGGCTAAGGACTGTCGGCTTCCTAAAAATCAAAATATAGAAACTGACTAATGCTAATGTGGTTGAGCACAATGGTATGATCCAAGAGTGACTGATATGGATCTATCTGCGGTGGTTTTGAGGCAAACCTTGTGGATAATCCAAGGAGTGGTATATTGACACGGGGCCACTCGGCATGTATGTTCGACAAGGATCGTTCTCTACCTACACCCCTTGCGGGTAGAAAACTTAATATGGGTAATTCCTCCTCTTCGATGTTGCGAGGTTTTGGCAACGTGGTTAAAGCTCACTGGAAAAGAGCTGCTCGAAGGATGTTCTTCATGTCCCGAGAAATCCGGAAGAATCTAGTGTCGGGATCTCTTCTTGTAAACCATGGTTTTAAACTTATGTTTGAGTCTAAAAGTTTATTTTAACTAAGTTTGGGCAGTTCTAGGAAAAGGTTATCGTATAACGGAATTGTTCAAAATGAAATGTAATGGCGATTCGCGTGTAACCGACTCAAGCGGCAATAAAATTGAGCCTACTTACTTTTATATGCTTGAGTATTCGATTTATGGCATGTTAGATTAGGGCATGTTAATCTAAATGCTATAAAAGATTAATGAACTTGGAATTACTTCCAACTTCAAAAATTGATTCTCAAAAGAGATGTGAAATCAGTATTGAAGCTAAAATGTCTAAGTTACCTTTTCATTCTGTGGAAAGAAATACAATACCTCTAGAATTGATACATACTGATATATGTGATCTGAAATTTGTGTAAACTAGAGGTGGTAAAAAATATTTCATCACTTTTAGTGATGATTGCACAAGATTTTGCTACTTATATTTATTAAGAAGCAAAGATGAAGAGTTGGAAGCCTTCAAAAATTATAAAAATGAGGTTGAAAATCAACTTGGGAGCCTGGATTAAAATAATTCGGAGTGATAGAGTGGAGAATATGTTGCACCTTTTGAAGAATTATGTAACCAAATGGGGAATAATTCATCAAACTCTTGCTCCATATTCACCACAACCTAATGGCATTCTTTGAACGTAAAAATCGAACTTTAAAAGAAATGATGAATGCCATGTTGATTAGTTCGGACTACCTCGAGAACATGTGGGGGAAAATTTTTTTACAAAGAAACCACATTTTAAATCAAATCCCACTTAAAGGAAAAAATAAGATACCTTATGAATTGTGGAAAAATCATAAGCCATCTTATAAATACCTTAAAGTGTGGGGGTGTTTGGCTAAGGTAGCAATACATGAACCTAAACAAGTCAAAATTGGCCCAAAGACGATTGATTGTATTTTTATATGATATGCATACAACAGTAGTTCATATCGGTTCTTGGTACACAAGTCAGAAAATCCAGAAATTTCTGAAGGTACCATAATTGAATCAAGAAATGCAATATTTCTTGAAAATGTATATCCTTGTAAGGAAAGGGTTGAAATAAGTTCTAACAAAAGAACTTATGAGAAAGTAACTAGTTCTTCACAAGAGAATGAAGAACCAAGACGAAGTAAAAGGACTAAAACTGCTACATCTTTTGGTCCTGATTTTGTCACTTACTTATTAGACGGTAAGCCAAGCACTGTTAAAGAGGCTCTGTCTAGTCCAGATGCTCCGCTCTGGAAAGAAGCTATCAATAGTGAAATAGAATCCATTTTACAAAATCATACATGGGAGTTGATTGATCTCCCTGCAGGTAGTAAACCTTTACGGTGTAAATGGATATTAAAAAAGAAATATAAGGCAGATGGAACTATTGATAAATATAAAGTCAGGTTAGTGGCTAAAGGCTTCAAACAAAAAGAAGGAAGTGATTTCTTCGACACATATTCACCTATAACAAGAATTGCATCCATTCGAGTGCTTATTGCGATTGCTGCTTTACACAATCTCGAGATTCACTAAATGGATGTAAAAACTGCGTTTTTAAATGGTGAATTGGAAGAAGAAATATATATGGAACAACCTGAAGGATTTGTAGCACCTGGTAAAGAGAAAAAGGTGTGCAAATTGATAAGATCGCTGTATGGACTTAAACAAGCTCCAAAATAGTGGCATCTTAAATTTGACACAACGATGTTGTCAAATGGCTTTAAAATGAACGAATGTGACAAGTGTGTTTATGTTAAAGGCATGTCAAATGCATTTGTCATAGTTTGTCTATACGTAGACGATATGTTAATAATGGGTAGTAGTCATGATATAATCATGGACATTAAGAAAATGTTAAAAAGAAATTTTGACATGAAAGACATGGGAATTGCTGATATGATTCTCGGAATCAAAATTGGTAAAACATCTGAAGGAATTAGCTTGACACAATCCCACTATGTGGAGAAAGTGCTCAAGAAGTTCAATGCTTTTGATGGTCCACCATGCAAAACGTCCATTGATTTGAGCATAAATCTGGTAGTAAATTAGCTGAACCAGTAGCTCAGTTGGAATACTCGAAGGTAATAGGAAGTTTGATATACATTACAAACTATACACGTCCAGATCTTGTCTATCCTGTAAACAAGTTGAGTAGGTATACAAGCAATCCAAGCCAAGAGCATTGGAAAGCACTAACTAGGGTACTAAGATATCTAAAATACACCCTGAGTTATGGAATACACTACTCGAAATACCCTCCAAGATACTTGAAGGGTATAGTGATGTTAGCTGGATTTCAGATTCAAAGGACTCCTCTTTGCACTAGTGGATATATATTTACTATTGGAGGAGGAGCGATGTCATGGAAATCCACTAAGCGGACTTGTATAGCTAGATCCACCATGGAATGCGAGTTTATAGCTTTTGATAAAGGCAGGGAAGAAGGTTTGGCTTCGTAATTTCTTAGAAGATATTCCATGTCTTTGGAAAAAGCCGATTGCCTCTGTGATGATTCAATGTGATAGTCAAATTACTATAGGGAGAGCACAAAGTAATATGTATAACGGTAAGTCTGACATCATCCGTCGTAGACATAATACCGTAAGACAATTGATCTCTAATGGTGTTATATCAATTGACTATGTGAAGTCAAAGGATAACATAGCGGATCCGCTCACGAAAGGGCTTAACGGAGATCAATTGAGTAAATTGCTAGAGGAATGGGATTAAATCCACAATTTAAAGAATGATTAAAGTGGTAACCCAACCTTGGTATTGGAGATCCCAAGAACTTGGTTCAATGGGAAAACTAAGCTTTAAAAGTTCGATTAAGCACTTGTAAATCGTTAACCCATCCCTAGAAGGCAAAACAAGTGCAATAAACTTGTTGATGCGTCTCAGTGTAAGGTTAAGTCACAAGGACTTTTAATGATAAATTGACTCGGTCAAGAGAGATCACCTATATAAGTGAGAAGTGAGGGTCGCTTCAATGTAACACTTATGAATCCAAAGATGTTGTCCATGGCCAAAAAGGACACAATCAAGAACGGAATGTGACAAAAGTCATATTGTGTAAATGTCATTATTGACTAGGTGTACACGAAGGAGGAATAGTTCAAGCGTTCGTCCCACTAAAGCCGGTATATCCGATGATATTTACTGAGAGGAAGGTTCAAAGTCGCAAACTACACGTCCCGATACAATATGGTTTCAATTAAACGAGTACAAGAGTCGCATTTTCATGTGCATTTGATTTCCACTCATGTGGGGGATTGTTGGAAATTGGTTTGAGAAGTAATGGTTGATACCTAACTTTGACCAATTTTTTAGTGACTAATTATTTAATTTTGGAGGAATTAAATATTAAAATAAAATTCTACGTTTCGAGTAGATGAGTGTGGTATATTTAACTTCTCAAAACCATTTAGTGGTGAGTGAGAAATAAAATCCACAAGATAGTCGCTTTGAAATTGGGATAATGGATGATGGGAATGTGAAAAGACACCATCCCACATGGGAATAAAATGTTAATTTTATTCAATATATAAGTAAGTGGGTGTATAAGAGTGTGCAAGATGAAATAACTATACACATGTGAGGTGTGGTGGGCAAGCCACACGCAAAGCCACACCTGGGCCGGCCGGCCCGGGCCACACGGGACGGATGGGGATGGGGGCCTTGCTGCGCGTGTGGCTTGCCCCCACACACCTCACATGTGTATAGTTATTTCATCTTGCACACTCTTATACACCCATGTGAGGTGGTGGCAACCACACGGCAAGGCCACACGCCACCGGCCATGCCCGGGCCGGCAGGCCGGCCCGGCCGGAGATGGGGCTCGGGGGCCGAGCCCGTGTCCGTGTCCCGATTGTTATTTTTAGAGAATAAAAACAAATAAAGTTACAACTTAAAAGTCAAATGCTAGCTTTTATAATGGAAACAACACCACTCATGACTACTTGGAAGCTACTGACATAGTGGCCATTGAAGGAGTGCCCACTACCCTGGAGGTTACTGATCCATTATCACTGAAGTTTGCGCCTGCGATAAAGATACCCCAAGATCGGTTGGAAGTCCTATAAATAGGAGCATTGTTGTTGTTCGATTACACACTTTCATACTCATTTTCTTTCTTGTACTTGCATAGTGTACTTTCGATTTTCACATTTCGATTCGAAAGGTGCCTTGAAATTTGCGATCTTTGCTATTTCAAGGACGAAAACTCAAGCTGTTGTATCTTTGGGGATAACACGTTTGTTAAAGACTTATACGGGGCGTGTTTATCTTGCGGATAGAGTTTTTACTCGCCTCATCTATTCTGCAATTTTAGATTTCTTTATAATAGTTAGTTACAGTTCCTTGTAATCCAGTTTACATAAATAAACATCGAAATTTCAACATAAAATTCTTGAAATCTGATTTCTTTTTTATTATAGTGCTAATTTAAGAAGTGATTATCAATTAATTAAGTAATTAAAAAATGCTGGTTATTTGTCTCTATTAAGTTAGGGGGGTTTGTGTTATTTTCATATAATTTAATGATTCATTTCTAACTAAAATCATAACATTTTTTGTTTGTTTTCTTTAAGAGACAAAGAAGTAAAGCAAAACAAATGCTACTCAATATCATTTTCAATAAACAAAAAAAAAATACAAAATTTTTAACAAATTGATTTGCTGCAGTATAATGTTCTTTAGTCTTTACTGATGAGAAATGTTACTTGTAATAGCAAAGTGGGCCTATCTGTAATTTAACAAAGATATTGGTGAAAAAGAACTAACATTCAAGTAATTAATTTAATAATTAGCATGTTTCCACCACGATATTGACTAAAGGGGAACCCGATATTTTGACAATTAATAAAATAATAAGAAGAGGATCATTAAAAAATGGCTGACTAGAAAAGGGACAAAATCACATGGGAATGGTTGACCAACTTTTGCTTAACCTACAAAACCTACACTAGCCTGTATTTATTCCTGAGCCGTTCGATTAACCGAGGTCCCATCAAGGGTCACGGATGCTCTCGAGGTAGTTGACCACGACCTTATGTGAATGTTGAGAATATCGACGAATACCACCTGTGATATGTTGCCACGTGGAGTCCATAGGTGAGTTTATCATTTTAATTAACCGGTTACTACTAGAAGGGCAGAATAATTAATATGAGGTAGGGGTAAAGGGGGAAATGTGAAAAGTGGTCAATTATTAAAGGGATAATTCTACTTTACTCGGCAATTAAAATTTAAAGGGATCTAATAGATCGATGCACAATCAAATTTTTTGCTTATTTTAATTTATTTTGAAATTTGAATCTTTTACACTATCTATTATTACATCTTTTCAATGACACATCAAAATAGAAGAATGAATTCAACGTTTTGAATTTGACCCCAAAAACATAGGTTATAACTGAAAAATAAATAGACTAAACAAAATCAATGGCGTAAAATATCCGTAGAAGACTTGTAGTGGTCATATTGGACTAGAACAATTTCGTTGTGCAATGGAACGTTAAGAAACTTTTCACCCCACAATAATTTAACAAGTAAAAAAAACTTGGATCCAAGTTTAAAGTATACCACACGCATAACTTTATAAAAGTAGACTGTGATGGAATCCAATACGAGTGTATGCCTCTAAAACATAGTTTATGCCCCAATTTTTCAATAGAATGAAATGCGTCCTTCATCTTTTAAGGGCTTTAAAAACAATACTAGTTGACTTTAATTTTTATTATTGAAAAAAAGTTCAATGAGCCAAAGGCATCCAATAATATATGTGTGTGTATGCTTACAGAGTATTTTATGAATAATATTTTATTCTAATTGAAAACATTTATATATAATCAGTAAAGCTAGAAATTTCTTGTAGGGGTCCAACTAAGAGTAATATAAAAAGGGGAGGTCTCTTGTGACGGAACTCCATGATGTCAAACCCGCTGGAAAAGCCCAAAATCAAACTCAAAAGCCAAAACCCTAAACATAAACCTAAGGCACCAAAAATCAACAGCCACTTTTTTATCTCTCCCTCTCTCTACTGCAAATCAACGGTCTCTCTCTCTCTCTCTCTCTCTCTCTCTCTCTCTCTCTCTCTCTCTCTCTCTCTCTAAGGAGTAGCCATCCCCACGCCACACAATCTCCATCGCCGATCTCACGAGCGGGAGTGCTCTACCACAACACAAACTTTTCCACTATCCCTTGTCTCACAGTTAATTTGTGAATCACTATGCTTTCTACCATTACAAACCAAGAAGCTGAAGGTAACACCAAGAAGAAAAGAAGTAGTAATCGTAAAGAGCATGACAATGAAGTCAACCATATCCTCGATTGTTTTAGTAATTGTTTGAATAGTTTTGTATTAATCTGATATTATTGTTCTGTAGTTTTTTAAGTTGATATTTCTGTAATTAGTGAATGAAATTTTTGGCTAAGTTCGTCTGCCAAATTCGTCTGATACCTTGTTATTAAAAAGTGATACTTTAAACAAAAAGTGATATTGTTAAGTAAAAAATGTGATACATTTCACCTGCAGTTGTCCACATTACAAGAAAATCATGTAATATTACCAAAAACTACCACAAGAGTCGTGTGATACTTTGTTTGTAAAAAGTGATACTATAAGCACAAAAAATTATACTTTTAAGTAAATAAGTGATACTTCTATATGAAATTATGTTAAATGTGATACTCAGTTATGTGCTACTTTTAACACAGAAAGTGATACTTTTAACACAGAGAGTGATACTTTTCACATGAAAAGTGATAATTCTATATGAAAATTATTTATCAGAAACAAATGAACAAATTAATACTATTAACATGCAAAGTGATACTTTTCATAGGAAAATTGATATAGTTAACACAAAAAGTCATACTTTTAACATGAAAAGTGATACTTCTATATGAAAGTATTTCTCATAACACAGAAAATATGTTAAAGTAATACTCAGTTATATGATGCTTTTAATACAGACATTGCTACTTTTAACATGAAAAGTGATACTTCTATATGAAAATATTTCTCATAACACAGAAAATATGTTAAAAGTGATACTCAGTTATGTGATACTTTTAACACAGAAAATGATACTTTTAACACAGAAAATGATACTTTTAACACATAAAGTGATATTTTTCACATGAAAAGTGATACTTAATTTTATATGAAAGTATTTCTCATAACACATAAAATATGTTAAAAGTGATATTCAGTTATAATTTTAGAGAGTTGAAATTGTGGAATCGCAACAAATCGAAGAAAAATTAGAGACAAATCACGACAAAATTTTCGGATGAAAATTCTCAATTTCGAAACATATGCAACAGGGGAGAAAAGGCAGGGTTTAAGGAAAGAGATAAAAAGGGATTTTGGGGTCTTGGGGGGTTTCAACGGGTTTTGGGGTGGGTTTGGGGGGTTTCAGCGTTTCAGCGGGGTTTGGGGGATTTCAGCGGGTTAATTAGTAAATGGGGCTCTGTCTCACGGAACTAGATCCGTGAGACGGTCTCACATAAGCTTTTGTGATATAAAAATAAAAAAAAATACAACAACTGTAAAATAAAACTATAAATAAATACTAAATTTGATAAAGTCAATGGATTAATTTAATTACATCTTAATATTCAAAAATAAATAACAGAAGACAATTACATAAGTATAATATATTATAATAATGTTCATAAACAAGTTTATGGTGGAGCAAAAAGAAAATGTAATTTTTTTTAGAATAGGAAATTAATGACCCAAACTGATTTTTTAAGATTCACAAATGGGAAAGGAAAAAGAAAAACGAATGAATTGAAGACTTTTTTTCTTTTCCTACTTTCTATATTTATTTTAAGGTTAAACAGTGAAAATTCTAAAATAATCCTAATTTTTTTCAAAATTTCGGGAGAGAGGGGTGCCCCTTTGCCTCTATGTGGCCTCGTCACAATATATAATATAAAATTTTTAAGTATTACTTCAACACCATTAACGATATCTGGAAAAAATATTGTAAAACCAAAAAATACTGCAGAAGAAGTTGACTTCAATTCTTAGCAAAGAAACACTAATAATTCCACAAGAAACACCCATGGATAACATAGATGAAGTTAACAATCATGGAGAATTCGAACCTGGTCATTAACAACAAACCCTTAAAACTGTAATTTTCACGAAGAAGATGATGCATAGATACTTATAAAATAATGTAATATAACTATAGGATGTGCATAGTAGAAAACTATGCAACAAAAAATCAACTGACTATATCTTGTCCAGAAGCTATTTATGCAGTGTAAAAAAACTAAATATCCAGTACATTATACCCAATTATGCAGAGTGTCATAAACTATGTAACAAAAATCAGCTAACTATGCATTGCGTATAAGCTATCTATGCATTGCGCAGTGGTGAATCTATGCAAGAATGAGGGTACAGTTGTACCCCCATATTAAAAAAATCCAACAATATTTTTTAGTAAAAAAAATAATAAATTTGTAATTCTATTTTTACAAAAAGAAATAGAAAATCCAAATAAAACAATACAAATCCCCACAATAAAATTTCAATAATTGAAAGATTGAATTAACAAGCTGAATAAATAAATCATGGCAAAAGTCAAAACCTGCAAACTAAAAATATCAACAAAAAAAATTTAATAATATCAATAATGTTAAAAAATTATGTTTTGTTGTCTTTTGTTTCCTCAATTACTCTATTTTTTTTTATATATGACTATTAATTTTTCATGTATGGTTACATGATCAATTGTTATAAAATTTTAAACAGCATTTTATTGTAGAACTTTAAATATTAAACAATATTTATATGCACATTTTTTATATTTATCGTACCTCCTTTCTCAAAATCCTGAATCCGCCACTAGCAGTGTATAAAACTAAACATGTATTACATTATACCCACTATGCAATAAGTATTATAAAAATAATGTGACAAAAAACAACATATTATATATGTGTTATTTAATAGCTATCTAAGCAGCAAAATAATACTACTATGTTGGATCCTGGAAAAATAGAAAAGATTTTGAAAAACATTTGTCCTAAACATGCTATTAAATAAGGCAGTTAAAATTACACCCCATAAAATATGGGTACAAAAGGTCAAACGACTCAAAAATAAAACTGCCAAATACCAATATTCCTATAATACCTATAATGAAATGTATTTAAAAAAAAAAAGCCTAAAAAACGTGAAAAATCACACCCATGTAAAAATTCTAATAAGAGATTAGTCCACATCGTCTCACCCTAAAAAATTGATCTCATTTGAACTGGGTTACATGAGTCCAGCCTCCTAGGGTGAGTCCGTAGGGACATATTTTGCCCGTTGACCTATCAATATCTTTTCTTCGCCGGAGAAGCCACCTGCAACTACTTCGCCGCTGTCTCACTCCTCTGCCACGATGCCGGAAGCTGCTTCGCATAGACTTATGATTTCTTTTAATCGAGAAGAAGACCAGGGATTCAAAGAAAATTTTCTTAAAAAAAAAGCTTTCATTCAATACTCCAGCTTTCGATACTTCTTATTCCTTCCCGCCTTTCAGCTCTTACTCTTCGATACCATCTGTCAGCTTTCAAGCTGAAAAGTCAATGCTTTATGTATCTTCTTTCAACGATCAACTGCCCACATTAATCCTATATTATCTATATTTTACATTATTAAAAAATAAGGAGGGCAAATTAGTCAAACAAAAAATATTGATAAAAACTGTTACAAAATAAAAATTTGAAGAAAGATTTCATTAATGTTTCTCTTTCCCATCCATAACGCCTCTTACCAAAAAATAAGGGAAACCTTATCTAACAACTTCATCTTCAACATCCATAAATCCCAAAACAAAATTGCAGCTTTATTCAGAAAAAAAAAAATACAGTGTTCAATCTGGAAAAATTTGCGGCGTTCATCGTCAAAAAAATTGCAGCTTTCTATACTACATAAGCAACAAACTAGTATTACATAGGCAATACTACATAATAAATAAAATTAGCAACAAACTAGGCAATGAATATTATTAAATAAGCAAATATTCTATACTAGATAAGCAACAAACGCGTATTAAATAGACAGTAAAATATATTAAATAAGCTACGAAAAAACATTGCAAACCAACCGTAAGTAACAATTTTGCAATGTTTTGTAGTTGCTTATTTACTATATTTTATTGCCTACTTAGTACTTAATAGTTAATACTAGTTTGTTGCTTACTTTTTGTTTATCTAGAATAGAATCTGCTATTTAGTAAATTTTATTGTCTAGTTGCAGTGTTTTTTTTGTTCCGTATTTAGTTTTTTTGTTGTTGCGTATTTTGTTGTTTATTTAATGTAATTTATTGCTTATTTATTGCAGCTTCACATATATCTATGTGACAATCCTATATACAAAAGTATAACAAATTTAAAAGATAACAAATTTAATCAAGATTATAAAAGATAAATATTATTCCAAAAATAAAGAATTTGGTCACAATTAGTTTGAAAAAATTGATACTGATCAAATCAAATCTATCTGAAGATATTTTTCCCTGAGAAATACTGATCTATTAGTCAATAATATATATTTTTGAATTTAAAAGATAAAAAATTAAAGTGATAACAAATATTCAAAAAATAAAGGATTATATATATACTATTTTTAAAATTTGTTATCTTTTAGATTTGTGATACTAAAATTTTATCTTTGGTCAAATCTCGTATAACACACGGGTATTATTCTAGTACACATAGATGGGAATGCCAACTAACCTTAATGCATAAAAGTTGAATATGATGTCAATTGCAACTATGGCAAGTGGGCACGGCAATTGCATGCGTGTTTAGCACTTTAGCCTAAACTATAAGAAATAAATAATTTATTTATTTATTACTCATTAGAGGGACAGCAAAATTTGTCCAATATATCTAAAGTGAAAAGCAAAATCTCAATTAATTACCACTTGTAGAAATTAATTAAGCGGAACGAAATATCTGCTGTATTTTGTTTGGATTTTTAAAACTGCATTTTACGTTACATTTCACCGTTACGTATTAGGTGTATATAAAATTTTGTCAAATATATATTTGACATGCGTATGACTCATAAAGTATAGTACAAAATATAATATTAAATTAAATATATGAAAGTTAAATTCTACTTATTCAATATAAGTACGTGACAATTAAATTAAATATAATAAACAGTACAATGAGATCCAACTCTATCACACCTCATCAATGAAAACGAAAAACAGATTAATATACTCTAATACAAACCTCAAACATGAACTAATTAAAGATTAACCATAATTAAAGCAACACTTTTAATCTGGATTCCAAGATCCTTGAGTGAGAAAGCATTGACATTGTTCAAACTTGAGAGACTGCCCAAACTTTGTGTGGCAAACATTTAGCCCTACTTATTTTCACATTTTATTATTTTGTTGACCAAAAAAAAAAGATTGTTTTTTTTGACCAAAATTAGAAAGAAAAACACACACACACACACACACACAAAAGGAATGTTCACATCAACGTTTTATAATTTCTCTGGTTTAATTTTTCTTCTTGGTGTGGACCTGCACACGGCGAAACTCTACCCATTGACATGGTATAATTCAGCATAAATGGTTTTACATTGTTAAATTTTATATTCTCCCAATGTTTTGGACTTGGTTTTTCAATATATGCATAAAGATTCAACTGATTAATTATTTAATAAAAAAAATCAATTAAAATAATATATTTGTTTTAAGATGAAAAAATAACTTAAAATTGAAAATTAATGTTGCAAGTTGTCATTGCGCATTTGCACCTGCAGGCCATTGACATTTTATATTAAGTCAACCTTTCCATCTAATACCCACTCCAGAAAGGAAACAATAAAAAAGAAACCAACACACACACACACAAGGAAAAGTCAACTTCAATTGGCAGATTAAAAAGAGAAGAATAAAACAACAAGCTGGCATTAGTTTGACTTTGTGTTTTTAAATGGGTAAGAAGATCCAGTTGATGCCATTGAGGATTTGTTCATATGATGGAATTAATTATGCCACTAATACAAATCATTATTTTGAGAAGTAGTTGATGATGCTGTTGATCTTATTAATCTAGTAACCTTTGATAGTGGTTAGAATTGATGATATCTTCCATTTATTAAATTTGACAAACTATTTGTAAATTATAAGTGACCTTTGATTGTTAGTTGTGAAATTTGTTTTGCTTTCAAAAGGGAACCCATGGATCTTTCTTGTTTTATGTACTAATTTACAACTACAATATTTTTAGACAATACGATAAATAACTCGGATATTCAAGAAAAGTGATATTGTTATAACATGAAGAAGAGAGAATGAAAATCGAGATAAAAGATTCCCTCAAAAAAAAAAATCGAGATAAAAGAAATATAAAAAATAAATATTTAATTCAAGTGGGAAAATTGAAATAAAGTATACTATATCCAAATTTTCAAAGTACATCGAAAGTGTGTGATCATTATTTCAACAATATATTATCTAATTCTCGTTTATGTACAATGTGTTAATTGCAGTCTTGACATTGGGTGCTAATTCATTAAATTATAACGACTAACAAGTACTAACCTTCCAAAATTATGAGATTTGGGTTCAAACTTCAATCAGATCATATTATTATTATTATTATTATTATTATTATTATTATTATTATTATTATTATTATTATCAGTGTTCTAAAAAGCGCTAAATGCTAGTTGGGTAAGCGCTAATCGAAAAAAAACCTAGTCGTATATAGGAGAATCTAGCGTCTAGGCGAGGACTAATAGGAGTTAAGCGGGGATTTTTAGAACAATGAATATTTAGTATATATATAATAATTATTTAGTATATATATATTAATTATTTAGTATATATATTAATTATGCATCTAATAATATAGTATAATAGGATTTTAGTATTATTATATGTTAATATATCAAATGATTATGTTATTAATTAAGGACTAATCATTTTTAATTAGAAATAAATTCAATAAAAAAGTTTTTAACAAAAACGGCCATGTGGTGGCCGTTTTTTATTAAATTTTTTAAAAAAAAAACTTTAATAAAAACGGTCATGTATTGGCCGTTTTTAATTAGAAAAAATTTTAAAAAAACAATTTTAATAAAAACGGTCATGTTATGGCCGATTTTAGTTAAAAACGGTGATGGGCACGCCGTTTTTGTCTAAAATATTAACTCATTTTTTTTTTTCGGTTCATTTGTATAACTCGAAAAAAAAACATAATATTCTGTTAAAAAAGCCCCTTTCTAATGGGTATTTTTGACATGCCAAAATTCACAAACTTATAGTGCAAATAAATTGCAAATGATTTTTAATTTTTATAACTTTTTTTGAATAAGTTTGGAATTTTGAATAAGTTTGGAATTTTTATAACTTTTTTTTAATAAATTGCAAATAATTTTTAATTTTTAATTTTTCTTTTGTGAATTTTGGCATGTCAAAAATACCCATTAGAAAGGCCCGCTCAATTTTATATTTAATATCTTGGCCCGAATGGGCTTATGGGGGGCAAAGTGCTATCATTAATTTAAATTAAGGTGGTGAAGTGGTGTTATGTTAATTTTGGGTGGCAAAGTGCTATCATTAGTTTAAATTTAGGGGTGAAGTGATGTTATGTTAATTAAGGGGTTATGTGCCAAAAACTGTAAAAGTGGGGGGGGTGACATGCCATTTACCCTTATTATTATTATTATTATTATTATTATTATTATTATTATTATTATTATTATTATTATTATTATTATTATTATTATTATTATTATTCCTTTTTATTTTTTGATTACTGAGGTTCAAGACTTATGTCTTACCTCAGGGTAGTCATTCCGGCCCCTCAACACTACCCCGATTAAATCGAGGGATATACACGAGTGGCAGGGACCAAAGGAGAGAGCCACAAGATACGAGTTCCAAAACAAGCTCTACAGTATTTCCGTGAGAATATGTCCCACGCCAAACTCGAGCTTGCGTTGCCAGAGGATAATCCCTATGTCACCTTAAGCCTTACCATCTCGTCTGTGCCCTTGGTCCTGGGGGCCCTCTTATTACTTTTTTAATTATTCATTTCAGAGGTTGTGGTTTAGTTCATTGTTTTTTTTTGCTTTTATTGACTGGTATTGTTTAGTTCATTATTAATGTTAATTATTTATATTGTTAATGGTTGGTTGTTACTTTTTTTTTGTATTTTTTTTTGTTTGGAAAAAAGTGGTTGCTGTTACTTAATCCTGATATACTAATGTAATTGCTTCTTAAAAATGAAAAAAAAAAAACAAGATATATGTGTTACACCTCCAAATAGGGGTAAATACAAAACTCAGCAGGATCACTTTGAAATTTATCCAAAGACTCTAATTCCATAATTTCAAAAGCATATTAAGATTTAAGGGCAAAACCCACATGCGTAGAAAGTATAACCACAAAATGTAGGCAAATTTACGTGTCCTTTTTTCATTTGTGTATTTCACTTTTTAAATGTATGACAAGGTTTTATGACATAATATTATTAGAGAATGTGATTTATCTCATTGATGCATATCATACATGTAAAAAATAAATAGAAAGAAAAAAAGATGAATAGCAAATTCAAAACCCAATGCACACTAAAATTGCCAAATTCTTATTTTGATTATTTTTCAAACTTTTGAGCAAATTTTGTAAACCAAAATCGGCCCATGTAGCCGTTTTGGACAATATACAATGAGACTCCACTCTAAAATGTCAAACCAACCCACTGGAGGCCCATTTCTCGATTTGGGTTATCGAGCCCAATATTGGGCTCCTACTTATTAATATTCGCAAGTTTTTCTTTTTAGTTATAACAGAGCCTTGTTGTTTAGCCCATTTGTCTTCCTCTACTTTGGGCCTGATTGATTATTTCTTGTTTGTGTGCGAGAGTTTTGTAACGTTCACTAATATCCATTGTTGCACTACACACACTCACACACACATTGAAAATGGACAAAAAGATTCAGTCTCATGCATTCATGGGTAATTTAACAGTTTACCGTATTTGTGGGAAATTATTGTAAAAGTGTAGTGAATTTTGGGTGTAGTATTAATTTAAGTATAGGCGCTATTGCAAATAGCGCCAATATACCAGGCGCTAATGGCAATAGCGCCTAACTTTTTTTTATTATTTTTTTGACTAGTGCTTTTTTTTATTTTTTTTCTTAAACTAGCGCCCAACTTCATTTCTTTTTTAATTTTTTTTTATTTTTTTTTATTTAATAATTAATTAGTTTATAAAATAATAATATTAAATCCATTCGATTAATCAAATCCGCTCAGTTTGAATCGATACAATACAAAAAATTATAATCGTTACAAGTCAAGATTAATCTCAAACTATGTTATCGTATTGTGTTCGTGTCACACTATCGTGTTTTCGTGTTATCTATTTTATTTGATCTTAAATATAACAATAATTGTAATTTTAACTTGATTTTCAATTTCGTGTTAGGTAATAGTGTCATATAGTATTATGCTTTATCGTGTTTTTTATTTACGTAATCGTGTCATGTTAGGTGTCGTGTTTTTCTATTTTTGGGTTAACCGTTAACCGAATCAATTTTGTTAATTCGGTTGGTAACCGAATTATTCGGTTCGGTGAATGGTTAAAGGTTTTGAAGAATTTCGGTTATCGGTTAATTTGGTTCGAAAATTCAAAATTAACCGAATTAACCGAAATATTGTGTTAAACATATATTTTATATATAATTATAATTATATATAATATATTATATATTTTTATTTATTTATATCATATTATATATAAAATTATATTTTTATTTTAAATAAATTTCTGTGAATTATATTTATTTATATCATATATTATATATACAACAATATATTTATTTAAAGAAATTTCGGTTAATTCCGTTAACCGACCGAATTAACCGAAATATAATTCGGTTAGATTAATTCGGTAAATATAATTTCGGTTCGGTTAATGGTTTTACCAATTAGCAAATTCGGTTAATTCGGTTTTCAACATTTCGGTTAATGGTTAACCGAATGAACACCCCTAGTTTGAGATTAATCTTGACTTGTAATGATTATAATTTTCTGTATCGTATTAATTCAAACTGAACGGATTTGATTAATCAAATAAATTTAATATTTTTTATTTTATAAACTAATTAATTATTAAATAAATATAAAAAAAATTAAAAAAAAAAAGAAATGAACTAGCGCCCATTTAGGAAAAAAAAAGTTGGGCGCTAGTCAATTAAAGAAAAAAAATAATAAAAAAACGTTGGGCGCTATTGCCATTAGCGCCTGGTACATTGGCGCTACTTGCAATAGCGCCTACACTTAAATTAATCATACACCCAAAATCTACTACACTTTCACAAAAAATTCCCACAAACACGGTAAATTGTTAAATTACCCTGCATTCATGCTCAGTCATTGAAAACCAAATTTATAAAAAATTATAGTTTCTAATATAAGGCAGTGATAATTTCTAACAAAGAGTGTAACACTATTAACTATTTTTTGTTTTTTTGATGGGAAAAAATACTATTAACCATTATGAAGCTTTAATTTTTCAATAATTCTTGCACAGTGAGACTATCATATATATTAACTATAACATTGACTATAACTTTTCAGTAATTCTTTAACAGAGAGTATTATATTATTAATTATTATCATAAACTTCTTTTTTTTTTCTTTTCTCTAAACCATAGCCATTTTTACTCCTCTATCTTTTTTCTCTTTTCTTCCCTCATTGGGGGAATAATTTTTATTTCTTTTAATCTAAATAAACTTGTCCTCAATATGTGACTTTTATTTGTCTTCAATAGGTGGCTTTTAAGTTATTAAGTTTGTCCCATGTGGGATTTGTTCAGATGATTAGATGAGCCATTACCCGATGATAAGTAATAGAAATGAGATCATATTTGGTACGTATTTTGTCCAACGCATTCGTTGCTAAGTTCTTATTCTACAGATCGGTTAGATCTATTTAGGTTTAAATTTTTTGTTTTAGATTTATATAAGTTTATGAACCTGTACGATTTGCAGCTGTTTTTCACTCGTTGTAATCAATTGTAAGTTTCTGATCAATGAATGAAAAACATTATTAAAAAAAATATTATCATTATATTAAGCTTAATTTCCATTAAGAAAGATCCCTTTTTATTTTTTCCCCTCCATACTAGTTTGAACTGTACATTGGCCTAGCTTTTTTGTTTTTTCTTTTCTTTTTTTTTTTTTTTAAAATAGGGACCTGTAAACTGGGCTTGACACAATAGCCTGCAAATCCGACCAATCAGAAAAGATTTACTGGGCAAGCCACATTCTCGACCAAGTGGTTCATAAATGGATATTTGAAGTTGAGACATTTGGACTCAAGAATATATCATACTCCACTAGGGACTAGGCCAGCCCATAAAGTACTTCGCCTAGTTTTCTTTTCTTTCTTTTTTCATTTTTTTTGATAACTCAACTTATGTTCGACCCCCCAAATCTAATAATAGTTGATCCATCCTCGAATCGAACCCATACGGATGCTATTTAGTATGAGTTTCCACCAAATTTTTAACAGATCGCATATACCCCGGGGAATATTTTTTATGAAGCAGGGGTTGGAACCCTTGACCTCCACCCTACAAGAGACATTGAGTCTCATGTGGTGGCAGTTGGGTTAACCCACCTGGTTTTGGCCTAGTTTTCTAGCACTAGTGTTTCGCGCGGTGGTTGACTTTTAGTTGTGATAATTATGAAAACTTCCTCCATAATCAAAATAAAATAAACTAGAATAAACGCATGTGATGCAACATTAAAAATACAAAATTGTCCTTTCTTATGCCAAAGTTAATGAAAAATCGCACGTGGCAAATACACAAGACCATAGAGGGGAGGCCATTGTTGCTGATATGGTGCTTATTTGGGGATACTTTTTGTTTGATACATGTTTTTATTTAAATTTTGATGATTTTATTTTGTCATCAAAACAATGTTTTTAAAGGTTGTCCAAATACTCCTAAATGATTTAAAATGGTTTTAATATTTTCCGGAGTATTTCCTCAAGTTTATTTTTGATAATAATGGACAACACTTTTAATGATTTTATGTCAATGGGTTTTTACTCCTAAAACAAGATTTCTAAATGTTGTCTAAATACTCCCGATTGGTTTAAAATGTTTTTACTAAATTTTCGGAGTATTTCTTGAGTTTTATTTTCGACAAAAATTGGACAACATTTACTGTCTCTTGGTCGGCCAAATTGTCGCCCCTATAGGGCAACACGTACTGAAGATGTTTTTAGAAAGCAGAAAATGAGACAGATGTAATATTGGTCAGGTCGACCAGTCGTCATCAAGGGGTCGGCGGTGCCGTCGGCCGTCGCCCCGGTCGGCCGATGCACACTGGAGTTCATTTTTATTCTGAGAACTTCTGTCTTGTTTTTTGCTTGAGGGGACCGGTTGAAGCAGTCGATCGGTCGAAGCCTATGTCGGCCGGTCGCCTTGTTGAAAATTTCAAAGTGTTCTTAATTCTCTTATTTTTGTGCGGCCAGTCGCATCGTGTATTAATGACAAAAAATATGACCGTTTGACAATGAGACACATTTCCTTAAATTGTGGGATTGATTTCTAACAGCTATATTCTTGACTTTAATTGTATTTTTCTGTAGATTTTCAATCCCCAAGAGGAGCCTATGCTTGATCGATCATCTCATATAAATAGAGGAAGTTTTGGAGCAACCAATACAACAATTGAGATACAACACAACAAGATACACTTCAAGCAAATATTTGGTCTTTCATTGTTATTATTCTTGTTGTAAATGTGCCTAGCTGTTCACTTTTACATCCTTGAGGTCTAGGCTTTTCTTGATTACACTTGCACTCTATTGTATTATCAATTATCGAGTTGTAACCTTGAATTTGGGTAATCATTCAACACAAGATATCCTTGTGAGTGTTCTTGTGGTAAGAACACACTTGGGTGATTTAGGTGTTAGGTGTAAGAAGATTGTGGTAATCTTCCTGTTGAGGTGTTGAAGAATTTGGTATTCTTCAAGGTTGAAGATTGTGGTAATCTTCACAATGCCGTTGAAGGAAGATTGTGGTAATCTTCAAAGGGAGATTGTGGTAATCTCCAAAGGTGTTGTTGAAGAAGAGTGTGGTGCTCTTCAAGGTGTTGTAAGTTGAATTTGTATTAATTTTGGTAATTAATAAAATTCTTTTTTCTTTTTGAAATCCATCCCGGATATACTGGGGTGGTAGAGTATTAGGCCCTAGGTGGGTTGAACCTCTTTAAATCGACGTGTGTTGTTTACATTCCGCACCTTTATTATTGTGTTTGAGCATTCGGTTCGAAAAAGAGGGTAAAATCGAAAAGATGGAGATAATCTATTCACCCCCCTATAGATTATCATAGCCGTTTGGACTTACAAGTGGTATCAAAGCCAAACTCTTTGGCAAGCTCGTTTCACATCGCGAGTAAAGAGAAATGATCGTCGGCTACGAACGAAGCTCATTTATCCGGCACCTCCACCACCAAGCCACCACTATTTGATTCCAAAAATTTTAATTTTTGGAAAGAAAGAATGGAATGCTATCTACAAGGTTGCGGGTTCGACATTTGGAACACCGTCATTAATGGAGAATCCATTCCGATGAAAGATACACCACACACCTCAAAAGGCTTCAAAAAGCTCAATGATGAAGAGAAGAAAATCATCTCCTTAAACGGTAAAGCTCTCAATATTTTGTATTGTTCATTTACTAATTTAGAATATGAACATATTGTAGGAATAAAGTCGGCACATGAAGTATGGCAAAAATTAGAAGCCATCTATGGAGTATTTGCAAATGAAAGAAACCAAACAAAAGCATCTTCTTCTCAAAGGGATACAAGTTCATATCTAAGGAACAAGCCTCTTACAACTTCCAATTATGAAGAAGTTGAATATTGTTTTATGGGCATCAATGAAGAAAATGAGGTATGTCTTAAACCCTCTACTTCCTATGATATTGTCATTCAAAATGATTATAGTGATTTGCAAAATGATTATGATGAACTTCAAAATGAATTCCAAAGCTTACTTGTTAAATACAAAAATTTGAAAAAGGAATTCAATATTTTGAAAAATGATAAGGATAGTTTATTTACTTTCTATGAATCACTATCATGTGCTCACACCACCACACTTGACAAGGTTAGAAACCTTGAAAAAGAAAATAGTACTCTTGTTGAGGATATAAATTGCTTGAAAAATAATTTATCTAAATCCAACTTGAGTACCGATAAAATGACCAAGATTGTTGATTGTTCGAAACTAGAACTTGATCATAAGTCTAAGGATGTCAATCACATGAAAAAGAATCAAGTCTCTAAGCATGTTGGTCATTATGCTTCTAGAATTATTACATGTTTCTATTGCGGTAGAAAGGGTCATACGACTAATTTTTGTCGAGCTAGAAATAGCTCTAATTATCATTGGAGACCTAAACGTCTCAAGACTAATTCCAAAGGACCCAAACACATGAGGGTACCACAAAATAATGTCATATTAGGTACCCGGCGAAATAATGATCGAAGAAAATTCATACCGCCAAGAAGACATCAAATGACCGTTTCATTTGATCAAAGAAGGAGAAACTATTCTCAACAAAGCCAATTTCCGAGAAGAGGATATAATCAAAATTGGGAAGAACATAATCCTTGGAAATGGCAAAGACATCATCAACAAGATGATTCTCAAAGAAGAAGAGACCATCAACAATGGGAAGGTAACAAACCTTGGAAATGGAGTAATCAAAGAAGTCATCATCAACAAAGTGACTTCTCAATGGGAAGATATCATCAACAATGGGAAAGACACAACCCATGGAAACGGCGTAATTGGTAAACCGTATCTCCCCATTTATATACGCATTTTATCTTAATTATATGCATGTTTTTATTTATGTCTTAATTGCAAAATGAGTTTTCATGTAATTATTTTTTAATTTAGGTCTTTAATATATTTGTGAGTTTCAAAATATTTTTAAAAGAAGACCTTGCATGATTTTCTAAAACTCTTGTGCATTTAATTAGACTTATGTGGCTTATTATCTCTTATGAAATCTTATAGCATAAGCTCTTTTTGATATCTCCTATTACTTGCCTACACTTGTATTTTTTTGTGCAAACTTTGTCTAAGAATTGTGTAGGATATGTATCTCATATTCATTGGCCATTTCGTCATCAAGTTTCTTAAACTATCGAGGTATATTGTCTCGTATTTTTCTTAGAACTCGATATTATGCTTATGCACACATCTTTCAAGATATTTCACTTTAACCCCTTAAGTGCCCCTAAATGATTTTGCAAATATTCTCTTAAAAGGGCACTACTTGTTAAGTCTCGATTTTCTCGAATATATGTTTTCCCGAAACCCGTATTTGTTGGACTTGATCCAAAACTATTTTTTTGGAAAGTTTTAAAACTTTTGGGGTGAAAAATCGAATTTTTAAAAAAACCTGAAGAATGAAAAAAGCACTGGGACGGTCATAGCAGGGGCGACCGGTCGCCCTGCACTTCGACCGGTCGCACCCTACTTCGACCGGTCGCCCAGGCTAATTTTATAGATATAAACGTTTTGTTCTTCATTTTGAAACAGACTCTCAAAACCCCCCAAACCCTTGTTGTGCGAAAATCACCCCCTTTTCTTCTACTATCTTCAATTCTTCATCAATCCTTGTAATCTTTCTTGCTAATTCACTTCTTTTTGCAAGAACTTCACATATATGGCACCTCCAAGAAATTCTACCGAACGAAATCCTCAAAAGAGGAGAAGGAGGCAAAGGGGAGAATCTTCTTCCAATCCCCAACAAGATGATATTCTACAAGGAGACTATCAAAATCGAAACTACGGAAGAGGAAATTGTCGAATTAAGAGCCGGGGTTTCAAAATCGAGCATTCATTGGGACTCTAGTAAGTTATCACTCCTCTACGAGCCTCCCTGTAGAGCTAATAGATTTCGATTTTTAAATAAACATGCGGAGGAACATTATGAGAATATTGGATTGAATGATAAGAAAATTGCGTGCACTCGTATGGTTCGTTTTCAAGCATTTCATGATGAATTTCCGGATATTAGAGCTTATTTTGAAATTCAAGGATGAGTTTCATTTTGGGATAATCCGTGTTTGCATTATGATGACGAGCTTATAAAACTTTTTTATGCAAATATGTGGATTGTTGATGCTACGGTAGATAATCCGTTGGAACTTCACACTTTTGTTAATGGTAGGCATTTTTCATGGACATTGGCCGATATTTGTAATCACTTTAACGTGCCAAATGATGGAATGGTCAATGTGGATTGCGCTCATTGGGATGATAACATTTTAGGTGTTTCACTAGATGATGTGAAAACCTTTTTAGGAGTATATCCCGAAGTGACATACTCGGCAATGCCGCCAAATTATCGGATTATATCTATCATTTGCTCTATTGTGTTTGTGGAAAGGAAGTAAAACTTCCAAGTAATCTCGAACTCTTTCTCACCTATAAGATTGTTCGAGGAGAAAGAGTAAATTACGGGGCAATCTTTGTGTATTGCTTGTTGGAATCTAGAAAGCTTACCAAGAAAAAAATATACCTTGGAAATTTGATTTGCCGACTCTTATATTTATCGGGATACCCGAAAATGAAATGAATACCGAAATTCGTCACAATGATTTTGATAATGCCAACATTCTACAAATGGTAAGAATACGACGACATTTACCACGGGTTCCTACCAAAGCCGCTAGGGGACGTGCCCGACATCAACAACAACCTCGGGATGATTTCTTTAATGACAATGAGGTTGAAAATATTGGAAGAGGTGAGTTTGACGAACAAAGAAATGATGAAGAGGAAAATGAAGAAGAAAATGTGGGAAATGAACAAGAAATTAGGGAGGAAGAAAATGAGGAAGGAGATGAAGACGAGTTGGATGTTGAAGATCTAAATCTCAAAGATAGAATGGCCAAAGTGGAAAGAGAAACATTTAGAGATGTGGCCTCTCTTAGAAAAGAGCTCCGGGTTGTGAAAAAGGAAAATTCCAGTTTGAAAAAGTCAATTGGCAAATTGAAGAAATTCATCAAAGATCTCATTCCCGGAACTTGCTTCTCTTCGGACGAAGATTGATGTCCCTCACCCCCTTTACTTTCTAGCATTTTCATTAATGATGCTTTGTATTTTTATGAACCTTTGTAAAACTCCTTCGTACTAATGATATTTGCTTGTTTTCTTAAAAGGGTTAAAATTGCAAGTTGATAATGACTTGTGGATGATCATGATTTTGATGGAGTATTTGATGGTAAAAATACTCTAATTTAAGCATTGTTTGATAATTGGTATGAAGTACTTGATGGTAAAAGTGCTTCTTTTGATACTTTGATCATTATGCTTAGTTGGATATGTTGGGACATTGGATATATCATACATGTATTGTTAAGGCATGACTTGTATTACTTGATGGATGCTCTAATTTTTGGCATTTGTAAATGCCTTGATTCTTCTTAGCTTATATTATCTCAATTGGGTTGAACCCTTGAGAATCTCTTTGTTGAGCCTCCTATTTGATGAACAAATGTTGCATATGATCTTATTGAGCTTTGGAATGAGGTTGATTGATGAAGGTATGAAAATTTTTGGCTTGAAACTTTTACAAGGACTATATACAACCTCTTTTATTTTTCACGCACACAAGGTGTTCGATGAAATGTCGCAATGAAACTTTCAACTTCTACATGATTCTCTTGCTTCAAAATGTCTTAAAATCTTTTTGAAATCATGTTTTTAGCTAACTAATGAGCTTATGGATCTCTTATGTTACAACTCTCCCATTTTCCTTGGACTTAATGTATAAAATGCTCGATGGTTGATAAACCGTCTCGTTTGCGCACTTTGACATATTTGTATGATGCTTTTATCATCCTAACATTCTTTTTGATGATTCCAAAGGAGGAGAAACAGGATATTGGCTCATTAGCTCAAAGAAGCTAATAAAAGCTTGTCATAAAAGCTATAAGCTATGGCTCATAAAAGCCATAAGTTGTGATTCGTTGTTAGTTCAATTTTTGCTTGATGGACTTATATAATTGTTTAATGATGTTTTGTGACAGGGGGAGCTTATAAGCTCTTGAACAATTTGTAAAAGCTAAAGCTTTTAGCTTATGGAAATATTGCTTTTACATTATTCTTGATATGCTTGTTGATAGGGGGAGCTTGTGCTTATTATTGAATATATTTACTCCCTACTTGGTTGCTTCCAAATGGTCAAATGTTTTTACATTTTTGGAAATTTTGGTTGCTTCCAAATGGTCAAATGTTTTTACCGGAAAATCATTTCTAAAATTGCTCTCTTAGTTTGTGTAAAAATTGTTTTGGTTTGTAATCATCAAAAAGGAGGAGATTGTTTGATACATGTTTTTATCTTAATTTTGATGATTTTATTTTGTCACCAAAACAATGTTTTTAAAGGTTGTCCAAATACTCCTAAATGATTTAAAATGGTTTTAATATTTTCCGGAGTATTTCCTCAAGTTTATTTTTGATAATAATGGACAACACTTTTAATGATTTTTTTTTATGTCAATGGGTTTTTACTCCTAAAACAAGATTTCTAAATGTTGTCTAAATACTCCCGATTGGTTTAAAATGTTTTACTAAATTTTCGGAGTATTTCTTGAGTTTTATTTCCGACAAAAATTGGACAACATTTACGTCTCTTGATCGACCCAAGTAAGCCCTATAAAGGGCAACCCGTACTGAAGATGTTTTTAGAAACAGAAAATGAGACGGATGTAATATTGGTCAGGTCGACCGTGCATCAAGGGGGGTCGACCGGTCTGCCGTCGGCCGTCGCCCCCAGTCCACCGTACACAGGAGTTCATTTTTATTCTGAGAACTTCTGTCTTGTTTTTTGCTTAGGGGGACCGGTTGAAACAGGGTCGACCGGTTGCCTATGTCGGCCGGTCGCCCTGTTGAAAATTTCAAAGTGTTCTTAATTCTCTTATTTAAATGTGCGACCGTCATCTGTGTATTGACAAAAAAATATGATCGTTTGACAATGACACATTCCTTAAATTGTGGGACTGATTTCTAACAGCTATATTCTTGATTTTAATTGTATTTTTCTGTAGATTTTCAATCCCCAAGAGGAGCCTATGCTTGATCAATCATCTCCTATAAATAGAGGAAGTTTTGGAGCAACCAATACAACAATTGAGATACAACACAACAAGATACACTTCAAGCAAATATTTGGTCTTTCATTGTTATTATTCTTGTTGTAAATGTGCCTAGCTATTCACTTTCACATCCTTGAGGTCTAGGCTTTTCTTGATTACACTTGCACTCTATTGTATTATCAATTATCGAGTTGTAATCTTGAATTTGGGTAATCATTCAACACAAGATATCCTTGTGAGTGTTCTTGTGGTAAGAACACACTTGGGTGATCTAGGTGTTAGGTGTAAGAAGATTGTGGTAATCTTCTTGTTGAGGTGTTGAAGAATTTGGTATTCTTCAAGGTTGAAGATTGTGGTAATCTTCACAAGGTGCCGTTGAAGGAAGATTGTGGTAATCTTCAAAGGGAGATTGTGGTAATCTCCAAAGGTGTTGTTGAAGAAGAGTGTGGTGCTCTTCAAGGTGTTGTAAGTTGAATTTGTATTAATTTTGGTAATTAATAAAATTCTTTTTTCTTTTTGAAATCCATCCCGGATATACTGGGGTGGTAGAGGATTAGGCCCTAGGTAGGTTGAACCTCTTTAAATCGACGTGTGTTGTTTACATTCTGCACCTTTATTATTGTGTTTGAGCATTCGGTTCGAAAAAGAGGGTAAAATCGAAAAGATGGAGATAATCTATTCACCCCCCTCTAGATTATCGTAGCCGCTTGGACTTACACTTTTGAGATTGACTTTTGGATCTAAAAGTTTATTTTAATAATAATTAATATTTGGTGGTAATTTAGAATAAACTTTTGGATAAATCACTCCTTCAAGAAGTTCATTCTAGAAAAGTGAGAATATGAAGTTTTTTTGAAAGAGCAAGTCTCTTGTGAGACGGTCTCACGGATCTAAATCCGTGAGACGAACCTCCTAAGGACTCCGTTTTGAGAACATGAACCATGAAAATAAATTTAAAAATAATAATGAACCATGAATAAACAAAAATAAACCCTAAAAACATGAACCATGAAGAATAAACCCGAAAAACAAAAATAAACCCAAAAAATAAAAAATAAAACCCTAAAAAAACTAAAAATCCTAAAAACCCAAATCAATTAAACATAAACCCAAGAAACAAAATAAACCCTAAAAAAATAAATATAAACCCTAAGAAAAATAAAATCTGAAAAAAAACCCTTCAAAACTTTGTGTAAGGGCTCCGTCTCACGGATCTAAATCCGTGAGACCGTCTCACGCAAGTTTTTGCCTTTTTGAAAAGTCACTTGTTAAGAAGTCCATTTTCTAAATGGATTGTTGGCATAAGTGCTACCAAGTATGCACATGTACAATATTATTCGTTTACCTTAGAAAAAAAGGCCGTCGAGGGCAAGGAACCACAACATAATTCCATGCCCGCGCTCCATTTTAATGCATATGTAAAATGTTGAGTTAATTCCAAAAATACCCAACATTTCGAGATAAAATACACTAAATACGCTTCCCATTCTTTTTTGGATAGTTTTATGCTCCTATACTTTTTTTTGGACATTTTTACGCTTTTTCGGAAATTTTTTTTGGTTGTTTTCTATGTTATTTTTGTTATTCGTACTTATTTCTATTTTATTTATTTTGTTTTTTGGTTGTTTTTGTGTTATTTCGATGTTTCGATGCGAATTTTATCTATTTTTTACGCTCTTTTTTGTTCATATGTTGTTTTATATATTATTTAATTATGTTGTTTTTATATTATTTTTAACGTTGTTCTAACGTTTTTTTTTATTGTTCACATGTTGTATTCGATGTTTTAATGCAGCCTTTTAACATATTTTTAAGCTCTTTTTATTTCTGTTTATTTTTATATTATTTCGTTGTTGTTTTTATATAGGTTTTAATGTTGTTCTGTTGTTTCTTGGTTGTTGCTATGTGTTTTCAACATTTTCAATGCATTGGATCAAAAAACTGAATTGTATTTTTTCTATTCATGTATTGATTCTATATTATTTTCAATGTATTTTGTTTTAATATGTGTTATTTTATGTGTATATTTCTTGATCGTTTATAAGATTTTGAGTACAAAATTGATTATTTAATGGACAAAATATATTTTTCAACTGGAATATTATTAGATGAATTATGTTCAAAACAACATTGAAACGAACAACAATGTCAAAAACCCGGGAAAATTTATGTACTCAGACTTTTCTTGTATTGGTATATAAGTAGTATTTTTGGGTCTATTTGGAGTAGCTTTTAGTTTTTACGCTTGGAAGCTGCCCCAAGTGATTGTTGAGAGGAGGTGGTAATTCTGGGTTGTTTGATGGTTAATTGGGTTGTTCGAAAATAGTAGTTAAGTGCTTAATTTAGGTGCTTATTTTAAGTGCTTATTTCAAATTTTGGATTGTGGATTTTGAAGTTGAGGATAAGGAAATTTGGTTTCCGAATCTTCATGTTTCCAACTTCACAGTTTCCAGACTATCATTAATAGAGCCGTTTCCAGGGTTTTTCTTAAAATAAAGCCGTTTCGGCTTTTTCTTAAAAAAGGTCATTTTCTGATTCCAGACTTTTTCTTAAAAAAGCCGTTCCCAGGTTTTTTCTTAAAAAAAAGCCGTTTCCATCTTTTTTCTAAAAAAAAACGTTGTTTACAGCTTTCAAACAAAGGTGGAAAAATGTTTCCAGCCGTTTTTTTTTAAAAAGCTGTTGTTTCCAACTTTTTTTTAGTTTCCAGCTTTTTTCTCAAAAAAAGCCGTTCCCAGGTTTTTTCTTAAAAAAAAAGTTGTTTACAACTTTTAAACAAAGGTGGAAAACTGTTTCCAGCTGTATGGGTGTTGTATTGCTTTGCCAAGAATGTTCTTGTTGATGGAAGGGGTATATGTATCCCTATACAGTCTGATGTCTTTGGCGATGATTCCATTATCCACATTTACCTTGACGACATCCTTCCGTTTTGTAAATTGGAGCCAATATCATATAATTGCATAGTTGGTTACATCTGGTATGATTCAGTCTACTTGAACCTTGATTATTCATTATAATAAGGTAATATGTATATTTATTGAATTGTTTTACTAATTATTCATTTCTCCTTTTTGGAATAATAGTACTTTGTATAAAAAGATGAAGGCAGAAAACAAGGTGCACAAATTTAGATTTGTAGATCCATATCATGTGGGGCATCAACCATCATTAAAAATAGATAAAAAGCATCGCCAAAACCAGTTGGAAAGAAGAGCATGTGTTCTGGCAGAGAGGCTAAGCGGTACACAAAACCACTTGGTACTCTAGTTTTGGTTCCATGTAATGTAGGGTAAGTAATATTATGATGTCACTTTCAATCGCATAATCTACGAAGTTGAAAAACTGAATGTTTCATTATGTAACTATATAGCTTCCATTGGATTATGATTGCCATTTTCCCTCACAAAGAGATTGTTTGTTTAACGGATCCTCTTTATGGCAAGCGCAACCGCGATGAAGATTGGTACCATGTTGTGAACATGTAAGGATTGGAAATTTTTTAATGATTGTGTGTGAACTATATGATGATACCCGTCTAACGTTTTTCTTGTTTTATGGTAAAGGGCCTTAAAAATGTTCAATGCATGGAATAAAAAGAGGGGGAAAAATATACCTACATGGGAAATGCTTAAGGTATGCCTAGCATTAACGGTGATTCATGTGTTTTATGTATTTGGAAATTAAGCGATATGTTCAAAATTTATTTCGGCATAGGTACCGAGCAATCGGATAAACTACAATGTGGTTTTTTTGTAATGTGATACATGAGATAAATAATTCAAAAAGGAGTTGCATCGATAGCGAGGGTTCACTGCAGCAAATAGTAATATATATTATCTTTTTTTCATCTTAATTTCGTACATTCAAAATTACTAAGGTTTATAATTTTTTTAGTTGTACGTTTAGTAGTTGGATCGAGACTAATATTACATCAATATGTTTTTATTCACGTTCAATCAAGCAAAGTATTCTTCAAGTGACATCGATGAAGTGCGAGTTGAGTGGGCGAGTGCATATCAAGTTATATAAAGTAGAAAAGATTGGGGCCTCTGGATTCTCGCACTCTCTTGATTACATACATTGTAAGTAATTAACTGTTTCCTTTAATTTCTTACATTTCTTGATTACATACATTGCAATGATTCCTTTTTTTTTTTCTTGTATATGCGAGTAGTGTGCTTGGAATTTGGCTAAACTTGAGGGTGTGCTTGTATATGTGTATATGCAGTGGTGTGCTTGTATATGTGCTTGTATATGGCTAAACTTCAGGGATGAGCTTGTAATTTGGCTAAACTTCGTGGTGTGTATAAGCGGTGGTGACGAGAATAGGGGATAATTAGGTTCTTATTCTGTCTTCAAAGATATTATAAATATGATCCCCTTGACCTCCATGAATCTGATTAGTTAATCCGATCTCCATTTGTTGTGATTTAAATGTAGTTTTCAGTCTTTGATACACATTTTCTTAAAACTGTGTTGCCGAGTTTGCTTATTATCTGCATCGAATATTTCAACTAGTTTGAATGATTCACATACCTTTAGAAAAAATGACGCAAAAACTAAGCACCTTAAAAATTTACGCAACTAGTTTATGAAAAGAAAATAAGAAATTTTAAACAACGAAACATTTGTCTTTTAGTGTTGTATCGGCAAGTTACGAAAAGCAATATGGCAATTTCCCTCAAACAATGGAATTCGTCAACCAAAATCATGGAAGTTGGATATTACAATGATCGGCTAAGTTGGTGTCATTTAAGTATGTCATATGAGGCTTGTCTTGGTTGCGACTTTTAGCTCATACACCATTTTCACAATATCTCGGTTATATTGGTTTTGCCAATTTTATTTCACATAGTTCTTTTGTCGATTAAATCCCCATTTCTTCAAAGTTTAAACCTATTTATGATTTTCTTTGAGTGATTGAGTCCTGATGCGTAATTGATATTTTGTATTGGTGTACAAAATCAGTGAAAACTACACAAAATACTTCTCTTTCTCTATTCCTTTATTTGTTCTTTGTTTTTCTCAATGTACTATTTGCAAATCGGAAGTAGCACGATGGTTTTGACTTCTTTTATTTCTAGTGCATTGGATTACGCTTTTATAAAGGTGTTCTATATTTTGCACTTTTAAGTTCAAATAATAGAAATATTTTCCATTTCCTACAAACCAACATAATTCCATGAGTCTAGCGGGACATACAACAAGGACGCATATATAACAATGTCGAAAGAGAGCGGATGTGGATTCTTGATATTAGTGCATCCAACTATATAATCAGAACTTCTCTTAAAAAAGCCATATTATTCATTGTCGAAATCTTTGACTAGTGGAGGTTTATTACATAAAAACTATTATTAAGGAAGTATATAGTTCATTGACTTGAGTGCAATTAAGTGACTTAGCGTAATTTATTAGAATCATTTCATATTGTCATTTTAACTGTGTGCACAAACCACTCTTATATAACAACAAACTAGCACTCATGCTTGAAAGTTGCTCAATTGATCAAAAATAACTTGTGAAAACACTACTAATTTTAGCTGCATACCTGTTTTTTATGTAGGTCACTCAATCTACAAGAATCAGTACTCCTACCATTGTGAACTTTATCCAAGTTATTTAAAATTTTGTCTACTGTCTAGTGAAATCTACGGAGTTTATGCTGTCTATTCTGTACCTTTTTTTTTTACCTTGATCATTTTGAATTTAAGTTGTGTGTTTCTAGGATAATATTTGTTTCTGTATTCAACTTCAATTCTATTGGATGGTAAGAGATGATGATTGTTGTATGTTGGAACATGGTGTATTGTGTTGGATAATGGTGTGTTATGTTGGATGACTGTGTGAATTAGATCATTATAGATGATGATGAAAAGATTATTAAATGCTAGGTGATATGCTATACATTCTCATTGCCTTTTTTGTTTTGGTTTTGCTCATCATTATGTCTTCTTGTCCCTATTTTATTCATTAGTGAGAAAGAATAGTCAATTTAAATGGTGTTTTCCGATTTCTTTTGTTTGCTTTCATGTTTACAAATTTGCTTATACATATATTGTGTAGTAGATTGTTGTCTTCTTTCATCTTCCCGACAATGATTTAGAATAATATTGCTTTGAGATGTAGTCCTTTTTTTTTTTGCGAATACAAATTAGCACAACATGGCGAAGATGAATTAAAGTGGATTTTATTTTTTTCATTGCCGGTAGTGAAAGATGGCAAACATTTAATTAATGAGTTCATTGTTTTTTGGTTTTGATGACTGAAATGAATCTAACGGAATGGTAGAACTCATCTTCGTAATTTTTCTTTTGTTTTAAAGATTCGTAGTGGGGGGATTTTGAAATGTGCAATGAATTTGAATTTTGAATTTGTTTATTGTATTATATATTAATGGATTATATTTAGAGTTTTTAATTATTTTTGCAAAACATGTGTTGTATTATTTGAAAAGACAACATGTATTAGCTGGTGTATTTGGTGGTACTAAATTGTTCTTTTAAAGTAATAGACAACGGTGATCCACCGTTGTCGTTAAGGAAAAACAAAGTGTTGTTGATATTTGTGTTGTAAAAGAGGGAGACAAAAGACAACTGGTTTTCACCGTTGTCTTATTAATCGAAATACAACAGTTATGTACAACGGTTCTCCACCGTTGTCTACTTACATGCAAGACAATGGTTATGTACAACGGTTTTACACCGTTGTCATTGACGATATTAGACAACGGTGAATAACTGTTGCAGAACCGTTGTCTTTACATTATTGGACAACGGTTTTGCAACAGTGGAAAACCGTTGTCGTATAATATAAAGACAACGGTGCAGAATTGTTGTCTTTGAGCGGCCTCTTCCACAACATAGATATCCACAACACTTTTTTTCCCTAAACGACAACAGTGGATCACCGTTGTCTATTAATCTCAAACTATGTTATCGTATTGTGTTCGTGTCACACTATCGTGTTTTCGTGTTATCTATTTTATTTGATCTTAAATATAACAATAATTGTAATTTTAACTTGATTTTCAATTTCGTGTTCGTGTCGTGTCATATAGTATTATGCTTTATCGTGTTTTTTTATTTCTTTAATCGTGTCATGTTCGTGTCGTGTTTTTCTATTTTTGGGTTAACCGTTAACCAAATCAATTTTGTTAATTCGGTTGGTAACCGAATTATTTCGGTTCGGTGAATGGTTAAAGGTTTTGAAGAATTTCGGTTATCGGTTAATTTGGTTCGAAAATCCAAAATTAACCGAATTAACCGAAATATTGTGTTAAACATATATTTTATATATAATTATAATTATATATAATATATTATATATTTTTATTTATTTATATCATATTATATATAAAATTATATTTTTTATTTTAAATAAATTTCTGTGAATTATATTTATTTATATCATATATTATATATACAACATATATTTTTTGTATTTTAAAAAAATTTCGGTTAATTCGGTTAACCGACCGAATTAACCGAAATATAGTTCGATTCGATTAATTCGATAAATATAATTTTGGTTCGGTTAATAGTTTTACCAATTAGCAAATTCGGTTAATTCGGTTTTCAACATTTCGGTTAATGGTTAACCGAATGAACACCCCTAGTTTGAGATTAATCTTGACTTGTAATGATTATAATTTTATGTATCGTATCAATTCAAACTGAACGGATTTGATTAATCAAATAAATTTAATATTTTTATTTTATAAACTAATTAATTATTAAATAAATATAAAAAAATAAAAAAAGAAATGAACTAGCGCCCATTTATGAAAAAAAAAGTTGGGCACTAGTCAATTAAAGAAAAAAATAATAAAAAAACGTTGGGCGCTATTGCCATTAGCGCCTGGTACATTGGCGCTACTTGCAATAGCGCCTACACTTAAATTAATCATACACCCAAAATCCACTACACTTTCACAAAAAATTCCCACAAACACGGTAAACTGTTAAATTACCCTGCATTCATGCTCAGTCATTGAAAACCAAATTTATAAAAAATTATAGTTTCTAATATAAGACAGTGATAATTTCTAACAAAGAGTGTAACACTATTAACTATTTTTTGTTTTTTTGATGGGAAAAAATACTATTAACCATTATGAAGCTTTAATTTTTCAATAATTCTTGCACAGTGAGACTATCATATATATTAACTATAACATTGACTATAACTTTTCAGTAATTCTTTAACAGAGAGTATTATATTATTAATTATTATCATAAACTTCTTTTTTTTTCTTTTCTCAAAACCATAGCCATTTTTACTCCTCTATCTTTTTCCTCTTTTCTTCCCTCATTGGGGGAATAATTTTTATTTCTTTTAATCTAAATAAACTTGTCCTCAATATGTGACTTTTATTTGTCTTCAATAGGTGGCTTTTAAGTTATTAAGTTTGTCCCATGTGGGATTTGTTCAGATGATTAGATGAGCCATTACCCGATGATATGTAATAGAAACGAGATCATATTTGGTACGTATTTTGTCCAACGCATTCGTTGCTAATTTCTGATTCTACAGATCGGTTAGATCTATTTAGGTTTAATTTTTTTGTTTTAGATTTATATAAGTTTATGAACCTGTACGATTTGCAGCTGTTTTTCACTCGTTGTAATCAATTGTAAGTTTCTGATCAATGAATGAAAATCATTATTAAAAAAAATATTATCATTATATTAAGCTTAATTTCCATTAAGAAAGATCCCTTTTTATTTTTCCCCCTCCATACTTGTTTGAACTGTACCTTGGCCTAGCTTTTTTGTTTTTTCTTTTCTTTTCTTTTTTTTTTTTTTAAAATAGGGACCTGCAACCAGCACCACTACCTTTTTAGGTGCGCACTAGGTAAACTGGGCTTGACACAATAGCCTGCAAATCCGACCAATCAGAAAAGCTTTACTGGGCAAGCCACATTCTCGACCAAGTGGTTCAGAAATGGATATTTGAAGTTGAGACATTTGGACTCAAGAATATATCATACTCCACTAGGGACTAGGCCAGCCCATAAAGTACTTCGCCTAGTTTTCTTTTCTTTCTTTTTCCATTTTTTTTGATAACTCAACTTATGTTCGACCCCCCAAATCTAATAATAGTTGATCCATCCTCGAATCGAACCCATACGGATGCTATTTAGTATGAGTTTTCACCAAATTTTTACCAAATCGCATATACCCCGGGGAATATTTTTTATGAAACAGGGGTTGGAACCCTTGACCTCTACCCTACAAGAGACATTGAGTCTCATGTGGTGGCAGTTGGGTTAACCCACCTGGTTTTGGCCTAGTTTTCTAGCACTAGTGTTTCGCGCGGTGGTTGACTTTTAGTGGTTGGAACCCTTGACCTCTACCCTACAAGAGACATTGAGTCTCATGTGGTGGCAGTTGGGTTAACCCACCTGGTTTTGGCCTAGTTTTCTAGCACTAGTGTTTCGCGCGGTGGTTGACTTTTAGTTGTGGTAATTATGAAAACTTCCTCCATAATCAAAATAAAATAAACTAGAATAAACGCATGTGATGCAACATTAAAAATACAAAATTGTCCTTTCTTATGCCAAGTTAATGAAAAATCGCACGTGGCAAATACACAAGACCATAGAGGGGAAGCCATTGTTGCTGATATGGTGCTTATTTGGGGATACTTTTGAGATTGATTTTTGGATCTAAAAGTTTATTTTAATAATAATTAATATTTGGTGGTAATTTAGAATAAACTTTTGGATAAATCACTCCTTTAAAAAGTTCATTCTAGAAAAGTGAGAATATGAAGTTTTTTTGAAAGAGCAAGTCTCTTGTGAGACGGTCTCACAGATCTAAATCCGTGAGACGAACCTCCTAAGGACTCCGTTTTGAGAACATGAACCATGAAAATAAATTTAAAAATAATAATAAACCATGAAGAAACAAAAATAAACCCTAAAAACATGAATCATGAAGAATAAACCCGAAAAACAAAAATAAACCCAAAAAATAAAAAATAAACCCTAAAAAAAACTAAAAATCCTAAAAACCCAAATCAATTAAACATAAACCCAAGAAACAAAATAAACCCTAAAAAAACAATATAAACCCTAAGAAAAATAAAATTTGAAAAAAGAACCCTTTAAAACTTTGTGTAAGGGCTCCGTCTCACGGATCTAAATCCGTGAGACTGTCTCACGCAAGTTTTTGCCTTTTTGAAAAGTCACTTGTTAAGAAGTCCATTTTCTAAATGGATTGTTGGCATAAGTGCTACCAACTATGCACATGTACAATCACTACAAGAAAAATGCTCAACAACAACAGATATAATCTGTTGTGTATTACAACAATCAGCTGTTGTAGTAGATGGTGTTGTAAAAAAATCCGCTCAACGACAACAGTTACAATCCGTTGTCATTAATAAGAAGACAACAGTAATAATCCGTTGTCTTTTAATGCTGAAAGACAACAATTGGGACAACGACTGGTATTTGTTTTTGAATTATGAGATACAACAATGGATTTGACAACGGTTAATATCCGTTGTGGTGTTGAATTATCACAACAGTTCTACAAGGCTTTAAAACCGTTGTACTTTGTAACTATTTCAACAACAGATCAAATCCGTTGTGGTTTTGAAGTATTACAACAGTTTAACAAGCCATAAAAATCGTTGTAATTATAGACCATGGCTAATGTATTTATATTTGGTGTCTATTAATTTTTCCACCTGTGGTAATATAAATTTTGATTTCATATATGCAAAAAACAAACACAATACAAGAAAACAACATATAACTAACTAAAACAAAACATGACATTCAAGTGATTGTATCTAGTACATGTCTGCAAAAGTTTAACAAAACAAATATATCAGAAATATATCTAACAAGTGTTTAACAAAACGTCTAACAAGTGTTCTCAAAGTTACACTAATACTTTCATTGAGGGCAACTACAAAGCACTCCAATATCATGCCTGCAAATAAGAAGTATATACATCAATTTACATAATTTAAGTTCATGCCTGCAAATAAGAAGTATATACATCAATTTACATAATTTAAGTTCATGCCTGCAAATAAGAAGTATATACATCAATTTACATTAAAATCAGATTCACTCAATTACAGAATGAGCAGTCTTTACAACTATGAAAATTTGCATATAACTATGAACAAAATACCTATTCACTCATGTATATGGTCTTGGACGCATTCTGCCCATTCCAATCGCACTTCATCAATTTGAACTTAAAAATACTCAACATTTGAGAACTGTGAGAAAGCATAGGTTATATAATTGGCTTTGGCTCCAATTATTGAACATATGCAAAAAAATGAGAATGCCAAATTTTAATATAATTTACCATTGATCACAATGGATAACTCCCTCTCTCCTCTCTTCTCTAAAAAAGTTGGAGAATAAAATGATACATAGTTGAAATATTCACACCTCTCTTTTGGAATTTGCTGTTAATCTTGTATATTTCTGTTTTTCTTTACAAGTAGCCACTAATGGAAGTTCAGCAACCTCTCGTCCAAATATCCTCAGAAGGGCAGCAGATACAACATAGACCTGCACACATATGGTGTTTAAACTTTCACCTGTTATAGTAAAATTATTCATGAAATGACAAAGCAAAAGAAAAAAATAATGGAAATAAGGAATAATTCCATGTGAGTGACTTACTTTACAATTAAAACCACACAATACATTCCATCAAATTCTTGCCCAGATATGTTCCTTCTGCAAAAAGGTAGAATAATATTTATAGGTGAATGAAGGAAGTAAAAAGTTAATATGATGAGTCAAAACCGTGGAGAATGAAGCAATGCAACACCGATTTCAATATCCAATTGATCCACAACTACCAATGCTCTATCTCTAACAAAGGAAAACAACTATTCTTGAACTAATGGATGAAATCAAGCTAGATAAGATTATTCCAGCACCACAGCAAAACCTGTCTCTGAGGTATTAAATGTAACATTTGACTTAAGCTGGTCCTAGCAATCACCAAATCTTGATAAGCATGGAGATAATCAGATACAACATACCAACAGAAGCGGAAACTTACCCATACACCATAACAGGGATGAGATCTCGACCTGATTTGGCAACAATAGGGTCAAAGCACTCCTGTAAGATAATCAAAATAGAATTAAAACAGCTCCTTGTCCTGTGAAGAAGACCGTCCAGGAAATACAGGGTGCCGAGTATTCACAAATAACGCAGTTCAGCTCGTCCAAACACCCGAGATGATGGGGCAATATAAGCATTTCGGAATTGGAGAGCCATGTGAATAAGATAGAAAGCATCAACAATAGTACGCAGTGTCGTAGCCGTAATAGCCAACTTTCTATCTATGTCTAGGCAATTTGATGACTTGTTAAGAACTGGAAGAAAGAAAAACAGGGGATCCACAGATACACCCAGAATACACGACATTACAAAAAACTTATTCCAAATTGTAAAAAGTTTGTGTTGGGGGTCAAATATCTTTTTCTCAGACACTTTGAGGTCTTCCGGAAATACCGCTCGAGAGACCCCAAATCCAAGGGACCAACCAATAGATTTTAGTCCTTGAGACCCTTTTCTCATTCTCCTCTTAAAGGATTTTGATTGAGAATGAGTTGAATGATTACCACGTCCCAAGCCATCAATACCGAAGCCACATTTGTTTGTTGGAACTGACGACGAAGGGGATGACAGTCTGGAGTTCAGGTCGTCCAACCTTAACATAAAAAATCCCTCAGCCACATGTTAAATAGAAGAGACCAAGAAAAACGACATCTAATGTTTTGTCATTTGCAGCAATGAGAAAATGTAGCTACTGTACTATCATTTTTTACACGGACAGCCAATATTGCTCGAATTTCAGGGATTTAGTTTACTCAAGTAATCGAGTTCCAATTATTCTAGCATCTAACTGTTGTTACATCTTAAAATATTGTACCTTCCTCTTCCTTCAAGCAGTCCACTAGTGAAGGCAACAAAAGAAAGAACTTTTATTTCCTAACACATAAGGAAAATTAGTATACCTTACAAACTTGTCCCGCTGTCCAGTGATATAAGTCTTCGGACCGCAGTCGAACATTTTGTATGATTAATGTAATTTTAACTGCAAGAGAAGAGAAATATTTAAATAGGCTGCTGAAAATTATTACATGCTAAACAACTTCATGTTGTGTTTTTAGAAAAGGTTTTCATTTTTCTAAACAATTCACACCCAAATAAAGCATTTTTTGGCCCCCATTTTGAAGAAATCTCACTGAAAATGTGAGTTTTAATAAAATTTAAAGCATCAATACATGCCTTCCCCATAATCTTTTCTCAAATCCCAAACACGTAGCATCTAGAATAGGTCATATATTAATCAACTTACATGCAATAATCTTGGGATTTCATCTTCGCCAACCCAAAATACTCACAAACTGACAAACCAAGCCAGATTTTTTTTTTTTTTTTAGAATAAACCAAGCCAGATTAAATATAACTGTGATTGCATCAGAGTAATATTTCATACTTAACACATCCAGGTCAATCAACAAGACGAGGACTATATTTCAAACAAAATTGTGAACAATTTGGTGGCACTTAAGTGATAATTCATAAGCAGATGCAACATAGCTGAGGAAAGAATTGGCACGTGTCCCAAAAATAGCTTATTTATCTGCACTAGCCTTGTGTTTTTTCAAATATTTGGAGGACATCAACCGATTTCATTTTACAATAGAAATCTTCTCACAGAATCATAATCAGAACTAAACATCAAAAGTGATCAGATGTACTTCAAGCAGAATTAAAGACCGAATATCTCGTTCAAAGGCGCTTAGAGCAATTCACTATGCAGAAACTGAACTTTAGAGCAGGCAAAAATGAATATGCTCCAAACCATAAAAAATTTATTTCCTTCGTCAGGGGAAAACCTAAATCCTGAGTAAGAAGATAAATTTCAGTTGATCAAATGATACCTTTCAAAAATTAGGGTTTTAAAAGATTTGGGGATTTTAGTGGATGGGAAAAACTCACCAACAAATCACTCCAAGATGATGCAGCGGTCGAGCTCCTATTCTGCGTGGTGGACGGCAGTGGATCTGAGCGGCGGCGTGGAGCAACGGCGTCGGGTGGAGCTGCGCGGTCGAACTACTATTCTCTTCTGCGATGCTCACCCCCGTAATCTCTCGTAATCTCTCAGTTTTCTGTTCTTTACATTTTTTTGTTTTTTTTTTGAGAATTCCTTTATAATTTTAAATTGTGTATTATAAAATTGCTAGTTATATTTATGTTAAAGTTGCTAAACCAAAAAGTTTAACCTATAAAATTACTAGTTATATTTGATTATTATTTTTTTCAAATGAAATAAAATAAAGATTTAATAAAAAAAATATTTACAACTCCCAACACTTTTATAATTATATGCTAAAGTTGCTAAAATAAAATTGATGAACTAACTAAAAGTGCTAGTTATACATTTAATATAAATAAGGACATGAAAAATGCTTATCGACTCCGGTTTATAATTGTTGTTAAAATTATTGTCTTTAAGAAGAAAAAAAATGACACTAATTACAACGGTGTAACCAACCGTTGACGAAAATGATGAATAAATATTGTCTTTGAAAAGGATTAGGCACTAATCGACAACGGATTACAAAAATATTGTCGAAGACCCGAGAAACGTGTTGTCAAAAAATAAAAAGACCGGTAATCGATAACGCTTCAAGAAAGTATTGTCTTGGGCTCGAGTGAATTGTTGTCGTTAACAAAAAATCCGCTCATCCACAACGGTTTAGCGAAAATCCGTTGTGAATGCTTGTAAGGACAACGAGTTAGCTAAAATCCGTTGTCTTTGGGGTGTTGTTGTTGGGCATTTTTCTTGTAGTGAATATTATTCGTTTACCTTAGAAAAAAAGGCCGTCGAGGGCAAGGAACCACACCATAATTCCATGTCCGCGCTCCATTTTAATGCATATGTAAAATGGTGAGTTAATTCCAAAAATACGCAACATTTCGAGAGAAAATACACTAAATACGCTTCCCATTCTTTTTTGGATAGTTTTATGCTCCTATACTTTTTTTTGGACATTTTTATGCTTTTTTCGAATTTTTTTTGGTTGTTTTCTATGTTATTTTTGTTATTCGTACTTATTTCTATTTTATTTATTTTGTTTTTTGGTTGTTTTTGTGTTATTTTGATGTTTCGATGCGAATTTTATCTATTTTTTACGCTCTTTTTTGTTCATATGCTGTTTTATATATTTTTAATTATGTTGTTTTTATATTATTTTTAACGTTGTTCTAACGTTTTTTATTGTTCACATGTTGTATTCGATGTTTTAATGCGGCCTTTTAACATATTTTTAAGCTCCTTTTATTTACATTTTTATTTTTATATTGTTTTTTGAGGTTGTTTTTATATAGGTTTTAATGCTTCGATTTAAGGTTGTTGCGTTTTCTTGGTTGTTGCTATGTGTTTTCAACATTTTCAATGCATTGGTCAAAAAAATTGAATTGTATTTTTCTATTCATGTATTGATTCTATATTATTTTCAATGTATTTTGTTTTAATATGTGTTATTTTATGTATATATTTCTTGATCGTTTATAAGATTTTGAGTACAAAATTGATTATTTAATGGACAAAAGTTATTTTTCAACTGGAATTTTATTAGATGAATTATGTTCAAAACAACATTGAAACAAACAACAACGTCAAAAACCCGGGAAAATTGGTAGGAGCGTAAAAATATACATAAAAAAAAGATGGGAGCGTACAAATGTCCAGAAAAAAGATCGAGAGCTTAAACGTGTTCTTTTTTCCAAGAATGTTGAGTATTTTTGTCCTTATCCCTAATATGTTTGACCTATATCTTACTACGGGTTTTTAATTTATTTATATCAAGACAATATGTGCGACTTATTTAAGAAAAATATTTGAAGATACTTCGTAATAATCTTTTTTTTTTCTAAAAAAAATTAATATGTCTAGAAGTTGATCACATGAAACTCAAATCTTGAGTTCTAGTGTTATCAAAATATTAATTAGTTAAATCATTTCATCAAAAATATCAAAATAATGAAACGTTTTTCATTACCAATAATTAGAACGGCGTCACATTATGTTTTTGCTATGGTATATAATTATAAAGTACGAACATCGAAATTTATCCTCCTCTAACTTCTTATCCTCCTCAACTCATCTGGTGATAATGTATACCTCTTCAATCGTTTTCTAGTCTTCTAAAGATACAACGAGTACAAATTAAAACTGACAAGAAAAGTTATATATATATATATATATATATATATAAGAAAAAACTGACACGAAAAAACCAATTTTGGCATCATAATAAAAGTCCAAAATTATGATTTATGATGGGTAAATGATAGGAAAGTGACATATCACATACTCAGACACGGAAGCATTCATCGTTTCACTGATTTCTCATTTCAGTAACACCAAAATAAAACGTGGACATGGGTTGGACAATATGTACGGTAAACTAAATGAATTTGTTTTTATCTTCATTAATAAATAGTCCTGCAAATGGCCAATTGGGTAGCAACCATTGCATGTCGCCAATTTTTTTTGTCATTTTACATGTGCTCATTTTGATTTTTTCTAAAAACACATGAACATGTTATGATTGGAAACATGTTAAAATCATAAGATTTTTTTTTTTTAGAAAAAATCACAAAAAAAGCTAGGTGATTCTTAATTTGGTAGAATCTATTTAACCCTTGAAATTTACATATCAATTGAATCATGCTATTCACCATATTTTATTAATATTTTTAATATACATGTTATACTAAATGTACAGTGCACTTAGTATATGGGTGAAGATTAATGAATAAAATAATTAGAGAATGAACGTTGCACCAAATGTATGTTCATGTACAATCAGGGACGGACGTACAGTCCCTGGTGGGGGGGCACGTGCCCCCCCTCAATTTTTTTTTTATAATTACTATTTACTATATATAATTAAATTTTACTTATTATAAATTAGGTAGGTCACAACCAATACCCCAGCCCCCAGGCCCAAAGCATCTCGGCAGGCCCAAATCCAATCCTTTTTTTTTTTTTTTTACTTTTATAAGTTATAAATTCATTAGGTTTAGGAATTAGGAATAACCAAAAATAAAGTTGTGCACTTCCGTAGTTCCGTCTTCCTCCAATCATCTCGGTAGACCAAAGATTTCAAGAAAAAAAATTCTCAACAAAACAAAAAACCCAATTTCTTTGAGATAAAAATCAAAAACCACCATTAGAATTTTGAAAAGATATGGAGCGGTACTTCAAAAGATCATTAGAACCACCATTTTCTACCGGAAAAAAGGACGATAACACCAAATAATAAGTCTATTATGCAAATATTTCAGTCTATAAAAACTCGTAGATTTCAATAAATGCTAGATTGCTTAGTAATAAAAAATTTATTTTTGCTGTATATTGTGCCCCCTGTACAAAATTTCTGGATTCGTCCCTGTGTACAATACACGACACAACTTATCCGTGAAATTTATTTAACTTGGACAAACTTGTTGCCTTAAGTTCACTATATGGCTTCTGATAGATACAAAGACTTTTATAACCAAGATTACAAAATACAATCTCTTTTCAATAGCATCTTGAAAAAAAGTGTATACCGTTGTACTCACACCAACCCATCATTTAGAGTCTATTGATCATTTTCATCGATAATTATTGACATAGATCTATTTTGGGATTTAGGATTAAATTCCTCATTTTCTTTGGTAATCAAGGATTTGGAACCAAGACTAGACACAAACTCTTCAATGTTCTTGTCTGAGCTTCCACCTTCATCCATAGCTTCCCTCGCCAATTCCTTCCACTTGATAACATTTTCCTTGATTTCTTCCCTCCTCTCCCCTTCCACGACTTCCCTTATGCAACTAGCAATCGTCTCTCGACTAACGAGCCCATTGTTATCCATTGGAGTTCGAACTCCCATCTTCCAAACATCCATCACAAACTTGAATTTGTGCTCTGGTCACTCCACTTGCCACCATTGGGACTCCCATACTCGTGCCTCTAAAGTGAATTCCACCCACGATGTGTGACGAAGCAACATACCGCCTCGTGGGACAAAACGTCTAATTGGGGGCACCATGACACAATTAGTCCTTTCTCCTAAGTCTCTTGTGCAAAATCTTTCGGGAGTTTGGATTGTTCCGATGATCTAACAACCCACAAGAAGTGCTTATGGCTTAATTTTAGAACCCATGCTAGTTCTTCCATTTGGTTTTCACCTAATTGGGCCAGGCTTCCAAAAGACACATATATAACTGATCCGGGTTGTCTTTTGTTAAGCCAATCTATGCAAGCTCCGGTGACGGGCTTGTAGACACTAAGCCCGTAATCTTTGTCATCCGGCAGCCGCTTGTCCAAGTACATGGATGGTATAGTTGGCCCGATTGCCTTTACCGGTGAAAATTTTGTCATATAATCAATCCCCTGAAATCTTAATAGGATTATTCAAGAAAATTACAAAGATTAAATATATGCAAAACGTGATTCTTAAGATATGTATGCTGAAATCTCACACCTATCAAATCTCCTTACAAGAATATTCTCCATCCCACTAAGATAGATCAACTTTCTTTTTCTTTCCGTCCCAAATTATGGACTTATTTCCTTATTAAGATTATTACTTACACAACAATAGACTAAACTACCCCTGTTTAATTCATTTTACTTGAGACTAACAATGATATACTCCCATTTAATGCAAGAATGATACACACCCATTTACTTTGCAAGAGCAAGGTAGGAAAATTATGGAAAAAGATTATGATCCAAGTTATTTTTTTTATGTTTTCTTAATATATGTAAAATACTCTACTTGTCTATCTTAGTGAGAGAAAAGTATATATTTGCTCATTTGCTGAGTTGTTTACATGACTAGCATTTATGGCTGAAGGTAGGGCGTATTTTTGTGGCTAAGTGGGGGGGGGGCTAAATTTTCAAAAATTCCATATCATACACATATTTTATTTTTAAATATTAAAGTTTGGTATTTAAATATTTATTTTTTAGTAATTTAGCCCCCAAAATGAAATGTCTAGCTCTCCCTACAGAAGGTGATAATATTCTTGAAGATTACGCGACTTATAATTACCAAAGTATGCATTAAATGTCATCACGTTAATTAGTTCATCCTTATAACATTTCCCTATCTTTCACTGAATCAAAATTTTTATCCACCTATGAAAGTTCAAATAGATGCGCTTGGCATAAAAGGAGGACGATAAATCAAGAAAACCCTAGCCTCCTTTTTTCTCTCATCAAACTCTCTCTTTTGGCTTCTTTTTCTTGCTTTTCATTGTTAAGGAGGTAATTTGGGGCTAAAAAAGCCTAAAATCACACCATCTACATCTTTTTATTTTCATTTTCTAAATAAGTGGTTTTTCCACGTAGATCTGGTTGTTTGTTTTTAAATTTTTTGTGATCCAGTGCGGCATTTGGTTTGTTGCCGTCTTGTTGCATTGTTTTCTTGTGATCTTCAAATGTTGCGATCCGGATTAATAGGCATTCTAGACATAGATTTTTCAAAATTGTAGGCTTTAAGCAATTATTATCTAGAAGCTATGAATCTTTTCATAGTTTTATCTTTTATGGTTTTTTAACAAATTTGTTTCTCTTTTCTAACGATGTATTGCTAATGTGAATTAATTAATAAAATTATTTCTCTTGTAAAAAAAGATGCACTTGGCATAAATTTATGGGTAATAGGGTAAATTGGCCATTCACATTTGTGAAAATAAACTAGCTTGTTTTTTAAAAAAAATATTGTTTAGCCATTTACCTAAAAAGTGATATTTATACGATTTTTATATTCTTTAGTGAGTTTCTTGGTTATTTTTAAGCCATTTAACTAAAAAGTGATATTTTTGTATTCTTTAGAAATAAGAACAATGGGCAAAATGGACAATGGAAGTAATTGACTGAAAAATGCTTTGTTTAAAAAATATGGCTAAAAAATATTTTTTGTTATGAACAAATGACCCACAATTCGACGGACTCTAAATTTATCCCAATATATATTGTTATTCATAATTGTAGATCCACCATATTTACAATATTCAGTTCAGTTTTCCTTAAAATGAAATTCATAATTATACATCACCAACTTTACAATGGGAGTGTTTGCAAAAACTTACTGCTTTTAGAACAAGTGATTTATTATAAGCGAAAGTAAGTAGTTGAGAATCGAGAAGTTGGTAGTGTTTGAAAATAGAATTAAAAGTTGAGAATGAGAAGTTGAGAATGTTTGGTGAAAAAGTAGTAAAAATCTTATTTATTTGTAAAATTCAAACTGAAAGCAGAATCTAAAGATCACTCTCCCTGCTTTTAGATTCTGATTAAATAATTAAAATTAAAAGCGAGAAATTGGTATATACAAACACTAAAAACTCTTTTTTAAGAAAACTAAAAACACTTATTTTTAGTGTTTGGAAACACTATTCATATCTAGTTTAGTTTTCTGTAAAATGAACAATACATATGTATGTATAAAAAATATATGCATATAGACATAGTAACATCAACTTAGAGAGAGAGAGAGAGAGAGAGAGAGAGAGAGAGAGAGAGAGAGAGAGAGAGAGAGAGAGAGAGAGAGAGAGAGAGAGAGAGAGAGAGAGACCTCTTCCTCCAATTTATAAAAGGTGTTATAAAACAGCCAGTCAGCTTTGTGAAGACCCCTGAACTGATCAACAAGCAACTCCAAAATCGGCGGGTATGATCCATGAACGTATATGAACGAAGGCAAGTCATGGGGCTCCAATGGCGGCAACCCGGGAATCAAAATCTCCTTTTCCGAAATCGGGACCTTCAAATCCCCACTGTACACGTGGTGATAAATGTGATCCACGGCGCAGGACTGAGTGAAGAACGCCGCCGCAGCTAAGCCCAATTCTTTCGCCACATCCAAACCCCAAGGCATAAACGGGTCGTAAACGACGCAGTCCACGGGTCGACCCGAATCGAAAAGCCTTTGTATGGTTTCCTTGAAAGTTCTCGACCCGAATTCTTGAAATCGGGCCAAGTACACCTCCGGGGCCGTGCCGGGTGGGCTGCCGTCGTCAAACCCATCGGAGATGGTTTCAAGTAAGATATTTGTGTTTGATGAGAATTTTGTGGTTTTGGCTAAGTATTTTGTGAGGACAAGTGAGATTGTGATGCCTTTTGGGAGTAAGCGTTTGGCGAATTGGAGCATGGGGTTTATGTGGCCTTGGAGTGGAAATGGCAAGATTAAACAATGAGCTTTTTTTCCTTCCCCTTCCTCCATTTTCGTCTTTCATTCAACTCTAATACATACTAAACATATATAGGCGTGGTCATTTCTTGCTACGGAAATAAAAAATAATATTTTTGACAAGTTATAACTCTTACCTTCCCAAATATATAGTTTACTATTTTCTTTTGGATGTCTCAAATATATAGTCCAATTTCTATATTTAATAGTATTTTACTATTTTTCGATTCTTTTACTATTATATCCTATTTAATATGTATTATTCATTAAATAATAACAAATCAAGTAAATAGTTAACATATTAGTAGTTTTCAATAATTATATTAACCTGTATGAAAAGTCAAATCGACAATATATTTAAGAAGATGGAGTAATTTTTACACTTAAAGTATTATCTTTTAAATGTGACGTCTCGTACACGGTACAACTTTTGTGTGAAATTAAGTTGTGTGAGGGGACACAGAGATAAAATAGGGATAATTTCGAATTAAACTAACTTTACCTACTTTTTCGCTTTTAATACCCCATATTCCTAACTCATCAAATATACCCGACGTTCTGATATTTAATCGATGTTACTCTTTGGACGTTAGTTGACCGTCAATGACTAACGGATTGACTTGTAATTGTAGGTTTGGAGGTGAACAACCCTAATCCAACCAGTTACAATATCAATTTACGCGCCAAAAGCCAAAATGCACAAATTTCTTCCCCAAATCGATCCCAAACCCTAATTTCTTAATTTAAAAGCCATTCAATATTTTACCTTACCTAAATCTTTACTCCCAATTTGGTTCCTAACTAATTGAACCCCAAAATTGATTGCAGTCTAAAATTGAAACTTCTCGACTGAAACTCGATCTCCTGGATAATTCCAGTTTGAATTTTAACCCAAAACCTCAAAACTACTTGAATCCTAATTCTTCAAATTATATCTGTAATCCATGAATCACAGTAGGAATTCAACATTCCATGGCGAAAACATAGAAAGACGATTCACAGTAGACGCCAAGATTTTCATTTCGGAGGTTCCAAAAATAAGAGGAGAAAGAGAAGTAACGCTTTGAAGAGAAGAATCCCTTATCATTTGTCTAATCAATTGTAGTGTTGATCATTTTCTCCTGTTTTTTTTTTCTTTCTGAGCATGATTGGGGTGGCGATTTAGTCCTGTGGACATGTGGTATTGTCCAAATATTTTCAATGTAAGCAACGATCGGTAACAATTACAGATGGGATTGAAATGATTTTGCTTTGATCTTTTTTTTTTTTTTTTTTTTATTTCTTTTTTGATTATCTTTTTTCGTTTTTATTTTTATTTCTTTCTTTGATCGATAAATATAATGATTCAAATCCTAATGAGTGTTTTTCTTTTATTTCTACTTGAGCACTAATTGGTTTCACTGAATTGTCTATTATTAAATTACTTTTAAAATAATTAATGTTGTATTTTGCTGCTTATTGATTATTTTGTAAGATAATCAATAGTAAATAAAATTTAACTTATCAAAGAAATTTACTGATTAAGATTATTCTTTAAATGGGTTTGATATTTTAATTACGAATTAAAATATACTTTGTATTATTCTTATAAGTCTATTGAAGACTTCACTTCAATAATTAATTATTTTGTAAAAAATAATGGATGTAATTAGGGCTAGTAATTTTTATTTTAATATTTCGATTAAAATTATAGGTATGATAAATATTCACTTTTATAACAAAGTTAAAGTTTTTACTTAAAAATAAGTCTGCAATGTAGAAATGAGAAGCATTTATAAAAATGAAAAAGAGAAGGTATTTACCTCATTTTTTCTCACACTAACCTGCTGTAGCAGGTGGTGAACTGTGCCATTTGACGGTCAAATAACGAAAAGTCCAAAACTGATTAAAAAGTGTAACATTGGTGACTATTTTTGATGAGTGGGGAATATGGGAATGCAAAAGTAAAAAGTAGGTAAAAACTTTGTGGGTATCGATTAAAAATTATCCCGATAAAATACGGAATTATTGGAAAAGGTATTTGAGCTGTAATGTAAAATGACCCAAATTTACAATAATTAAATGAGATGAAATTGTAGAACATTGAAGCCCATACGGCCATACCCACAATCATATAATTCAATCATAAGATAACTCACGACTCTCTTCCAAAAAAAAAAAAAAAAAAAAAGAATAGATGTTAAGTTAACACGACTACGTGTCTTTATTTTCTCTGAGTAGAGTTCTTACTAAAGTTATTTGTAATTTGAATCTTAATTATATAATAAAATAGTATTTCATTTTATTTTATTATAATTTACTACTATAATATATATATATATATATATATATATATATATATATATATATATATGCACGTGTGTGTAATTGTTGATGTTATTAGTTAGTATAATAAAAAAACATGAAATATAATACTATGTTTTATTTCATATAATATAAAACAAAGTTCAGATTGGATAAGGGTTTGCCTTTCAATATCTAATTCCACTAAGGTTTTGATTTTTGCCAATTACCTTATTTTTGAATTATAGGCATAACTTTTAAAAAATAGCAAATTTGTACTTCATAAAGTATATAAATGAATAAAAGCAAATTTAGGTCGTTTTAATAAAACTAGTAATCTCGTCCGTGCGTTGCTCGTGTATTATTATTTTAATACTATTTATTTATAATGAAACAATCTATTAATATGAGATGGTTTTTATTACTTTATTTTAATAATAATACTCATATAAAATAAATAAAAATAAATATTTATATACTAAATTTATATTTTCAGTTGTAGCTTATATGACAAATTTCATTCTCGAAAAATATCAAATGAATCAATTTAAAAGGTCAATTAAATATAACACAATTTAATAATCGATATAATAACATTAACAAGAATGATTTGTCTATACTTGATACATTAATATTTTCTTAGTTGACGTTGTTTGTCTAAAACATCATCCAATAAATATTTTCAATATTTTTCCCAAACATATTGTGGACGGCTTAAAGAGTCTGAAGCCCAAACAATGTAGCGAATTATAAATACCATTTGAAATATCAAAGTGAAAGAGGTTCTTGAACATGGATAGGTTACATACAATGCTCCATTCAAAAGTTTCACTATTTATAGGTTTCTCGGACTTTTTTGAGAGGCAATCTGTAGATGGAGATCCTAATAATACGAAATTTTCTGCACAAATACAAAGTATCAACACGTTACAAATGATATAAAAGACAAAATAGCAATAAATGAAATATATATTATTATTATTTCTTATTGTGATTTTAATATTTTAATCGATTAGAATTTGATATTTGATGGATACATTGACACGATAAATTTAACAAAATAAATATCTTGAAAAATAAAAAAATCAAAGTATTCATTTTTGCTACAGAACCGTATATTGCGAAACAATATCCATCTTCCAAATTTTAATTTTAAATATTTTCATTTGATTATTAAGTTAATAGTTTTAAATTTAGAAAAATATCTAATATTATTTCAAGAATAAGTTTTTTTATGATTAAGCTAAATTGATTGATGATGTAGAATGTGAATTTACAAGAAATCAGGGTTGATTTGTTTAATTGTAGATTGTATGAAATTTAATTTATTTTATGTATTTTTTAGGATATTACATATATATTAATATCAATATTTATACTTAATATTTTCATTTTAATATTGATTGCAAGACACACCGTTAGGATTTTGCAGTAAAATAATTTATGAATTTAGCAAGTGGAAATGAGCGGGAAAAGTCAATTAGCCAATAAATAATATCAATTACAAAAAAAATATTTTCATTGACTCACCAAAACAAAACATCACTACTTTTGGGTATTAACTCCAAAACATACATTGATTAAGAGAATTTTCGGACTCATTGTTTTTTACAAAATCCTCTTATGTTTATGTTAGATAAATGTTTTTATCATGATTTTGATGATTATGTTCGATTTTGTTTAAATATGTTTTCAAACCAAAACTATGTCCCTAAATGTTGTCTAAATATTTCCGATCAACTTAAAATGTTTTTACTATTTTTCGGAGTATTTCTTGAAGTTTATTTTCAATAAAACATTGGACAACACATTTGTTTCGAGCTCGACCGGCCGCCCTATAGGGCAACCCGTACTGAGTTGAGCTAAGAAACAGAAAAAATGGGGCGTAAGAAAAAAAAGGCGGCGAGCGGCCGGTCGACCAGGTGGGCGGCCGGTGTGGTCGGCCGGTCGGCCGACGATTGCACTAGCAAGTTGGATTTTGTTCCGACTTCTACATTTTTCGTATAAACGTCAAGGGCAACCGTCCATGACTAAGGGGCGGCCGTTTTTGGCCGCACTGACGGTCCCCTTGTATTAAAATTCGCAGAATTCAATTTCAATCTTATCTCTGTAGTGACCGGTCGAACCCCTTGTTTATCGACAAACTATCCGTTGCATTTTTCGAATGACTTTTCCCTATTTTGTGGGATTGATTTCTAACTTGACTATATTGATGATTTTAAATGGTTTCTTTTGCAGCAAATTACTCCCCAAGGAGGAGCCAATGATGTCTGGAAATCAAAGCCAAGACCTCTCCTATAAATAGAGGCTTCATTCAAACAACAAGATACAACACACAATATACAAGCAAAAGAGCAATTGAGCAAACACTTTCATATATCTTGTTGTATTAGCCTAAAGCACTTTCACTTGCACTTATTTGAGGTCTAGGCTTTCAATTCTTGATTACACTTGTACTCATATTGTATCAATCATTATAGAGTTGTAATCTTGATTTTGGTCATCATTCAACACAAGACATCCTTGTGAGTATTCTTGTGGTAAGAATACACTTGGGTGATCTAGGTGATAGGTGTTTGAAGGTTGTGGTAATCTTCAAAGGTGTTGTAAGAGGGTTGTGGTAATCCTCAAGGTGGTGTAAGAGGATTGTGGTAATTCTCAAAGTGGTGAAAGAGGGTTGTGGTAATCCTCAAGGTGTTGTATTAATTTTTGGTAAATTAATATAATCTTTTTTTTTCTTTTTGAAATCCATCCTTTGGGGTGGTAGAGGATTAGGCCTAGGTGGGTTGAACCTCTTTAAATCAACGAGTGTTGTTTATTTTCCGCATTTACATTTTTGTTATTTACTCGTTGTTTCGAAAAAGAGGGTGATTTGCGAAAAATCGGAATAATCTATTCACCCCCCCTCTAGATTATTGTAGCCACTTGGACTAACAAGTGGTATCGAGCCAAACTCTTTGGCTAGCTCGTTCCGAGTAAAGAGGAAAGATCCATGGCTACAAATGATGCTCATCTCACCACCGGCGCCTCTAGCAATAAGCCACCACTATTCGACGCCAACAACTACGCATTTTGGAAAGACCGTATGGAGTGCTTCCCTCAAGGGTGCGGGTTCGACATTCGGAATGTGGTCATTGAAGGAGTTGATCAACCAACAAAGAAATCGGAGGATGGCACCTTGGCTCCTAAACCTTTCAAGGAGTTTGATGAAAGCGACAAAAAGGCTTTTTCTCTAAACGGTAAGGCCTTAAATATTTTGCATTGTTCTCTTACCGCCACCGAGTACAATCGCATAAGAGGCATAAGGTCGGCACATGAGGTTTGGGAAAAATTGGAGACAATCTATGAAGGGACTAAGAAAGTCAAGCAAGCAAGAAAGACCATGCTTGTTAAAGACTTGAAAACTTTAACATGTATGATGGCGAAAGCATCTCAAAATGGTGGAAAGGCTTGACAATATTGTCAATCCTCTTGTGGCCCTCGGCAAAGTCATCTCCGAAGAAGACAAGGTGACCAAGGTACTAAATGCATTTCCCGGCTCATGGTCCTAAAAAGTAACGGCAATCACGGAGGCACAAAATCTTGAGACACTCAAGTTTGATGAGCTTATTGGAAACCTACTCATCTATGAAGTCTATCTCAAGGAGAGGAAAAATTCCAAACCATCCACAAATCAATCGGGTATGCAAATTATTCCTAAAGGTCTTGCTTCTTCTTCTAATAATGCATACTATGATAATGATGATGATGATGAGGAGACAGCGCACTTGTTCGAAAATTTGCAAAATTTGTGAATAAAAATAAAGCAAGAAAACCAAGAGATAATGCTTGCTTTAAATGCGGAAAACCCGGCACTTCATTGCCGATTGCCCAAAGCTCGATGAAGAGGAGCAAAAGAAAAGGAAGCCTTTCACAAAAAAGAAGGCTCTAAATGCGGAAGTCAAAACATGGGATGAACTACTCGAAACAACCGATGAGGAAGGAGAAACCGAACACGGTCTCATGGCTATAGACGATGAAAACAATGAAGTACACTCAAATTCTTCTACTTCCTCCATAGTTGATGACTTGCAATGTAATTTTGATGAATTGCAAATTGAGTTTCAAAATTTAATCGTTAAATACAAAAATTTGAAAAAGCATAAGGAGATTAAGGTTGAAAAGGAAAAATTATTTACCTCTTATGAATCTCTAGACAAAGCTCATGCTCTTTTTACTAGAATTCATTCTCTTGAAACCGAAAAGAATTGCTCACAAAAGATATTGAATGTTTGAAAAATGACGTGCATCGTTTCAACATAAGTACGGATAAAGTCACAAAAATTTTAGATGCACAAAGAGGTGAGCATTCCAAATCGGGACTTGGTTATAAGCCATTTCAAAGTGTTTTTAAGAAAAATAACCAAGGTCCGACTTTTGTACGTGCTAATAATTATAATACTCGTACTTGTTTTTATTGTGGCAAAGTTGGACATTATGCTAATAATTGCAAATTGAGAAATAGCTCAAGACATGTTTGGAGACCCAAAGGTCTCAAGACTAACCCCATGGACCCCAAAATTATAGGGTACCTAAAAGAAATTCTTTTGTAGATAATAGGGGCCATAACCACAATGGAAGATTCAAAATGGCTCGTGGACGGCGGATGTTCACGCCATATGACCGGGAGGAGAGAACTTTTACCAACATCAAGCTCCAAGAAGAGGGTATGGTCATGTTCGGCAATGGCAAAGGAAAAATTCTTGGAAATGGAGAAATTGGTAACTCTTCTTTCTCTCTTAGTAATGTTCTATTAGTTGAAGGGCTTAAGTTTAATTTGATAAGTGTTAGCCAACTTTGTGATTCAAAATATGATGTTTCCTTTAATAAAGAAAAATGCCTTATTCTTAAACATGGTGAAATTATTTGTGAAGCAAATAGAAAAGGCAATCTTTACAAAATTTGTACAAGTGATTTGGTGAGTCAAAATGTTTCTTGTTTAGTCGCCAATAATGATTTAACTAGTTTATGGCATAGGCGACTTGGACATGTTGGATACAAGAATTTGAAAAATATTTACAATAACCAACATGTGAAAGGACTACCCAAATTGAATTTTGAAAATCTTGGCTTATGTGACACTTGTCAAAAGAACAAATTAGTTAAAAGTAGTTTTAAGCCCAAAAATGAAATTTCCACAACCAAACCCCTACAAATGCTTCACCTTGATTTGTACGGGGGATATTGGTACTCAGTCTAAGTGGAAAATATTACACTTTTGTTATAGTCGATGATTATTCGAGATATACTTGGGCTCTTTTTCTTACCAATAAAAACGATCCGTTAATGAGTTTGTTAAGTTGTGTAGACTTATTGAGAATGAAAAAGAAGATACTATCAAGTCTATTCGACGATCGAGGTGGAAAATTTGACGGTGAATTTAGAGTATTTTGTGAAACCAAAGGATATGCTCATAATTTTTCGCTCAAGGACACCTCAACAAAATGGAGTAGCCGAACGGAAAAATCGAACATTACAAGAAATGAGTCGGTCCATGCTCAATGAATTTTCACTTCCAAAGTATTTTTGGGCGAAGCCGTAAGTACCGCTTGCTATGTCATTAACCGAGTTTATATTCGTCCTAAAATGAATAAAACTCCATATGAGCTTTGGAAAGGTAGAACTCCAAATATTAGTTATTTCAAAATATTTGGTTGTAAATGCTTTATTTTGAATACCAAGGATCAATTGGACAAACTTGATCCTAAGGCCGATGAAGGGATATTTATGGGATATTCAACAAAAAGCAAAGCATATCGGGTTTACAATAAGACTAGTGGAGTTGTTGAAGAATCCATCCATGTTAAATTCAATGAAGCTTGAGTTGAAAGAATTCCTAATGATGAAAGTGATGAGGAAGATATTATTGAACAAATTGTTCAAATTGATAATCAACCGTCTACATCAAATGATCAACCTTCCACTTCAAATGGTCCTCAAGAAGATAGAGGCGATATCTCGGATCTTCCCGTTGCATTGAAATTTAAGGAGATCACCCAAAAGATCTTATTATTGGTGATCCCCTTGATAAAGTAATGACTCGAAGAAACTTTGCCGAAAAGCTCTAATTTCTCAAAAAGAGCCTAAAAATGCTAAAGAAGCTATTGAGGATGAGGATTGGTTTCTAGAGATGCAAGAGGAGTTGAATCAATTTGAAAGAAATGATGTATGGGAATTGGTACCTTGTCCTCCTTCTCAAACCATTATTGGCACAAAATGGGTTTTCCGAACAAACTTGATGATCAAGGCAACATTGTTCGAAATAAGGCAAGGTTAGTAGCTCAAGGGTATTGTCAAGAAGAAGGTATTGACTATGATGAAACATTTGCACCCGTAGCACGTTTAGAAGCTATTCGTATTTTGCTTGCCTATTCTTGCTTTAAAAATTTCAAACTTTACCAAATGGATGTTAAATCCGCTTTCTTAAATGGTATTATTCAAGAAGAAGTCTATGTAAAACAACCTCCGGGTTTGAAAATTTTTCTAGGCCTAATGATGTTTTTAAACTTAAAAAGGCTTTGTATGGTTTAAAACAAGCACCGTGCATGGTATGATAGACTTAGCTCTTTTCTTTTGCAAAATGGTTTTACAAGAGGTAAAGTTGATACTACACTCTTTGTTTTTGAAAAAGGGCAAGATTGTTTACTTGTGCAAATTTATGTTGATGATATTATCTTTGGTGCTACTAATGAATCTTTGTGCAAGAAATTCTCCAAGTTAATGCAAGGTGAATTCGAGATGAGTATGATGGGGGAACTAAATTTCTTCCTTGGACTTCAAATTAAGCAATGCCAAGAAGGTATTTATATTTTGCAATCAAAGTATACAAAAGAACTTTTGAAGAAGTTCAAGATTGAAGAAGGAAGAACCGTCTCGACTCTATGGCAACCAATGTCAAAATTGACAAAGATGAAAAAGGCAAAACGGTTGATGAATCCAAGTATCGAGGTATGATTGGTAGTTTACTTTATTTAACCGCTAGTAGACCGGACATTCTTCATGCCGTATGCCTATGTGCTCGTTTTCAAAGCAATCCAAAAGAATCTCATATGAGAGTGCGTTAAGCGGATTTTTCGATATTTGAAAGGCACTATTCAATATGGTTTATTTTATCCAAAGAATGAAAATTTTTCTCTTAAAGGTTATATTGATTCGGACTATGCGGGTAATATTGATGATCGGAAAAGTACTTCCGGATCATGTCAATTTTTAGCGATTGCCTAGTTTCATGGTTTTCAAAGAAGCAAAATCATTTCTCTTTCAACGGCCGGCCGAATATATTTCCGCCGCATTTTGTTGTACTCAACTTCTTTGGATGAAACAAACCTTAGCGGATTACAAATGCTCTTTTGAAAACGTACCTATCTTTTGTGATAATATATCCGCTATAAATATTGCTCAAAACCCGGTTCATCATAACCGTACTAAACATATTGAGATTCGACATCATTTTCTAAGGGATTGTGTTTCAAAACGAAAAATTGAGATATCGTTTGTGCCATCTCAAGATCAATTAGCGGACATTTTTACAAAACCGCTAACTTCCAAGACTTTTGCGTCAATCCGAGCTCGGTTAGGCATAATGCATATTGAATGAGGTCTACGTTTGCATTTTGCATGTTTTTAAAACTTAGGGGCAAAAATCGGATTTTTGGTTGAAAATTCGGATTTTGAAAAATTTGACAAAACAATGGGCTGAAGAGGTTGAGGGCAACCGTCGCCCTCAACGTCGGCCATCGGTCGCCCTCAACCACGACCGTCGCCTTGGCCAAATTCTGTTTAAGTTAGTTACTGTCTTGAAGATTTGTTATTTTCACCTCTTTTTGCCATTTCTCGTCCCCTTTGCCAAATGCACACATTTTTCACTCAAAATTGATTTTCATGCATTCAACTCATATCTTGGACCTTATATAGCATGTTTATCATCATCTTTGCTCATCCTTTCCGATCAAATGGTAAGAATTTTCCTTACTTTGCTCAAATGGGTTGAACCCTCGAGTTTATGGCTTTCTTGTATATTTCTTGATATTTTTTGCTCATGATCTTGATGAGCTTAGTTATTATGCTTTGTATTGTATGATGTTTTGATGTGAATTGGTGATGCAATTTTTTGGCTTGGATCATTTACAAGGGCTATATACAACTCCTTTTATTTTTCACGCCCACAATGTGTTCGATGAAATGTCTCAATGAAAATTTCAACTTCTACATGATTCTCTCGCTTCCAAAAGTCCTATATACTCATTGAGATCATGTCTTGACTCTTAAACGAGCTTATGGATATCTAATGATACATTTCTCCCATTTTTTTCGGATTATAAGCTTATCTCCTCGAATGGTTGATAAATTGTCTCTTTGGCACACTTTGATATACTTGTATGATGTTTTTATCATCCTAACATTCTTTTTGATGATTCCAAAGGGGGAGAAACAGGAAAATGGCTCGTTAGCTCAAAGAAGCTAATAAAAAGCTCGAAATAAAAGCTATAAGCTATGGCTCATAAAAGCCATAAGTTGTGATTTTTTTTTAGTCCAACTGTTGCTTGATGAACTTGTTTGCATGGATAATAAAGTATTTGTGACAGGGGGAGCTTCTAAGCTCATGGAGTTGTTGTTTATTTTGTAAAAGCTTGTGCTTCTAGCTTATGCAAAATTTCTTATTAATGTGCTTGTTGATAGGGGGAGCTTTTGTAAAATGTTTTTAAACGGATAGTTTACTCATAAACCGGAAAATTATTCTGTTTTTTTCGAAATCGTCCTCTTGAAAATTGTTTTGGTTTGTAATCATCAAAAAGGGGGAGTTTGTTAGATAAATGTTTTTATCATGATTTTGATGATTATGTTCGATTTTGTTTAAATATGTTTTCAAACCAAAACTATGTCCCTAAATGTTGTCTAAATATTTCCGATCAACTTAAAATGTTTTTACTATTTTTCGAGTATTTCTTGAAGTTTATTTTCAATAAAACATTGGACAACACATTTGTTTCAGTTTCGACCCGGTCGCCTAATAGGGCAACCCGCACTGAGTTGAGCTAAGAAACAGAAAATGGGACGTAAGAAAAACAGGCGGAGCGGCCGGTCGACCAGGTGGGCGGCCGTGTGGTCGGCCGGTCGATCGGCGGCGACGACTGCAAGTTGGATTTTTGTTCCAGGACTTCTCTCTTTTTCGTATAAACGCTGGAACCGGTCACACTAAGGCGGCCGGTCGCACCCCCCGACCGGTCCCCTGTGTTAAAATTCGCGAATTCAATTTCAATCTTATCTCTGCGACCGTCGAACCCCTTGTTTATCAAAGAAACTATCCGTTGCATTTTCGAATGACTTTTCCCTATTTTGTGGGATTGATTTCTAACAAAATATATTGATGATTTTAAATGGTTTCTTTTGCAGCAAATCACTCCCCAAGGAGGAGCCAATGTCCGGAAATCAAAGCCAAGACCTCTCCTATAAATAGAGGCTTCATTCAAACAACAAGATACAACACACAATATACAAGCAAAAGAGCAATTGAGCAAACACTTTCATATATCTTGTTGTATTAGCCTAAGCACTTTCACTTGCACTTATTTGAGGTCTAAGCTTTCAATTCTTGATTACACTTGTACTCATATTGTATCAATCATTATAGAGTTGTAATCTTGATTTTGGTCATCATTCAACACAAGACATCCTTGTGAGTATTCTTGTGGTAAGAATACACTGGGGGTGATCTAGGTGATAGGTGTTTGAAGGTTGTGGTAATCTTCAAAGGTGTTGTAAGAGGGTTGTGGTAATCCTCAAGGTGGTGTAAGAGGATTGTGGTAATTCTCAAAGTGGTGAAAGAGGGTTGTGGTAATCCTCAGGTGTTGTATTAATTTTTGGTAAATTAATATAATCTTTTTTTTTTTTTTTGAAATCCATCCCTGGAATCTTTGGGGTGGTAGAGGATTAGGCCCTAGGTGGGTTGAACCTCTTTAAATCAACGAGTGTTGTTTATTTTCCGCATTTACATTTTTGTTATTTACTCGTTGTTTCGAAAAAGAGGGTGATTTGCGAAAAATCGGAATAATCTATTCACCCCCCTCTAGATTATTGTAGCCACTTGGACTAACAGTTTATACTACTTCAATTGCTTAAGAGAGACTTAAATATTGTTGGTCCTAAAGTCGAAGCATAATCAGTAAATATGGTTTCATCTTCATTTTTCTCCCTATTATCGTCTTCCTCAAATGTCTTGCCAACATCGATAGGATCGAACCCGAATTCTCCACTAAACAAGTACTTTTTTATAATCTATCTTGTGGAACTACATGGACTTTTTTGGTTAGTTTAATAAATAAATTTTGTTTTTTTTGTTTATTCCTTATATTTTTGTTGTATTTATTTTTAAAGTTATATTTTGTGTTATGTTTATTTTGAATTATTCTCATTTTAAAAATTGATATTTAAATTTAGATAGAGAGTAAGTAATAATATTTTCTAGAACAACAAAATTATGTAGTCTCTTCATAGTCTATTCTAGAATCAAATGTTCGATAGACACGACAACCAACAATTCTTCTCAAATTTGAGTTATTTCAATGAAGCTATGCATATTTACTAAAATATAAAGAGAAATATAAGAAAAAAAGAATAAAGTTAAGGATTAGTGAACTAAATATTATAGAAAAATAACAAAATATTAGCAAAGACAAAGCACATGAGTTAGTGGATTTTGATTGGAATTTGGAAAAGAAACTTATGTTTTAATATAAATAAATAGATATGTGATAAAAGATAAAAAAATCCTCTCTCTATCCCATTTCCTCTCCCTTCTCTCTAACCCAAAAAACCTAAACCTAATTTCCTCTCCCCCTTCTTCACCCCTCCACAGCCGCCAGCCTCATCCCTCCCCCTCCCCCTCCATGCTTTCTGCTGGAGACAGACGATGGCGGTTCCTTGTGATATTCGGAGGTGACCGATATTTTCGTTCCAGGGTGAAAGCGGGTCGGAGCTCCACGGAGGTGTCTCGGAGCTGAGTAGATGATGGACTGCAACAGTAGAGTTGGGTGAGGGAGAGGCAATTTTTTGTTTTTTTCCTCTCGTTTTTTAGCTATAGTTGTTTTCTTATTTTGTTTGTATTTTATTTTCTCGGTTGATTTGCGAAACTCGTACGCGGATCAGTTTTTTCTGTTCTGCAGTATGTAGTGGTTGCTCGTGCCCGGTTTCAGTTTTTTTGGTGTGTTACGATCTCTCTTTAAGTCTTTGAAGTCTTCCGTGTGGAGTGGTTTAGTTTGGAGTGGGTAGTTTTTTAGTCCATGTTGTGAATCTGAATTGGCCTTACCAATTCCCCGCTTGGCTCTTAGTTAGTCTTGTCGGCTCTTAGCCCGTTGGCTACGATTGTAGTAGTAATTTTAGTTTTTGAGTTGTTACAATAAAATACTATCGTTCGACAAAAAAAATATAAATAAATAGATATGTATATATATATATGTATAAATAAATAAATTTGAATATATTATGTAATATTATTTAATCGGATATCGGATAAGGTATGAGTTTGGCCGAATTCAGAACCCGCCCCATGAAGAAAATAATGGATTCGGAACCCTCCCCACATTGGACCCACGACCCCGTAGGTTCAACCCCCGAGCCGCTACAATGGAAAAATTTGTCTGCTGCCAATAAATTCAGGCCCTATATATGTTTCTTTTATTTCAAAATATACTTTGCTAAATGTTTAAATTTCTAATTATTAATTTTATATTTAATTGATCAAATTCATTCAAGCTGTTGGTGACTTGGTGGCGCCCCAATAAAGTTGAATTCATTGAAGTTTTCAATTCTCTGAATCTGCAAACACAAATTATTTTTAAGACTCACTGTGACTTGTTCCCAAGTAGTTGAGACTATAATAAATAGAATTAAATTAAACTGTCGGAAAAAAAAATCCACCCAGCACATCAGAATATCTAAAAAGCCAAGGAATGGCACTACATTAAAATGAATATTACATAAAAACTCTTGTCAGACGTATAAGACTATTTTACGGGTCATAATTTATGAAACGGATCCTCTGTGATCTTGGCCCAATCCAAAAGTGTATTGCATGTTTTTCTGAGTGATTTTTGTGCGATTTCTATTTTTCTTGTGTGTGATTGTATGTATTTTTGAGTCTTTTCGTCCGTTTTATAGTGTCGTATGTTACATAGGGTATTTTTATTTGTTTTGTAGGTTTTCAATTGTTGGGTGATTATTATTGTTGCATGATTATGTTTATGATTATTTTCTATCCATCAATTGAAGATTATGATTCCATCCCCAAGCATGAACTAATTTCCTTGTTCTAGGATTAGGATGATTTGATTCAAACAAACAAGCATGAGTATTGACTAATTGATTTGCTTTCATGAATGAATTGCTTTATTTGATAATTGATTGTCTGATCAACTTTTGATTGTTTTGAGGGAATAATTGAGATCGATAGAAGATATTATTCCTGGACTAAATTTATTCAGGGGGTTAGATATGAATCAGAGATGTATTGTCTAACCTCGGACTTAATGAAAATAGCAAATTATGTTGGGATAGCCTAATATGTGAATACGTGAGTTATCAGACATAAGCCTTATATTTACACTATTGTTATATTTGTTACCCGCATGATCAATTAGTTAATATTCTGCTTGTAAGTTTGATGATATGAATCCGAAATCCTAGACTTTCATCCATATATTTTTCTCACAGTTTACTCGTGTTTAGATTGATTATTGTCTTTTTAATTATTTTTCTTTAGTTTATTAAAATCACAAATTTGGTTAGAGTGTCTAGGTTTTATTTTCTGTCAATTTGTGTTGCATAATAATTATTTGCCGGCTAAGTCTTCCTTGAGAGACGACTTGTGGTCAACTTGCTATCCTACGATTGATCTCGTTCTCTTGCGAGGATTGCTAGATTTATTTTAGGTGTTTAGCGGTCGAACAAATTTTTTGCGCCGTTGTCGGGGAAGGCTTTAGGCGTAATAATGATTGTGTCTATTTTTCGTGTTTTTAGTTTAGGTTCTTTTTGTTTATTTTTAGTTTATGACTCTTTTTGTTTCTTTTAATTTTTACTTTATTCCACTGGTGCATTTGATCTGTTTGTCTGTGTTGTTTATTCAAGGACGTAGAAATCTCAATCGGGACCTTGTGCCTTTCGTGGACGATATCGATCGAGTTGCGAGACGAGCAAGAAAAGAAGGGGACGATTCTACGGATAGCAACGAATAATTCTCGCGATCACATTCCAAAAGAAGAACAAACCGACGAAGCAAAGATGGGTGATAATCAAAACGAAAATAACATGGAGGTACGCCAACCTTCGATTCGTGAGTTCGCACGCCCTGTCATTGGGACTTCGACCTCTTGCATCACATTGGGACAAGCAACATGGAACTACGAGCTCAAATCCATACACTTTAATCAGTTGCCATCATTCTATGGGACGCCCAATGGAGATCCTCTTAACTTCATTCGAGAATTCTATTCAGTCATTCAAAGTTTTCCTCTACAAGGTTTGGAAGAAGATCAACTTAGGATGCGCTGTTTTCCTTACACTCTGAATGATCGGGCGAAAACTTGGCTTATGTCTCTACCTCATAATTCTCTTACTGATTGAAACGGTGTACAATAAGTTCATGGGCAGGTACTATTCTCTTCAGGAAACTTCAGATCTGCGAGGTAAGATAGCTACATTTAGTCAGATGGAAGGCGAGCCTTTTCATGAGGCTTGGGATCGCTTTAAGGATCTACAAATTAAATGCCCACATCATCACTACCCATTTGAATTGTTAAACCAATTTTTCTATGATGGATTATCGCATAATTATCAATATATGGTTGACAATGCTGCTGGGGGTGACATGGGTGTACATACGACACAAGAAATTTATGATATTTTAGAGAGGAAGAGCGATAACTCACAACAAAAGAGTGCCAGAGATAAACGAATTGTCGTGAATGCAGTAGCCCCGAGCTATGATGTGACAAAATAATTGGCTCAATTGACTAAACAAGTACAATTGTTAGCTACAAAGGGCATCCATTTGTTCCCCCTTCTACCGAATCTTGCGGGATTTGTGGCAAATTTGGTCATGGGGCCAACGTTTGTAATGCTATCTCTCAGACGTACAATTCAGGTTGGCAAAACCAGCCAAACTCTAGTTGGGGTAGTTCACTAAATCCCTCTCATATCTATCCGAGACCACCGCAATCACAAGACCAACCAATCAACCAATCAAGGGATCCATCTATTGAAGAAATCTTGAATTCCTTTGTTCAAGTCAGTCAGCAAACACAAGAAGGTAATAATAAATAGTTTGAATCTATGAAAGCTTCGTTTAAACGTCTTGAGACTCAAGTTGGTCAATTGGCGACTCAAGTTGGTGAGATAGCTCGACATGTCTTCAAGCAGGACACACTTCCTAGTCAACCAACACAAGTTCAATCCATCACCGTTCTTGAATTTGGAGAGATTTCTAATCATGAAAGTGAGATTCCTCTTTCTATTATCTCATCTAACCCTGCAGGTATCACGGACATAGAAAAAGAAATTGATGCAGGTAAACAAGACACGAATATGGAGGCAAGCACGGGATCGCCTTCCCATGAACTTTCTATCCTGTCCCTAAGTCCATGCCCAAAACAAGATCCAAGTAGTTTCACTATCAATATTTCTTTTGGAATGATAAGGAAATCGTAGGTATGCTCGATCTTGGAGCTGGAATTAAACAATTAGATTTAGGGGAATTGAAGTTCACCGGGTTACGTCTGCAACTTGCTGATAGGTTTATTAGGTATCCTACATTCATTGTTGAAAATATTTTAATCCAATCACTATAGGAAATTATATATTTTATGACGATTAATTTTACCATGCATAAATTTTTGTCATAATGTATTAATTAACAGTGTCAAATTTTATTTTTGTCAATTAAAATTACTCTTTTATGATACCATTTATTTTCGTCACTATTGATCTTATATGTCATCACTATTGTTCATATTTCATGACGATTAATTGAAATCTGTCACAATAATTTGTAGATGGTAGAATTTCGCACCAAAATTTTGGAGAGAAAGCTTTCAGTGACAAATTGATTATAATTGGTGATGACATCTGGTGTCTTAAATATTCTCACTGATTTTGTTGTTTTGGATATGGAAAAGAATAAATGTAATCTTAAGGATCATGCTATACTATTCAGTAGACCATTCATGGCAACCACTAATACTTTGATCGATGTCAAAAATAGAAAATTCAGTATGAATATCTTGGGAAAAACTGTAACGTTTTCAATTTTTGATATAGCTTGTAGTCCTGCATATGTTTTGAATGATTATTTGATTGTTGATTCGACTCGAATCTATCGTGAAAGATGTCCTATGGCAGGAACGCAATATACTTCAAAGCGGAAAACAACCAGATAAAAATTTCAAGGTGGTAAATAGGGTTTTGCTCGATCATCCGCCTTGACTCTCTCTGTTGACACCGTCAAGCTAATGACGTTAAATGAGCGCTTCTTGGGAGGCAACCAAAACATTTCCACTGTTTTATTTCCCTAAAAAAAATAAAAAATTGTGTGTGTGTGTTTTCATATTTGCATGTGCGTAGTGTTATTATTTTGTCCTCTTCACATGGGTTTTTGCAGAATCATAGGCGGATGTAATTATGGCACTACTTTTTAGTCTTCGCAATTTTCAGAGACATACTTTTTTCCTTCTCTTTTATTTTTACGCATTTAGGTCATTGCGTGATTAAGTGTGGAGGGGACAATTCGTCATTGATAATATATGTGATTGCTTGTAATTATATTTTTACTTTGCCTACTGATTATCCCTAGTTTAATAATAGTGCTGTTTAGTTAATTTGAAATTGATGCATTAATTTGAGACTCAATTAGGAAATGACATTGTGAACTTGATACGTAGGATTTGACTAAGTCGTGAATTAACCCTTGTGATAAACAAGTTAGTTGATGGTTAAACAATAATCCAGGTTGTGGGGTATGAATAGGAGATTTCATTGATGTGAATTGAGTTAAAACCCTACTTTTGATATGTATTACAAAATTGCTAGCCTTGCAAAAAAAAAAAGAGATAATAAGGCACCGAAAAAAATGCATTATAGAGCGCGAAAACAAATTCGAGATTATACTCCGCTGGTTGAGCTGTTTAGTAACTAGGAGCATTCATGAGCCCCATGTTTGACTTTTACGTAAAACGGTGGCTCAAACATGAGTATAGAAAACCATCCTAGGAGCTTTTAGAAAACATCTGAAGTTTATACCTAGTGGAATAATGTCTCGGGAGTTCTAGCAAAAAAAGAAGAAAAAAAAAGAATGCTAATAATTGTGTGATTTATTATGTGAGTAAAATTGCAACTTTTGATGCAAATTTAAAATTTAGTAAAGAAAGCCAAACACTATTATTAATGTTTAACTTTAGCCGAGCGTGTCTATTTCAAAGGTTGGGAACCGACGAGGAATAATCCGAGGTGGATGGAACTTGATGTTATGGAGTAATTGATTCTCAAAATAAGCATTATATTTCTTGATTGAGTTTATGGGCATTATTATTTTCTTGAGGACAAGCAAAAGGCTAAGTGTGGGGGAGTTCTTTTGCATGTTTTTGTGTGTAATTTTTGTGCTATTTCTATTTTTCTTGTGTGTGATTGTAAGTATTTTTGTGTCTTTTAGTCCCATTTTATAGTGTCGTATGTTACGTAGAGTATTTTTGTTTGTTTCGTATGTTTTCAGAAAAAGAAACCTTGAAAACGGGCTCAAACGGTAAAAAATGTGCACTACGGGCGAAAGATGGTCAAGGCGATTAAATATGTGCGTCGCGCGCACTTGAGAAAGTAGAGGAAAATCGGCCAGCGCGACTTGCACGCCGCGCGCAATGTCAAACCTTGCGTGAATGTGTGCGCCGCGCAATAAGGGTCCAACGGAGCGCGCATGCACGCCAAGACGCAAGAGTCGGCGCCAGCAAGCACTATGCGCATGCGCACCGACCAAGTTTTCCAGATTTTTTTATATTCATTTTTCCTTTTCCTTTTTGGATTCTTCCATCTTGTATAGGCTTTTAGGCTTATAAATAGTACTTGAGGAATCTATAATTTCATACACTCTCATTCTTAGCACTTTTAGACTTTAGTTTTTGGTATTTTTCTCTTTCATTCAACATTGGGATTGCTTGGATTCTTCCCCTTGAAATTATTTTGCTTCTTAATCAAAGAGTAAGATTTTTTCATCAATTTTGTCTGATTTCAATTGTTGGGTGATTATTATTATTGCATGATTATATTTATGATTGTTTTCTTTCCATCAATTGAGATTATGATTCCATCCCCAACCATGAACTAATTTTCATGTTCTTGGATTAGGATGATTTGATTCAAACAAACAAACATGAGTACTGACTAATTGATTTGCTTTCCTGAATGAATTGCTTTATTTGATAATTGATTGTATGATAAACTTTTGATTGTTTTGAGGAAATAATTGAGATCAATAGAAGATATTATTCCTGGACTAAATTTATTCAGGGGGTTAGATATGAATCAGAGATGTATTATCTAACCTTGGGCTTAATGAAAATAACAAATTATGTTGGGATAGCCCTAATCTGTGAATACGTGAGTTATCAGATCTAGACCTTATTTTCACATGATTGTTATATTTGTTACCCGCATGATCAATTAGTTAATATTCTGCTTGTGAGTTTGATGAGATGAACCCGAAATCCTAAACTTTCATCCATATATTTTTCTCAAAGTTTACTCGTGTTTAGTTTGATTATTGTCTTTTTAATTATTTTCCTTTAGTTATTATAATCACAAATTTAGTTAGAGTGTCTAGGTTTTTTTTTCTGTCAATTGTGTTGCATAATAACTATTTGCCGGCTAAGTCTTCCTTGAGAGACGACTTGTGGTCAACTTGCTACCCTATAATTGATCTCGTTCTCTTGCAAGGATTACTAGATTTATTTTAGGTTTTTAGCGGTCGAACAAAAAGGACGGTGATATTTTCGTAAATATTATGATAACATGTGGGTCTTGTAATAATTAAAAAGTATTAGTTTTTCTCTTGAAAATTATCATTTTTAATCTAAAAAGTATATGTTTTAAAAGTAACAAATTGATATGACTTTGACGGATAAGTAATATTTTTCTCATATTTGTGTACTTTTCTCAAATTTGTATACTTTTATGCAAATAAGTAATACTTCTCAGTTCAACGTCTAATACTTTTTAGTGCAACATGTAATTATTTTTTCAATTAAACACATAACATTTTTTTACTTAAACTTGTAATATTTTTCTGTTCAATATGTAATACTTTTCGGTTGAACATTTAATACTTTTTTGTTGTTGTTATTAGCGATTTTTTTCTTTTTTTTTTTTTTCTATTTTTCTTCCCTTCGTCCTCTCTTCGTTTTTCCTCTATTTTTCTTCTTCTTTTCTCTCATTTTCATAGCAAACCAAAGCTTCAAGAGGGTGAAAGAAGTTTCAGATCTGACACCTAGAATCTCCATTAATGGAGTTTCAAACCTTAAAACTTAGTGCTACTATGTTTATACCGAAACCCTTAGCAGGGCCGGCCCTGGCATTCCGAGGGCCCATTGCAAAAAAAGGCCTTGATAGAAATATGAAATCAGAATATTACACAAATAATTTTTTATTTTTCACCGTAAAAAATAGAGAAACTTGAAAGAGTGGATAACATTCAAACATAAAAAAGAAAGTATTAAGTACTTATTTAAAAATCTAGATCTTCTAGCATTTTGAGAAGCAAAATCATTAACATGACCTTCAAAATTAAGTTTTACTAACATCTCATTCTCACAGCATAAAATTGTTAACTCATATAATCTTTCTTCCAACATAGTTGAACACAAATTTTAAGCAATTATGTTATGGCCAACTAATTTTATTTTTTACAAAATTTATAATTATAACACATTATATATATACACAAATATATTAATATATATATATATATATATATATATATATATAAATTGGGCCCCCCAAAAATTGGGAGCCCATGGCAAAAGCCCACCTTGCCAATTCTCAGGGCTGGGCCTGACCCTTAGCACGCCAATTCATTGTATGATGGTTTATTCCTTGTATTCTTAATAAATTAGGAAAAAGTGGAAACAATAGAATAGATAATTCTGGTAAAAAAAATCATCACGACCATGTCTAGAGAGAAAAAGAGTGCTATTCAAGAAAGTTGAAGAACATTGAGTTCTTTGTGATTCTGTTGTTGGTCTCGCCATCAATTCTCCTCCAGTGGCAAGCTCTTTGAATATCCCAACTCTAAGTTTCTTTCTCCTCCATTTCTAACTTCTCAATTTACAATCTCAACCCTATATTCTAAATCCTCACACTTATATTCTCAAATTTCAACCTATATTATATCAATGAGACTCACTACAATCACTACATACTCAATTTTCATCTTATTATATTACATAAATGAGACTCACTCCTACCACTCAAATCCACATAAATTATTATTTTCAAATCAAATTTTCAATGTAGGTCTCATTACTATCAATTTGATCCAATTATATATCATTATTTTTCCAACAACATCACTCAAGTGGGTCCAACCACTTAAATATTATCTATACAAATCATTATCTTATCAACTTTCCAATATCAAAATTCAAAATAACATTCTAAATCAAACATATTTCCAAACTTTCACCCTATAATTTCTACATTAATTTTTTTATAACTAAACATATTTTTACTTTTACACAATTTTCCATAAAAAGTTGAGATTTCATCTCAATGGGATAGAAATTGACTTTTCTCATTAGAATGAAAATCATACAACCCCTAAGTTCCTGGAACTAATCGAAGAAAGAAGATTTGGGTGTTGTGTTTATTCTTTCTTTTATAGTACTGGATGAGGTGGAAGAAGAACTTTTGTGTGTTATTGCATATGTGGGTTTGAGTATTGGTTTGTGGATTTGGATATTATGTATGAATCTGTTCCACGAATTTAGATTCGTAAGACAGTTTCACACAATACCTGCTCATAATCATACACTAATATACCATATCGTCAACTAATTGTTTTACAACTAAATGAATGATTTTCTGTTACGGAAGTTTATGCGTTTTGATATCCGAATTTCTTAGAAATATTTACAACTAAATCATTCACAACTTTTAAGAAAAAATTACTTATAATTTTCTTATGATTTACCAATTGCAATAATAACTATTGTATTCACAGGAAAAATCCGGATAACCATTCAATAGAAAAGTAACTATGAATGTAACTTTTTAATGAGAATCAAATCTTATTAAATCAAATATTTATCTCATAGAATCAACCACAATTTTTATCAGAATAAATCTTATCCTTCCTTTCTTAATTTCCCGAAAAATATACGTAGAGGTTTTTTAAGACGAGAAGGCCATACGTGAGACCGTCTCATGGATCTAAGTTCATGAGACGGATCCTAAAAAACATAAAAATATGGATTCTTTTCTCGTGTATGAGTTTGGGTCGAAATCCTATATTTTAAATTTAGATCCATGTCACCGTCTCATATAAGTTTTTTTTTTGTTTTATGATTTACGAAATGAAATAATATGAGAAAGGGTGTAAAGTCTTGGGGTGTCAATTTGGATTTGGATTCAGTTCAGGTTTGGGTGCGAGTTTAGTTTGCGGGTCCGGGTTTGTGGGTCCGAGCCCATTTAACCCGGGAAATTAAAAGAGTTAGTGCATATAATTTTTGGCCCATTTAAATTCAACCTTTTTGGCCCGAACTGGATTGCGGGCCATAATTTATTTATTTATTTTTTTTGTTTTTGTTTTTCAAAATAGAAGGTTGGTGAATTAAGGGATAAGAAAAATTACGAAAACCTTTCATAAGAAAGATATTTTCATAATGACTTAGTTTCAATCATAATAACTTAAAATGTAATATAATTTATATGTCTCTAATAATACAACACTATAGTCTACATAGTCTAAACCCTTCTGACTTAAAATGTGACAAATAATTGAGATACGCAAATAATCATAAAGATAAATTTGTTGATTTTGGAGCTTCGAACTTCTTTGACGCACAAATATTGAACATCGAATCACATTTTATCATTCTTTATATTTATTTAATTTGTTGGACAAAAATCAAAAATGTATTAAGAAAGTGGAATCATTCTGCATTGTAGTTGTTTCCATTTTCATTTTAGATAGAGTTTTATTTGCACATATTTTTGTTTTAACTCTTCTTACAGTTAGCATCTTATAAAATTCTCAAAGCCTTTGGCGATGATGGCGATGTTTGAATTGTGTTTGAGTTTTTGTACTTTGAATTTTATGACTTCATCCTCATAATGCAATATAAAAAATTTGTTTAATTCAGTTTTGTATATTTAGTTTGAATGTTATATTGTTATGCCTGCTTTAATTTAAAATTTAGATTTAAATATAAAATTTATTTTTTTGGCTTGTTGTCCCATAGTGGCCCATTTAGCCCGAAGTCCAGTAGAGTTAGGGTTAGGTTTGCAATATGATAGCTTGTTTAATAGTGACCCGTTTAGCCCGAAACCCACTAGGGCTAGTGCCAACCCATTTAACATTTCTTTTTCGCGGGTCAGAATCAGCCAACCCGGACCTGAAAAATTTAATTATACATGTCAGAACCTTAAACCCGAACCTGACCTATTTATTTCACAGGTAACCTAGACCTGACTCGTTTAACTAGTATAATAAAATTATTTTTATTTATATTTAATAATTTCAACTAAATAAAATTAATTTGTTAAATCAATCGTTATAAACACACCATTCAATCAATAAAAAAATATTACAATCCACAACATTCAAAAATAAATAACATAATTACATAAATAACATAACATACTTATTATATTTTGAGGGAAATATATAAAATACACAATTACTTGTGTGAGACGGTCTCATGGATATAATCCATGAGACATATTCTATATTTAAAGATATATTCGACAAAAACTCATATCCTTGAAAAGAATCCACATTTTGTATGTGTTTAAGATTCGTCTCATGAACTTATATCCATGAGACGGTCTCACTTAAGATCTCCTCTACAAAATAATAACAACATACTTGTTAGATAAATGTTTTTATCATGATTTTGATGATTTTGTTCAAATGAGTTTTTATACCAAAACAATGTCCCTAAATGTTGTCCCAACACTTCCGATCGATCTAAAATGTTTTTACTATTTTTCTTATTTCTTGAAGTTAATATTCGATTTAAAATTGGACAACACTTTTGTTTCAGCTCGACCGGTTTTATAGGCAACCCGCACTGAGTTGAGTTTTGAAACAGAAAATGGGACGTAAGAGAAAATGGGGAGGACGACCCAGGTCGACCGAGGTGGGCGGCCGGTGAGGGCGACGGCCGGTCGACCCTGGCGGCCGGTGCACTGGAGTGCCCTCTCAAGTGCAGACTTCTGTTTCGATTTTCTCTCAACCCCAACCGGTCAAGACCAAGGGCGGCGGTCGAACCCCCCTCGACCGGTCCCCCTCTGTGTAAAAATTCGCAATTCTTTTCAATCTTATCTCTGTGCGGCCGGTCGAACCCTGTTTTTTGACAACAAACTATCCGTTGCATTTTCGCATGACTTTTCCCTATTTTGTGGGATTGATTTCTAACAGCTATATTGATGATTTTAAATGGTTTCTTTTGCAGCAAATCACTCCCCAAGGAGGAGCCAATGTCCGGAAATCAAAGCCAAGACCTCTCCTATAAATAGAGGTTTCATTCAAGCAACAAACAACAACACATATATACAAGCAAAGAGCAATTGAGCAAACACTTTCATATATCTTGTTGTATTAGCCTAAGCACTTTCACTTGCACTTATTTGAGGTCTAGGCTTTCAATTCTTGATTACACTTGTACTCATATTGTATCAATCATTATTGAGTTGTAATCTTGATTTTGGTCATCATTCAACACAAGACATCCTTGTGAGTATTCTTGTGGTAAGAATACACTTGGGTGATCTAGGTGATAGGTGTTTTGCAGGTTGTGGTAATCTTCAAAGGTGTTGTAAGAGGGTTGTGGTAATCCTCAAAGTGGTGAAAAAGGATTGTGGTAATCCTCAAGGTGTTGTATTAATTTTTGGTAAATTAATAAAACTTTTTTTTTTTTTGAAATCCATCCCTGAGATACTTGGGGTGGTAGAGGATTAGGCCCTAGGTGGGTTGAACCTCTTTAAATCAACGAGTGTTGTTTATTTTCCGCATTTACATTTTTGTTATTTACTCGTTGTTTTGAAAAAGAGGGTGATTTGCGAAAAATCGGAATAATCTATTCACCCCCTCTAGATTATTGTATCCACTTGGACTAACAAGTGGTATCGAGCCAAACTCTTTGGCTAGCTCGTTCAGTAAAGAGGAAAGATCCATGGCTACAAATGATGCTCATCTCACCACCGGGCGCCTCTACCAATAAGCCACCATTATTCGACGCCAACAACTACGCATTTTGGAAAGACCGTATGGAGTACTTCCTACAAGTGCGGGTTCGATATTTGGAATGTGGTCATTGAAGGAGTTGATCAACCAACAAAGAAATCGGAGGATGGCACCTTGGCTCCTAAACCTTTCAAGGAGTTTGATGAAAACGACAAAAAGGCTTTTTCTCTAAACGGTAAGGCCTTAAATATTTTGCATTGTTCTCTTACCGCCACCGAGTACAATCGCATAAGAGGCATAAGGTCGGCACATGAGGTTTGGGAAAAATTGGAGACAATCTATGAAGGGACTAAGAAAGTCAAGCAAGCAAGAAAGACCATGCTTGTTAAAGACTTCAAAACTTTGACATGTATGATGGCGAAAGCATCTCCAAAATGGTGGAAAGGCTTGACAATATTGTCAATCCTCTTGTGGCCCTCGGCAAAGTCATCTCCGAAGAAGACAAGGTGACCAAGGTACTAAATGCACTTCCCGGCTCATGGTCCGAAAAAGTAACGGCAATCACGGAGGCACAAAATCTTGAGACACTCAAGTTTGATGAGCTTATTGGAAACCTACTCATCTATGAAGTCTATCTCAAGGAGAGGAAAAATTCCAAACCATCCACAAATCAATCGGGTATGCAAATTATTCCTAAAGGTCTTGCTTCTTCTTCTAATAATGCATACTATGATAATGATGATGATGATGAGGAGACGGCCGCACTTGTTCGAAAATTTGCAAAATTTGTGAATAAAAATAAAGCAAGAAAACCAAGAGATAATGCTTGCTTTAAATGCGGAAAACCCGGGCACTTCATTGCCGATTGCCCAAAGCTCGATGAAGAGGAGCAAAAGAAAAGGAAGCCTTTCACAAAAAAGAAGGCTCTAAATGCGGAAGTCAAAACATGGGATGAACTACTCGAAACAACCGATGAGGAAGGAGAAACCGAACACGGTCTCATGGCTATAGACGATGAAAACAATGAGGTACACTCAAATTCTTCTACTTCCTCCATAGTTGATGACTTGCAATGTGATTTTGATGAATTGCAAATTGAGTTTCAAAATTTAATCGTTAAATACAAAAATTTGAAAAAGGAGCATAAGGAGATTAAGGTTGAAAAGGAAAAATTATTTACCTCTTATGAATCTCTAGACAAAGCTCATGCTCTTACTCTTACTAAGATTCATTCTCTTGAAAACCGAAAAGGAATTGCTCAAAAAGATATTGAATGTTTGAAAAATGATGTGCATCGTTTCAACATAAGTACGGATAAAGTCACAAAAATTTTAGATGCACAAAGAGGTGAGCATTCCAAATCGGGACTTGGTTATAAGCCATTTCAAAGTGTTTTTAAGAAAAATAACCAAGGTCCGACTTTTGTACGTGCTAATAATTATAATACTCCTACTTGTTTTTATTGTGGCAAAGTTGGACATTATGCTAATAATTGCAAATTGAGAAATAGCTCAAGACATGTTTGGAGACCCAAAGGTCTCAAGACTAACCCCCATGGACCCCAAAATTATAGGGTACCTAAAAGAAATTCTTTTGTAGATAATAGGGGCCATAACCACAATGGAAGATTCAAAATGGCTCGTGGACAGCGGATGTTCACGCCATATGACCGGAGGAGAGAACTTTTTACCAACATCAAGCTCCAAGAAGAGGGTATGGTCATGTTCGGCAATGGCAAAGGAAAAATTCTTGGAAATGGAGAAATTGGTAACTCTTCTTTCTCTCTTAGTAATGTTCTATTAGTTGAAGGGCTTAAGTTTAATTTGATAAGTGTTAGCCAACTTTGTGATTCAAAATATGATGTTTCCTTTAATAAAGAAAAATGCCTTATTCTTAAAAATGGTGAAATTATTTGTGAAGCAAATAGAAAAGGCAATCTTTACAAAATTTGTACAAGTGATTTGGTTAGTCAAAATGTTTCTTGTTTAGTCGCCAATAATGATTTAACTAATTTATGGCATAAGTTTACTTGGACATGTTGGATACAAGAATTTGAAAATATTTACAAAAACCAACATGTGAAAGGACTACCCAAATTGAATTTTGAAAATCTTGGCTTATGTGACACTTGTCAAAAGAACAAATTAGTTAAAAGTAGTTTTAAGCCCAAAAATGAAATTTCCACAACCAAACCCCTACAAATGCTTCACCTTGATTTGTACGGAGATATTGGTACGGCTAGTCTAAATGGAAAACATTACACTTTTGTTATAGTCGATGATTATTCGAGATATACTTGGGCTCTTTTTCTTACCAATAAAAACGATGCCGTTAATGAGTTTGTTAAGTTGTGTAGACTTATTGAGAATGAAAAAGAAGATACTATCAAGTCTATTCAAGCGATCGAGGTGGAGAATTTGACGGTGAATTTAAAGTATTTTGTGAAACCAAAGGATATGCTCATAATTTCTCGGCTCCAAGGACACCTCAACAAAATGGAGTAGCCGAACGGAAAAATCGAACATTACAAGAAATGAGTCGGTCCATGCTCAATGAATTTTCACTTCCAAAGTATTTTTGGGCCGGCCGTAAGTACCGCTTGCTATGTCATTAACCGAGTTTATATTCGTCCTAAAATGAATAAAACTCCATATGAGCTTTGGAAAGGTAGAACTCCAAATATTAGTTATTTCAAAATATTTGGTTGTAAATGCTTTATTTTGAATACCAAGGATCAATTGGACAAACTTGATCCTAAGGCCGATGAAGGGATATTTATGGGATATTCAACAAAAAGCAAAGCATATCGGGTTTACAATAAGACTAGTGGATTTGTTGAAGAATCCATCCATGTTAAATTCAATGAAGCTTCGGGAGTTGAAAGAATTCCTAATGATGAAAGTGATGAGGAAGATATTATTGAACAAATTATTCAAATTGATAATCAACCGTCTACATCAAATGATCAACCGTCCACTTCAAATGGTCCTCAAGAAGATAGAGGTGATATCTCGGATCTTCCCGTGGCATTGAAATTTAAGGAGATCACCCAAAAGATCTTATTATTGGTGATCCCTTGATAAAGTAATGACTCAAGAAACTTTGCCGAAAAGCTCTTATTTCTCAAAAAGAGCCTAAAAATGCTAAAGAAGCTATTGAGGATGAGGATTGGTTTCTAGAGATGCAAGAGGAGTTGAATCAATTTGAAAGAAATGATGTATGGGAATTGGTACCTTGTCCTCCTTCTCAAACCATTATTGGCACAAAATGGGTTTTCCGGAACAAACTTGATGATCAAGGCAACATTGTTCAAATAAGGCAAGGTTAGTAGCTCAAGGGTATTGTCAAGAAGAAGGTATTGACTATGATGAAACTTTTGCACCCGTGAGCGTTTAGAAGCTATTCGTATTTTGCTTGCCTATTCTTGCTTTAAAAATTTCAAACTTTACCAAATGGATGTTAAATCCGCCTTCTTAAATGGTATTATTCAAGAAGAAGTCTATGTAAAACAACCTCCGGGTTTGAAAATTTTTCTAGGCCTAATGATGTTTATAAACTTAAAAAGGCCTTGTATGGTTTAAAACAAGCACCCGTGCATGGTATGATAGACTTAGTTCATTTCTTCTACAAAATGGTTTTATAAGAGGTAAAGTTGATACAACTCTATTTGTTTTTGAAAAAGGGCAAGATTGTTTACTTGTGCAAATATATGTTGATGATATTATCTTTGGTGCTACTAATGATTCTTTGTGCAAGAAATTTTCTAAGTTAATGCAAGGAGAATTCGAGATGAGTATGATGGGGAGCTTAACTTCTTTCTTGGACTTCAAATTAAGCAATGTCAAGAAGGTATTTATATTTCGCAATCAAAGTATACAAAAGAACTTTTGAAAAAGTTCGCATTGAAGAAGGAAGAACCGTCTCTACTCCTATGGCAACAAATGTCAAAATTGACAAAGATGAGAAAGGCAAGTCCGTGGATGAATCAAAGTATCGAGGTATGATTGGTAGTTTACTTTATTTAACCGCTAGTAGACCGGACATTCTTCATGCAAAGATGCCTATGTGCTCGTTTTCAAAGCAATCCCAAAGAATCTCACATGAGTGCCGTTAAAAGGATTTTTCGATATTTAAAAGGCACCATTCAATATGGTTTATTTTATCCAAAGAATGAAAACTTTTCTCTTAAAGGTTATAGTGATTCGGATTATGCGGAAATATTGATGATCGGAAAAGTACTTCCGGATCATGTCAATTTTTAAGCGATTGCCTAGTTTCTTGGTTTTCAAAGAAGCAAAATCAGCGTTTTCTCTTTCAACGGCCGGGTTTAATATATTTCCGCCGCATTTTGTTGTACTCAACTTCTTTGGATGAAACAAACCTTAGCGGATTACAAATGCTCTTTTGAAAACGTACCTATCTTTTGTGATAATATATCCGCTATAAATATTGCTCAAAACCCGCCATCATAACCGTACTAAACATATTGAGATTCGACATCATTTTCTAAGGGATTGTGTTTCAAAACGAAAAATTGAGATATCATTTGTGCCATCTCAAGATCAATTAGCGGACATTTTTACAAAAACCGCTAACTTCCGAGACTTTTGCGTCAATACGAGCTCGGTTAGGCATAATGCATATTGAATGAGGTCTACGTTTGCATTTTGCATGTTTCTAAAACTTAGGGGCGAAAAATCGGATTTTTGGTTGAAAATTCGGATTTTGAAAAATTTGACAACAAATGGGGTGAAGAGGTTGAGGGCAACCTGCGCCCTCAACGCCGACCGGCCGCCCTCAACCACGACCGGCCGCCCTAAAGCTAAATTTTGGTTTAAGTTCGCTTCTGTCTTGACATTTGGACGCTTTCACTTCTTTTTGCCATTTCTCGTTCCCTTTGCCAAATGCACACAATTGTCACTCAAAATTGATTTTCATGCATTCATTCATATCTTGGACCTTATATAGCATGTTTATCATCATCATTGCTCATATTTTCCGATCAAAAGGTAAGAATTTTCCTTACTTTGCTCAATTGGGTTGAACCTTGAGTTTATGGCTTTCTTGTATATTTCTTGATAATTTTTGCTTATGATCTTGATGAGATTAGTTATTATGTTGTATTGTATGATGTTTGATGTGAATTGGTGATGAAATTTTTGGCTTGGATCATTTACAAGGGCTACATACAACTCTTTTTATTTTTCACGCCCACAATGTGTTCGATGAAATGTTTCAATGAAAATTTCAACTTCTACATGATTCTCTCGCTTCCAAAAGTCTTCTATACTCATTGAGATCATGTTTTGGGAAATAAAACGAGCGTATGAACTCTTCATGATACATTTCTCCCATTTTCCTTAGCTTTTAAGCCTAAATTGCTCAATGGTTGATAAACCATTTCTTTGGCGCACTTTGATATACTTCTATGATGTTTTTATCATCCCAACATTCTTTTTGATGATTCCAAAGGGGAGAAACAGAAATTGGCTCGTTAGCTCAAAGAAGCTAATAAAAGCTCATGATAGAAGCTACTAGCTATGGCTTATTAAGGCCATAAGTTGTGAAGAAAACTCGGTCCAATGATTGTTTTATGAACTTGTTTGCATGGATAATTAGTATTTGTGACAGGGGGAGCTTCTAAGCTCATGAAGTTGTTGTTTATTTTGTAAAAGCTTGTGCTTCTAGCTTATGCAATATTTCTTCTTAATGTGCTTGTTGATAGGGGAGCTTTTGTAAAATGTTTTTAAACGGATAATTTACTCATAAACCGGAAAATTATTTTGTTTTTCAAATCGTCCTCTTAAAAATTGTTTTGGTTTGTAATCATCAAAAAGGGGGAGTTTGTTAGATAAATGTTTTTATCATGATTTTGATGATTTTGTTCAAATGAGTTTTTATACCAAAACAATGTCCCTAAATGTTGTCCCAACACTTCCGATCGATCTAAAATGTTTTTACTATTTTTCGAGTATTTCTTGAAGTTAATATTCGATTTAAAATTGGACAACACTTTTGTTTCAGTTCGACCGGTCGCCCTATAGGGCAACCCGTACTGAGTTGAGTTTTGAAACAAAAATGGGACGTAAGAGAAAATGGGGAGGACGACCGGTCGACCGACTGTGGGGCGACCGGTGAGGCGACCGGTCGACCCCAGGCGACCGGTGACTGGGAGTGCCCTCTCAAGTGCGTACTTCTCTGTTTCGATTTTCTCTCAACCCCAACCGTCAAGACCAAGGGCGACCGTCGAACCCCCCTCGACCGGTCCCCTGTGTAAAAAATTCGCAGAATTCTTTTCAATCTTATCTCTGTGCGACCGGTCGAACCCCTGTTTTGACAACAAACTATCCGTTGCATTTTCAGACAGCTTTTCCCTATTTTGTGGGATTGATTTCTAACAGCTATATTGATGATTTTAAATGGTTTCTTTTGCAGCAAATCACTCCCCAAGGAGGAGCCAATGTCTGAAATCAAAGCCAAGACCTCTCCTATAAATAGAGGCTTCATTCAAGCAACAAACAACAACACAATATACAAGCAAAAAGAGCAATTGAGCAAACACTTTCATATATCTTGTTGTATTAGCCTAAGCACTTTCACTTGCACTTATTTGAGGTCTAGGCTTTCAATTCTTGATTACACTTGTACTCATATTGTATCAATCATTATTGAGTTGTAATCTTGATTTTGGTCATCATTCAACACAAGACATCCTTGTGAGTATTCTTGTGGTAAGAATACACTGGGTGATCTAGGTGATAGGTGTTTGAAGGTTGTGGTAATCTTCAAAGGTGTTGTAAGAGGGTTGTGGTAATCCTCAAAGTGGTGAAAAAGGATTGTGGTAATCCTCAAGGTGTTGTATTAATTTTTGGTAAATTAATAAAACTTTTTTCTTTTTGAAATCCATCCCTGAGATCTTTGGGGTGGTAGAGGATTAGGCCCTGGTGGGTTGAACCTCTTTAAATCAACGAGTGTTGTTTATTTTCCGCATTTACATTTTTGTTATTTACTCGTTGTTTTGAAAAAGAGGGTGATTTGCGAAAAATCGGAATAATCTATTCACCCCCTCTAGATTATTGTAGCCACTTGGACTAACACATACATAATTAAGGAGGTTTTAGAATTTAAGTATTAAGAACATGTCTTGTATTTTATTTTTTCTTGTAATTAATTATTTACTTAATTTTTTTAAAATTCATAAATGGGTTAGGAAGATTAAATGGGTCATAGAAGGTTGACTGGAACCCGACATATTTAATTGATAGGTTATTCGAGTTCGACCCGATTACGATCCATACACATGAAGCCTTAACCCATACCCATTAATTTTGTATTAGATTGGTGTCAGATTTGCGTGTCGGGTCTGGAATTGACATCTCTAGTGTAAACCTTCTCAAATTGGTGAAAATCAAACAAGTCTTTGGCATCCAAGAATGACCATTTCTCTAATATTTTTGGGGATAAATTGACTTTTCCCTATATTTCTTATATTAATTATTTTACACATTATTTAATTCTAAATTTATTTAATTAATTATCCAATATTATTAATCATTATTGGTGTGCATATATAATTCCTTGGCCCATGCGAACCATACTGGCCCACATGCCTACTTACTCCTACGAGGCCCATGCGACCATCAACCCAAGTATAAGAAGGTCTCTCAATCCCATTTGTAAGTATTCAGAATTAATTATTCTTAATCGTTATGTCATTTGCTCTGGTTTTCTCTTCTACCAGGATTGTCTTGAACGCTCGGAGGTCCCTCCCTATGACAACCCAAACCCGTGAGCTCGTCTCACTTCACAATTATCGTAGCCAAGTTCCGCTTTCAAAGAAAATATCGGACTATTATTCAAAGTCATTGACTTGGAATGATATGCGATTTAGAAAGATCAAATATAATTCAACACTATAATATATGAAATAAATTCCAATAATAAACTTACCGCCATTGACCAACGACGAGTCGGCCCAGGCTAAGAGTGCGTATGCGATCATTCTGTCATATATTGGCTCAAGTTCTAATTTCCAAAATATGGCTCCAAACATTTAACTTTAAGACCAAATTGTGAGCCCTATTGACATTTGGGTTAAGTGCACGATTACCCAACATTCCAGAAAAAATGACGACTTTATACTCTCGAGTTTTTTTCCGGACATTTTTATGGTACTATGTTTTTTTCGGACATTTTTACTCTCCCGCCATTTTATGGACTTTTTGATGGCGTTATTTCAAGGTTGTTTCGAATATGTTTCATCTAGTAAAAATTTCAGATAAATATAGTTTATGCCATCAATTTTATATTCAGAATCTTATAAACAATCAAGAGATATATACATAAACAACACATATTAATCACATTGAAAATAATATAGAAACAACACATGAATAAAAAAACACAATTCAATATTTGATCAAATGCATTGAAAACATCGAAAATAATATGAAAACAATCAAGAAGCAATAAATCAACATCAAAAACTATGCAAAAAGAACCTAGAAATAACAGAGCAACACTAAAAACTATATAGGAACAACATAGCAACATTGAGAACTATACAGAAAAAATATAGCAATATTGAAAACTATATAGACACAACCGAGAAACATAACATAAATAATAAAGAAAACAACACAGGAACAAAAATAGTGTAAAGTAGGTAAAAGTTGCATTGACACATTGATACAAATAAAAAAATATAAACATCATAGAACAAATACGAAACAACAAAAATAACATAGAAACCAATAAAAAAAAATAAAAAAAAAACATAAAAATATCTAAAAAAAGCAGGAGCATAAAAATGTCCAAAAATATCTGGAAACTTAAAATAATGTCTTTTTTTGATTTCAAATTAAAACCTTTATAAAGGGATTGGAGGGGAGGGCCGGGTGACGTTTGAACCTTAACCTCACCTATAATAGGTGAGACTAAGTACCATCTCTACTAGTGAGAGATGGTGTATCATTTTTTAACTAATATCATATCATTATTAGTTAACATTATGTGTATAAAATAATATTAACTTGAACAATTCATTTACATTTTGATTTTTTTACAATTTGAAATAGTTAATTAACAGGTTAATGACTAAAAAATTAGGTAAATTTAGTGATTGACACAGACGTATATTACGACATATCGATGTCCTAGTATTTTCTTCGATAGGATGTCGTATCTTGCGCTTGGAGTGATTCTCTCTCTCTCTCTCTCTCTCTCTCTCTCTTGTGGGAAAAGAACTAGGGTTTTATTTTTCCATCTCTGTTACCTTGTTCACACGAATTTATATTACAGATTACTGAACTTGCTAGTTGACCAATACTAGGAATCTTTGTTTTGTTGAATCAGTCTTTTCAGTTCGTTTGGTGGTCTCGTGTGAAATCTTTTTTTCTTTCTCGTTATTGACTTGAGTTTTTCTAACTAGTTTTCTTTTCTTCCCTTTTTTGTTTCTTTCTTTTTCTTGTTTCTCTGTGTTCACAGGTTTGGTGGCGCTGAAGTTGGTTTGGAGGTGGATCTGGTGGAGGCCCCAAGAATAGAGAGTGACATATCGGTCAAAATGCAAAAATTCTCTTTATCCGAGATAGAGGAAAGGGGGATCTGTTTGGAGAAAGAAGATGTGGAAATGAGTATGAAGGAATGTCAACTAAGTCTCTTTGGGAAAACCCACAGAGTGAAAAAGGCAAATTTCTTTGGGTTTAAAACACTCTGACATATGTTTGGCAGAGTTTGGAAAATTTTCAGATAAGAGAACTAGGGAATAACCTGTACCAGTCTGTCATTCAATTGGAGGATGACAAAATCAGTGTTTTTAATGGTAAAACATGGTCGTTTGATGGTCAGTATATGTTAGGAAAATTACTGTTTAGATTTTGATGAATGCCATGTAAAACTTAGAACAGAAAGTTGGCACCCCAATTCTTGTTGTAAAATGCATTGTAATAAATAGAGCTGGCCGAGCTGAGTTAAGTCAGCTACGCCCTAACATGCAAGAACAAACTCAAGACTAGAAGGAAGACTCCGCTGCGAGACAAATTGAGTATGGCAAAGAAGAGTAGACGGAACTCTATCAAGAAGCGGTGAGATGCGGTGAGTGGAGTATCGACAAGTCAACTCGAGAAAAGCCAAGTCTCAAGTTGAAGTGACAAGAGTCATCCATGATTGGAAGTGACTCTAAGTCACCTGGGAAAGCAAGGAAATGCAATCAGTCGAGATAATCGAAAAGATCCGTTGCACGAAAATCAAGAGATTTACTTAAACAAGTAATATCTCCATAACACCTTTCTCGGAGTGCTCGATCCCGAGCGTGCAAAAGGAATGAACCAATGGGAAGCACTACACCGTGTCGAACTCGAAAAGGTGAAAGAACAATTCATACGAGGAAATGGCAATTCCAAGGATCGCAACAAGACAAGCCAATGATCGCAAGTGACTTTCAAAAATAAGCTATCTCTCTTCAACGGGCAAATTTTTGAAAGATCACTATAAAAGGCCGAGGAGTTTATGGGAGACATACAAGTGACAAGCGACAAAAGTCACGACCAACTAAAAACGTTCAAGCAATTATTAGAAAATCAAACATTCTCAATCCTCAAGCTGCACACTACGAAGAACATCAATCCAACACTCACCTGTGAAGGAAAGATAACTTCAATCGGTTGAAGAGGAAAATCTTTGAAAAAATCAAGGGGTCCACATTCCACGAAGGATTGTAGGAAGGTTCAAGGTCGAACCAAGTCTTAAGCTTTTGGAGGGCTTCGTGATCAAATCCAAAGAGCTTGAGCAAGTGGTGAGTCGTAGTAGCAAGCGCAAATTGCCTTTGAAGAAGGCGAGTCGTGAGAAGCCACCGAGTGATCAAGGCGTCTCCAGTCATCGAGTCCCAAAGGATCAAGTCACCGTGTGATCAAGACTTGTATCCGACTGTTACCACTTTGTATACGATCATTACCTAGTGGATTCCTCCAGGAGTTGGAGAAGAGAGGAGTAGAAGAATTACCCCATCTTCGAACCTCTATAAAAATGTTATTGTGTCATTTACATTTCAAAGACTTTAATTTCGATTCTTAATTGTTTAATTCTCACGACATATTTGCTATCCACTTGATAATCTATAAGTACTAAATCAAACACTAAATCCTTGCTTAATCAAACTTAAGGGTGTTAAGTCTTCCAAAAACAAAACCACAATTGAGTTAATTTAGACTCAACAATCGAGTTAATCCATCAACAAAATTTGAGTCTCGTTGAGAGACTAACTCTCTTGTTTGACTAACTTGGTCCCATCAAGGACACAAATTGTGTAGTATTAACTCAGTATATTTTAAAAGGACTAAAACGAAAATTTGCAAGGTTTATTCAACCCCCCTTCTAAACCTTACACTTACACCCCTTGGGACCTACAAGTGGTATCGGAGCGGTTGGTTCATTGAACCCTCCGCACCGGTTACCGAACTAGATCTCCAAACTTTTCAAAGTCTGCTTTAGTACTTAAACTTTCAAAACTCTTTTTATCATTAAAAGTTATTATCATGGAAGCAAATTTGGCACGCATCCCTATGTTCACAATTGAAGAATTTGATGATTGGAAAATTCGTATGCGGGCTCATCTATCAAAGATTACATGATGAGATGTGGATAGTAATAGAAGATAGGCCACCGCAAATCTTAAAGGTGAACACAAGAAGAAGAGCTTTGAAATCAAGGAGAAGAGGATGTTGCTCCCGGACTCACCATGGTTGAAAAACCAAGAACTGAATGGACAAATGATGACAGAAAAAGATACAACCTGGACAATGTAGCCAAGGACATCCTTTACAAAACCTTGGACAAAGCCATGTTCAATAAAGTCAAATCATGCAAAACGGCTAAAGAAATCAGGGACAAGTGACATTGATTTGTGAAGGCTCGGAGCAAATCAAAGAAAACAAATTATCAGGGTGGCAGTACGAGAAATTTGAGAACTTCAAAATGCTCTCGGAGAAAACCTGGATCAACTGGATGCTCGGTTCACGAAAATCACAAATGAGCTGTCTCGCACTTGGAAAGGAATATACAAAGAAGGAAATGTGTATGAAGATCCTAAAAAGTCTTCTAGCTTAATGGAAATGAAGGTCATGGCACCGAGACATTCCATGGACCTATCAAAGACATCCAACCATGAATTATTCTCGGACCTCAAAGCCTACGAGTTTGAGCCGAGAAGAAAAGACCAGGAAGAGACAAATGTACCTAAAACAGTGCTCTAATTGTTAAAGATGGGAAGAGAGCTGAGGAGGTCAAAGAAGTCATTGATCCGGAAGAAATAGCCCGATGGTTAAGAGGTTCAACAAGTTCTTCAATAAGAACTACAAGAGAGGAAAGGGTGAATCTTCCGTAAGACACTCACTCCTCCAAATCAAGGGAAGATAGGCCAACTAAGAGAACAGATCATCGAAAGTTGAGTATCAAAGGCCGACAATCCAAGAATGGAAAGAGTCGATCAAAAGGCTGAATATCTATGTTGGAACTGTAGACAACCAGGTCACTATGCCATTGATCGCTCATATCCCGTAGTTAACAAATACAGGAATGAAGAAGAAAGAAAGGTCTTCAGAAAGAAGACAAGAAAAGAAAAAGGCAATGATGGTTGCGAGATCATTTAAACAACCAAGTCAAGAGAGACAAACATTCGATTGAGCAAGGTGAAGCCGACTACTCAAGTGACTCGAAGAAGAAGCCCGATGCTTAATGGCCAAAGAACAAGATCAACTCCGACCAAGAAGATGAGGTACACTCTAACTCATCAAACTCGGACTCTAGTGATAGTGACTGACACACACACTTCATCACCCACTCGATCTTTATGATTCATTAGGCAAAATGATGAAAGATTTTGAACACATTAAATCCTCACACACACTATTAAATGAGGAAAACAAACCTACTCAAGAGTCAAAACTCAAAGTCGACTAAGGAGCCGAGTACTCTAAGTCAAATAGGCGATGAGAATGAAAGTTTAAAGGCTGAAATGCTAAATTAATAGCGAAATTGTTTGCTATAGAGAAGAGGGAGAATGACCTCAAAAATGTTATTGCCTCATTCACTAAGGCATCTAAATCATTGGATGATCTTATTATGAGTCAAAGAGAATGTGGAGACAAGACAAGCTTAGGATTTGATTCCTCCGTGCCATGTCAAACCTCAAAAGTAATTTTGGAAAAAGGATCTTCAAGTCATGAAGAGTCCGAAAATCCAAAACTCTAAATGATGCACACACATTCACTCCAAAACACAAGAACAAGCAAACCGGCCTTGGTTATAAAGGAAAAGGAAAACAGGCCATTGAGTGCGGGAAAGGACATGAGAAGAGATTCACCGAGTTCCTCAAGAAACTCCGAGTAAAATACTCACCTAAAGAAGAAGGAGAGCTACCAAAACCCCGTAAAATTGTTAGGAATTTTATTGTTTAGATTTTGATGAATGCCATGTAAAACTTAGAATAGAAAGTTGGCACCCCAATTCTTGTTGTAAAATGCATTGTAACAATTAGAGTCGCTGCCGAGTTAAGTCACCACGCCCTAACATGCAAGAAGACAATCAAGACTGAAGGAAGACTCTGCCAGTGAGACAAACAGTATGGCAAAGAAGAGTAGACGGAACTCTACTAAAGAAGCAACAGATGCAAAAGTGAAGTATCGATCAAGTCAACTCAAGAAAAGCCAAGTCTCAAGTTGAAGTGACAAGAGTCATCCACGATTGGAAGTCGACTCTAAGTCACCTGGGAAAGCAAGGAAATGCAAATCAAGTCGAGATAATCAGAAAAAGATCCGTTGCAAATCAAGAGTTTTACTTAAACAAGTAATATCTCCATACCACCTTTCTCGAGTGCCTCAGTCCCCAAAAGCGTGCAAAAGGAAAGAACCAATGGGAAGCACTACACCGTGTCGAACTCACGAAAAGGTGAAAGAACAATTCATACGAGGAAATGGCAATTCCAAGGATCGCAACAAGACAAGCCAACGATCGCAAGTGACTTTAAAAAATAAGCCTATCTCTTCTACCGCAAATTTTTGAAAGATCACTATAAAAA